>JASFAT010000773.1:0-409063 GCA_031353405.1 Baronia brevicornis | reverse complement strand
TTAGCTAAGTAAAACATTTGACTGTCCACATATTATTATTTCTGCCAAATGGAACGGTAATCGATCACCACGATTGGTGCGTTTAATCATTATGTCGGGAAATTCACGGTTTTCCTCGTTTTGAATGGATTGAAATGATTTATTAGTTAAGCTAGTTACAGGAAATTCCGACTTTTACTATTTTATGTGGAATAACAAATTTTTCTTTATTGAAGCGATTAATGGAGTCAGGCGTTACTTTGCGGAAATTCATTACTATGTTGACAGTTAGAATTTTTACTTAGCTTATATCTGCGACAAACAAAAATACAAAAAAAAAATTATAATGTGTATTTTTTACTGGAAGAAGTGGATATATTTGGATTTCAAATCTTGCGTCGCAAGCGGACTTGAATAGGTCATACTCTCCGTACGAACCCCGATTACATTCCCAGACAGGCGCTGGATTGGACTCCTCAAGGGAAAAGGGAGCGAGGGCGACCCAAACACACTTGGAAGCGCTCCGGCCGACATGAAATCCATCGGGTTGCCGTGGCCTGAAGTGAAGTGCGTCGCTCAAGACCGATCGCAATGGAGTAGCACTGTGGACGCCCTCTGCCCCACCTCGGGGACATAGAACCATAAAGAACATAATATATAATATATAGGGAGGTCCAATTTCTGGACCAGAAATTAGACAAATCCTTTGGTATAACGACTACTTTATTTTCATAAATTATTAAACTGTACTTTGATGACGAAGCATGGTTTCTTTGAGAACAAGGTTTTACATAATCACACAAATGGTGCTATGTCACGTCGATGCCAAAATTCGCGCTTTCAAACGTCTTCTTCAGGTGACGGAAGTGAAGTATCGAGAACAGTTTGCTTTAGAGGTTACTACTACGAGCAGATTAAGAGAAAGTTATTCGTTCAAAGCTGTATGTGACATGATGATTGTATGTTAGATTGGACGTAATCAATTCACGGACTGCGGCAGTCCATTGTTGGACAAAGGCCTACTCCAAAGTGCCACCTAGCCCGATCCCGGCTTCACCCATCCAGTTTCTGCCAGGCGTCCTGTGCAGATCGTCGCTTCACGTAGCCTGGGGGCGTTCCTCACTACGTTTGCCGAAACGTGGTCTCCACTCCAGCACTCGTCCACGCCAGCGGTTGTCGTTTCTCCGACGAACGCGATCAGTCCATTGTCTATTCAGTTTGTTGATTCAGAAGACTATCTATGTCGGTGACTTTGGTTCTCTGGCTGACTTATTTTTGGGATGTAAATAGATGTAATTACTTTTATGTGGACAGTTAGAACTTTTACTTAGCTAAGATCCGCGACAAGCAAATAAAAACGTAAAATTAATAGTGTGTGTTTTTCTACTGGATGAAGTGGATTTACAGGGAACTTAAACTAAATCTTACCGAAAAACGGCCGTCAGCAACTCTCCACCTCCCAATTAATATTAATCTTCGTGTGTTTTGTGTGTTCAATATTAATCTATAGTAATACGAAAAAAAAATTATATCTTTTTAATTTTGCAAATTTCAAAATAGCCAATGTTTAGAAAAATTAATTTATTAAAAAGGGTTTTACGTATTTAAATAAAAAAGTTTTATAAATTTAAATACATTAGTCAATGTGATACATTGACAGGTACCACGATAAACTTTTACGCAATACGCCGATGTGGACAGCGTCTGGAAATTGTTCAGATCTTCACGCCATTTATTGAAATATCCGGATTCTTCGCAGTTCTATATAGCGCACAGTTGAGAAATGAACAATAATTATATTTACGCACGCCGTTCGTACGGCACTGTGATATGGTGGCCATCTTGCTGAGACGAAAAACTGGGACATTATTTATTATGATATAGCATGATAAACGAGCAAGCGTATCGCTTGATGGAAAGCAATCAACGCTTGATGGAAAGCAATCAACGTTCATAGAATGTCGGGCGCTTCGAATCGTCGATGACCAAGATCTCACCGAACGGCTTGATTCTCTATCGCTGCGTAGGGACATCTCATATCTCATAATTTATTATCGCTTTTACCATTATACCGAGTAGCGATTCCGTACGGTGCGCCTTTCCCTAATTTTTTTGCCACGCACGCATCTTGTGGAGCCAGCTACAATACTTTGAGCGATATTTACGAACCGATACGACACTGGCACCTTCAAAAAACAGGTGTACACATACCACTAAGGCCGGTAATCTTTCCGTAATACCTTTGGTGTCACGGATATCTATGGGAGGCGTTGATTGCTTTCCATTAGGGGCAACAAGCATAGTGATACGCTTGCTTGTTTGCCCCTCTATCCTATAAAAAAAAGCTATTTCACGTAACTATTTACGAATTTTTAACCCTTTGCACTTCACTGGTGAGTCTCGCTCATCACGCTATTCTTAACAACTCCGACGGCAAGTTTGGCTTTACATTAATTTCTACTTTCATTTTCCTTTAACAATATTATATCGAGTAGTAGTATTATATCGATATATTATAATCGTATATAATCGATATATTAAAATCGTATAATATATTATATCGATATCAAAAAAATATGAACGACTCTGATGTACGGTAGTGAAAGTTGGGTTTGGCAGAAGAGTCATGAAAGTAGAATGAATGCGGGGGAAATGAAAGCATTAAAAGTATGTGTGGGGTAGCTTTGAATGACATAATAAGAAATGGAGATATAAGAGAGCGATGTGGAGTAAAAGAAGGTGAAGAACATTTTCAAAACTTTTTTACAAATACCGCCGGAAATAGATCGTTCCACAGACTGGTGGTGCTTGAAAAGAAGTTTCGGGAAGAGAACTTGTGATGTCCGGGAAAAACGGGCGAGATGGTGCTCCTATTGGCAAAGTTACCCAATGTAAATATTTTATCGCGCTTAGCTTAATATGTTCATTTCAATTAAATGGTTATGTGCTGCAATACAAAGCATTATGTCAATGCACATATTAACTATAAAGGTGGGCAAAGCTTTTCTAGCAGAATAAGTGGAAGTTAGATGGTATTGTACACTTTTCCCACTTTACACGTACAATTTAATAGTGGTAGAGCCACGCTGCAGACGAATACTCGGTCAAGAATGGCATATTATTTGTCTGTAGCACGAATGGGTCGGCTCGCCCGGGGAAGTACAACACTCTTGCAGAAAACCGGCGTCTGAGTGCTGGGATAGCTACCGCGCTTCGTACGGTGAGCGGCCGAGTTCCGGAGGCCCAACACCCTCCCGCCTCTCTCTACCCCTCCCCCTCACATTCCCACTCCCATAATGACACTTTTCTTATAGGTCGGCAACGCTTCCGCACTGCCTATGCCGCTGCGAAAGTCTATGGGCGGCGTTGATTGCTTTCCATCAGGTGACACGCCTGCTCGTTTGCCTTCCTATCCCATAAAAAATATAACAATTTCTTTATGATTTTTGTATGTCGCTGTTTTTTTTTATGTAACATATGTTATCGTGGGGTATGGGAGTGAAATCGTAGACAGAGACATCGTCTCGATTCAGGCTACGCTCCCCTCCACTCGATTGTATACAGGGTCATTTACACATGGCCGTGAGCGTGATACGGTAAAGAACGCGCCGTCGTTCATGTTTCACATCTACCAAGCGTCCTGTGACGTTTCTATTTTTTTTTTAATTTAATCATCAACTAAAACAGATAACAAAAATAAAATTCGAACCCTAATATTAAGAGAATAATAAAATAGATTAAATTCCTAACATATCGATGCTTGTGCTGTGCGGTTACAATCGTTTTGTGTTCTTCCTCGCCCTCATCCCTCGTAATAATTTCATTTTCTACTCTTAAAATATGTCTAAAAGTTTACCTTTTAAGACAGGTGTGTCGAGGCATAAAGGACTATTTAAAACAGCTAATGATAACGCTGGTCGTCATCAGCGTCACCCCCAAAGATTAGTGCCGGGTGATAACCCCAGACTGAATAAATATATCAAAAGCTGCCTGTTCGTGTGTATACGCATCTACAACAATATACATCATGAATTAAAACAACTGAACACAAGATTATTTAAAAAAAAGGCTATATGAATGGCTAATAGATGGCAATATTTATAATACTAAGGACTTTTTTTGCTTTAAAAGTTGGATCGAATGATAAATCAATTATAATTTGAATGACAAAGTAATAATTGATGAAATTTGTACGCCATAAGTGGTAATGTGATGGAGCTTTTATACGTCTTTTTTCATCTTGTTACACCTCACATTATGCAAATAAAGAATTATTATTATTATTGATAATAAAAATTCCTTTAAAACCAAAAAAGTATGTTTGCCATAAGAGTGGCAACCCATCCATAGACTGACCATGAATTTCACACGACAAAAACAAAATACCGCCACGCTACCCGTCCTCCAATTGCCAAGTTGCGCGAACACAACGCAACTTCGTTACACTACTAAACAAAAACTAGATGAACGACTAAGTAATTAATTGGGCGCAATGTTGTTTGGCCTTATTGACGCGAAGGACCGGTTGATAATTTGACATGCCGTCATTATATTCTTATACAAGTGGTAGAGCTTTTGATAGTGGTAGAGCCACGCTGCACAGCAGCTTGATTTGGGACAGGTCCATACGGTGAACTACCGTAGACATGATGATTAACTTTTATAACTACGCAAATATTGCTTTACCATTCATGTGCTAGAGTAGGCCCTTTCAAACTGGGACTTTAGGTTCTGTCCAATCCCCTATTTCCGTTTTCAAAATCCTCTGTAAATGTCGCTACACTAGAATTCCTTTTGTACGGTCTATAAACGAGATCTGAGGCCTCTTAAATTGTGAACAGTTTCGCCCTGCGGTGTTACCAAAAGACATATAAAGAAAATAAAAAGAAATCAGATTTGTTTACGAGTCAAAGGAAAGCCACGCTTCATTCTCACTGGAATCGTGTGTACCAAACAAATGTATTACGCTCTCAAGGGACGATATAAAAATTTTTGTAGTTTTAGAGCGAATTGTCAACCCTTTCAATATTAAATTTTTATCGGTAGCTGAACTAACTACGATGGATAAAATCACATATTTCAATAGGTTTCGATTCGCCAACTAACTAGGGCTTATTGTGTAAAGAGTTTTGCTTAGCAATTGGTGCAGAGAAATCTAGATCTAAATTAAGGTGATGTACGCGTTAAAATGGAAACGCATCGATGTTGCAAGATTGACAAAGAACAGTTATAGCTTAATTGGCAAGAATTGAATTTATTGGACTATTGACATGAACCATGTTTTCCGAGCATACGCCTTATAAAAATAGTTGGAGTAGTACTCAAAGTCGTGCGATCCGAGTTGCCGATTACTAAGATCTCACTGATCGGCTTGATCGTATCTGGACCATTATTGGGTCCCCTTTGCTGATTCTCTACAGCTCTTCGTTGGAGCCCTTCTTGTTCCCCGGCCAATATACTTCTAAGATTCAGCGTAGGCAGCGGTTGACGAATACCTGGAGTTTGCGTACTAGTTCTTTCGTACTTTTCCATACTATTAAATTCCCGTAAAATTTATAGTGTTGCCAGTCTTTCTTTTATTAATAAAACCCCTGATACGAAAGCGCAACCGTCATTTGCCAGTTTTTATGTTGTGTGTCGAATGCGTTCTGTTGCATGCGATAACTTTCGTTCACAAACGTCTCGTCTGCTAGTTATGTAATACGCCGGAATGTTGGTATAACACATGTACGATTTCAATTCCAACTAGAATACGACTCGGATTTTTCTTCTTCACAGCCCATATATGTCCCAATGCTAAGCATGGGCCTCCTCATTTCTGGACGAACGGACGTTGACCCACCACGCTTGTCCAATGCGAATTGTCGAGGTTACCAGACTCGGAATAAATATTTGTATGCCACATATATATTTATTCCGATGCGGGGATCGAACCTAGCTCTAGCCAATCGATCGTCACGGATACAATGGAAGAAATAAGGAAATATACAATTCTGGATCGTAAAACTTTGAATAAGCTTCTTACCTTTTACTTCATGACTGTGGTAGAGTTTTATTTGAAATTAGTAGTTAAGGTTGAAAATCGCTCAGCACCGACAGACACCTCAGGCTGTCATCTGCCACCGCACATCCTGTACATAATGTATGAAATAATCTAATATCAAAATGTTTCCCTTTAGTTCAGCAAACGCGAAGAAGTGGGAGGTCGAACTGGCGACATTGAAGAGTAACAACCTTCGACTCACCGCAGCCCTGCAGGAGAGCACCGCCAACGTGGACGAGTGGAAGAGACAGCTCCACCAGTATAGGGAGGAAGTGGCCCGCGCGAGACACTACGCTGGTAAAGGTGGGAATATATAGATATATCCTGACCGTGTTCGGCCATGGAGAGTGGCAAATCTAATGAGAGCTTCGTTAGTGTGCCCTCAAATGACTAACATAGGCGATTTTAGCAGTATATCTATCTCGGCGCGCCGAACGAACGGGGGATATCTACCCCCCTTCATGGGGTGTAGGAGCGAGCCTCGGGGTTGAACCCAACTACTCGACTTATGCTCAAGGAGGCGACCGCCTCCCGGTCTTTGCGCCGCCGTTATCGGTGGTTTTTAGGGGTCCTTAAAATTCGGCAACATCTAAACCCGTTCTACTCCACACTGGGAAACAGGGTGGGGCCGAAGACGTTACGCAGCGCCGTCCTGTGGTCGGCGCGCCATTAATTTAAGTTGTCATACCGCCATCTAGTGAACGTGAAGAGAACTATTTGCGATTGCGTAGTGAATCACATGGTTCCTATCGACCAATCAAAGGAGGAATAATAGGAATAGCTTCCTCAGCACCAATCAGCGATCCGTAACCCCCTCCGTGAATCAGGGCACGAGTGGGGCAGCTGGCTTTTATGAGTGAATAACACTTTCTCAGACACTTCGCTAGCTGCACGCACATTTTAATTGCCTTTGCTGCATTTTTTAATAAAAAGTTTGAATTTATTTAACATTGGCCGGGAATACTTGTATTAGCTGGCATTGACTTCGAAAATGGTCACGTCGCTAATGAGTCAGTGAGGTCCACGTCACTATTAATTTTTATACGCTAAATGGTAGTTTAAATCGGCCTATAAATCACGATTTTAACTTTGCATGGCGGCCATCTTGTTTTCCGACCCATGTGTTCGCACATGTCACCATTTTGGGCGGGCCGTCAAGTTACTTTTGACCAGATTCAGATTTTCAAGGTTTGGATATAATAAATTAAGGCAAAGATCCGAAAATATACCTAGAATAAACTTACCTATCTCTTACTGTTTTCCAGATAACGTGTTATTGAGTCACGTGAGTTACGTTACGTGAGTCAGTCAGTGAGTGGTAATACAGCTTTGTATAATTAGTATAATATAATTCTAGGAGGAGACGCGAACGAAGTGGAGCAACTGAGACAGCGCGTGGCGCAACTAGAAGCCGAGCTTGCCCAGAAGAACGAGGAGTTGGCCCAAATCACCAAGTCCAAGAAGACTGAACAGGTAATTGTTGGGAGTCAGGAGTTAATTTGTGGAAGTCCAATACAAAGAAGGACATTAAATCTTACTTTGCTAAGATCCGAACAACAGAAATTAGAACAACAATGTTGTGTTTGCGAAAGTGTTTTTTTATGTGATTGGAGGGCAAACGAGCAAGCGTGTTACCTGATGGAAATCAACCAACACCAGCCCATAGACACCTGTAACACCATAGGTAACAAAAAAGCCTTGCTTGCCTTTAAGATATGAGTAGGCTTGTTTTTGTTTTTAACGTTCCAATGTTGTATCGGGTTGGGAATACCGATGTTTGTAGCTGGTACCATAGAGTGGTAGAGTGGTAAAAACGCACCGTACTGGATAGCCACTCATTTAATCTCATCATCTTAAAATAATCTTTTGGTTTTTTAGGAAGCAGAAGCGAAATTAGCTCAGAGCCAGTTAGAGCTTGCGCTCGCCGCACAGGACGGCCAGAGGCAGGTGATACAGGCGCTCAACGATCAGCTAGCGCGGCAGCTTGAAGAACTAGTGAGTTTGGACATTTGAAATTAAGCTCTCTATACCTAGAAGAAGGTTTATTTTTGTCTGTGCAATTAAACTGTGGAGTGTTAAAGGCTCATTGTTCTTTTTTTTTTTAACAGCCCATATACGTCTCACTGCTGAGCACGGGCCTCTCCATTTCTGGAGGAACGGCCTTTAACCCGCTTGTCCAATGCGGATTGGCAGGGTCACCAGACTCGGAATAAATTACAGATATTTACATATATTTATTCCGATGCGAGAATCGAAACCGCGACCATCATTGACTCCGCGGGCAGGGGGTACCGCCACTGAGCCAATCGGTCGTCGTATATGTATACTTTTTTTAAATTGGGCAACTTCGTCTTCCACAGACGACGATCCACCGCGAGATAAACACGGCGCTGCAAACATGAGACGCGGCCTCGGTGCCGCCGATATACGCGGCGGTGAGCAAGGAGCGGCGACCCCTGCCGCTGTTACTGCGACCACCTGAGAAACTACCGCCTACCGCGACCGCGACCGTCGCCAGCACCGCCAATACCGTGAACGCCCCTCCCGAGCCCGCCTACGTCACGCTCAAAGCGAAAAAATGAAGAGTGCTGTCGGTATTTCGCAAGGTGCACGAGTACTTTTAGTTACACCGAGGTGGGACCTGATGTTTGTCCATTTGCCGAACTCTTAACCGCCTTACGTATCAATGGGATAATGTTATCACGTCTATGAACTCCAACGTACGTACACATCGTCACGCCTGTCACCCGTAGTGGTAGGCAGAGACCACAGATCTCCATCTGCGACGATCTCACTTTCCTCACTTCCTCCACACTCATTATATCAGCATCGCTTCCTTATAAAAAATCCCAAAAGACCCCTTGTCAAGTCCGTGGACGCCAAAACTAACTGAATTGAGTTCTCGTATAGCAATCAATATGATAACTGAATACTGTCTCACTGAGAGTAAAGATTATGATGGTCAATGACTCCATTGCTACTTGTATAAATTAACTCTTTATCGCTATGGAAATAAGCCTCACTTTCGTTTAAATTTCGTCTCCACTTTGTCTTAAGGGGCTAGAATGTATTTTAAAATTTGTCAGATTTATTATGGAACATAAAAGCTGTCCAAACAAAAATACGAATAACGTTCTCGCGTTATCGTAAAAAGAAAAATACTAATAGACAAAGACGAACGAGATGGATAATTTGTGTAGCGCGCTTTCTCTGTTACACGCACGATTTGATAATAGAGACGATTTCTCACACGTTTTATTATATTATTAATCACTATTGTTTTCTTTACATTATTATATGCCTGTGTGTTAAATTTTAGCATAAACTCACAATATTGAAGGCTCAGATTATTCAGATAAGAAACATTGAAAAACATTATTACGAAAGTACCCAACGAACATTTTTATGCAGCGGTATTTAATACTATGTAATTAAAAATTACATTTTTAATATGGGATTACATCAATAGATGGCGTTTTTACAAGGGATAAAAATATAAGTTCTTCAAAGGTATCTTATTTTTTATCTGTGCGTAACTAAGGATATGGTTATTTAATCTGTGCCATGTAACACGTGACGTTTAAACTTAAGATGGCCGCCGAGGCTTAATACTCTGTTGTTTATTTACCACCGATTATATTTCAAATTTACATTAACTTTAGGGAGTAATATAAATAATTATTTATTATATTTAAAAAAATATTGTTGCAATATATTAATTAAATAAATACATCACAAACTAGAAAACAATATTTAATTTTACACTTTATGATGGCTTGTTTTTTTAAAAGAGGCTATGTAAAACGTATTTTGAAATGCTATATTAAATTGATTTTTTTATTTACTCATATTTATTAGTAATCTTTGTATTTAAATAATATATAGATAACCATTAATATTTAATATTATTAAATATTAATGGTATAATTTTTTAGCAATGTAATTTCGCAAATTATTATATGTTTTTGCAAAGTAAAGTTTGACTCCATGAATCATGGCTTCATTACGTTAATAATTTTAACACGAACAGAGTAATGCACTCAGAGTTAAAATTACTGGCACAGTTATAAATGTTATTACTGTTATTTATTATATCCTCAATCTCGAGCGTTTAACTTATGGATTGTGTAACAGATAACTTATATTTTAAATCAGAAGTAAGTCTGTTCAGGTAACATAATGAGTAAATTATGAATGTGTACATTCGTAATGGAAATTGTCGTATGTATTTTTATAGTCAAGCAACATTAGTAGTGTTGCTAGACTATAAAATATATAATAAATAAAAATATATACACCAACTAAGACTATAAAAACTATTTGAAATCCCGATAACTATTGCAAATTGTCGTAAATTATATGTTTTATTTATAGTCAAACAATATTAGTAGTGTTGCTAGACTATAAAAATAATTAATAACTAAAAATAATTTACACCAACTAAGGCTATAAACACTGGTTGAAATCCCGATAACAATTACAAATTCAGCTTCATAGTTCTTGAGTTAAGAACAATTACATACATACATGCACATACATATCGTCACACTACTATTTCCGTAGGGTTAGGCAGAGATCACAGATCTCCATCTGTTCAGATCTCGGCATACTTTCTCTGCATCCTTACACTCATCAATCTCCTCATGCAAGCCCGCCGGTTAAGGGTACTGTAGTGTGCCTACCATTCTGCCTACGGCGACACCAGGGATCTGTAAGGGCTTCTTCAAATAAAATTCTTCAAAATGATATTAATTTATTTCTTTTTCATTTTAAATAATAGTAATATAATAAAAAAGTAATATAATATAAAAGGTTTTAATGCATTTGCGATACATTTATGAATGTATCACTACAGTACTCTTGACCTGGCTTTCACACACACACAACTTCGGCTATTCTCTTTTACAAATTGAATTATATCAAAAAAAAAATGCCATTGTAAGCTTTATATTCAGACGTAGGCGGTTGTCAGAATTACGTGTAAGTTTAATAATGCAACGTCGATCCCACCCCTTGTAAAAATATACCGACGTGAGATCGTAGTATGCCAAAACTAAGTAAAAAACACATGTAGTAGGCGAGTCGCGGTATGAAACTAAGTTTGTAAACTAGCTAGCTGCACAGAGAAATACCGACACGTTCTACACTAGACTATTCATGTTTCACGTCAACCTCTTGATATTTCGACGTAAAGGGGCTGTGCCATGTGTTAGACTATGTTATATTGTAAAATATATTATATTCCTTATATACAAAAATTTAACCCTTTTCTTGATAATGTATCTGTAGAGATACATCAGAATTAAAAACGTAATATATTTATCAATGCTTTTGGCAATGTATCCCACAAGATACATGTGATTTTTTTAAACTACCCTCGTGAATTTTTTTTAAGTTTTTTTTCTAGACACCTTGGGTCATTATGGTTAAGTGCTATGAATATTATTTTGATATTCAAAAAAATAAGTCTGCCAAGTTAAGGGTTAAAAGTGAATGGGGGACTAGGATATTCGGTTAACAGGATACACTCGTATGGATACAATTTTAAAATAATGGGAATGTAGACCGTTTGAAACAGTTCATACTATCCCATATACACATGTTTCCCATAAAGGTAGGCAGAGACCACAGATCTCCATTTTCTACGACCTCGGCACACTTTCCTTGCTTCCTCCACACTCATCACTCTCTCCATGCAAGCTCGCATGTGTACTTAGGTAAACCCCTGACCTGACCTTTAAAATATCGGCAACCTATCAAGGTATACCTGAAATATTTAAATATTCTTTTAATGCAATTGATATATTTCAAATCCTTTCATTCATTTGAACGATTTCGTTCATTCATTTGAATGATTTCGCCAATGTTATTTAGAATGGAGGACACAAAGGAGATTAATCGGTGCGGGTTTTTCAAATGCCAATACTAGTCACGTGGTTTGTGAACAAGTGACGTAATGCACTTTGATTGGCGTTTGCTGTCTTTGCGTGACTTCACATTGACATCACAAATGATAACACATTTTCATTATCAATTAAAATAAAAAATTCCTTATAAATAAAGAGAAAATTGTGTTTTTTTGAAATATAAATAGAAAACTCTTTATTAATGACACCTTTTTCACAAAAACTTTAATAATATTATAATATACCAATAAATAAAACAAAAAGAAAATAATTTTAATCTAACAAGTGTAATAAAATGGTTCTTGCTCAGCATATGCGAGGCGTTCTATTGAAGCACCTGGCGCTGGTTTTCAGCAAGAACCAACGTGGTTTTAGTATTTCTATAATGAGAACAACCGTTTAGCGCCCAAAAATATATTTTTATTTGAATACAGTCAACATCCCTTATGAGATACGTATATTAAATTATACATGAAGTAACAATTAATCGCCTGATTTAATACATTTGAATGAATTATACTTTAAAATTGCAAAAGATTTAATCATGTTGACTAAAACCGTTTGTTTATTAGAAATTGTTAAAACTATCTTCATTAGAATCTTTCCTTTCACTGCTAGAAGTATGAAGGTCTCTATATAGGTCCAAGTTAAGAGTTTTCTCTTATAGTATACACATTTTCACTGTGGGTAGAACTTCGAGGAATTGTCTGAAATAATTCCTTGCTGAAATTCGCACAATTCGCCACAAAGCAAAGTACACACACCTCACCACCTCTACAACCTAAATAATTGGCGTATCTAGTACGGTGCTTTTGTCACGAAAGTTCTCATCACACACCACCACTCTGTCGAACCAGCTACATCCAGTGATATTTCCAAACTGATATGACATTGGAACCTAAGAATCAGCCCATACTTTTCTTGAAGGTCTGCAACTCTCTTCCAAAGCACTGTCGTTTCTTGTCTACGGGTGGTATTAATTGATTTCAATCAGGCGACACGCTCTCTCGTTTGTCTTCATGTCCTATAAAAATATCTTTATAAAAAATATATATAAAAGGAGTACAGATGAAATCTGTAATTTATATAGAATAGTCAGTAAAAGAATTAACCCTTATCAGTCACTAGCTTTTTATACGTGATTCTCGCTAGGTTGTAGCTACAGATACAGTTTTCGATTGCGATGCGATTATTTTATCTTAATGTGTAAAAATGCAGTTAGATAAAGACTTCCTTGTGATTGATTCCTTAAACTTTGATCTGTGACTTGCATTTGTTGACTTCGAATATTATTCTTGAATTCGCTTTACGTAAATGGGCTTTATTTACATCTGTTTAAGGTTCACGTTAGTGTTAGTCCAACGTTTATGAATATTTTATTTTTTTGTTGTTAATAATATTGTGTAGTGTTTTAGTTATTAATTGTGTATGTTTTGGTTATAAATGTTTTATTAATTAAACTTATTGTATGTAATTACCAATCCTAGTCTTAAGAATAATTAGAGAGGCATCACAATTTTCAAACGTGGAACCCCCAATGGTGTGTAGGTTTGTTTGTTTATATACATTTGTCATTTCTGTTCGAAACCCTGTATCGCATAGAACCCTTAGCGAGTTAGTGTTTATAATTTGATGGGTAGTGGTCGCTTTCACGTTGTCTTTAGGTTATCCTTCACATAGAAAATATATGTAGATTTTTTGATATATTATTAATTAATAATAATAATTTTGAGCTACAATTTATAATTGTTTTAGTAACAGTTGATAAAGTTTTTTTTTGCCTACACAAGGCCCGCTAATCACTACCCGTCAAATAGTAAAAATTGAAAACAAATGATATCATTGAAAGGCTGAGGTCACAATTTTTAAAATATACAATGTCTTCTAAACAGGGTAATTTCGTTTACTGTTGTGTACTTTTTGAATAGTAACGTTGTTATTCGATTTTTACTCTTGTCCACTAGACAACAAGGTACATTCTTGTAGTGGCAGATAACACGACCGGTGATTGTGCGCTCGATTTTTCGTGTGAACAAACGCAAATGCGTATAAACATTTATGTACATAGATTTTATTTGAGTGCAAGTATTGTGGGCCAAATGATTCATAAGGGGTATTTTCATAGTATCTGAAAAGATTGAAAAATGCCCATTACAATAGAGCAATATAACTATTGAATAAACAAAATTGAAGCAGAATAATAAAAAATGTAACCCAACATTTTTGTTTAAAAAAAAAAACTACTTTGTTAGTGGTAGAGCCACGCTGCAAACGAATACTTTGTCAAGAATAGCGTATTATTTGTCTGTAGCGTGAATGGGCCGGCCAGCCGGCCCGGGGTAGTATCACACTCCCGCAGAAAACAGGCGTCTGAGTGGTAGCTTAGCTACCGCGCTTCGTCCTGTGAGCGGCTGAGTTCCAGAGGACCAACTCCCCCTTCCCACTTCCCCTCTCCCTCCCCTTCCTCCAAATCGCGGTCTCCACTCCAGCACTCGTCTACTCCAACGATTGTCAGTTCTCCAATATACGTGTCCAGCCCATTGCCACTTCAGTCTGCTAACTTAAAGAGCTATGTCGGTGACTCTGGTTCTCCGGCGAATTTCTTCATTTCGAATTCTATCCACCAGAGAAACTCCGAGCATAGCTCTCTCCATAGCCCTCTGAGCGACTGTGAGCTTGTCAAAGAGACGGACTTTTATCTTCAGATTGTGGTACGGGTGACAAGAAGACTTGACGAAGTTTCCTAAACGCTACTAACTAACCAGCTTGTTAATCACGGGTTATTATTTGATTTGTTATTCGTATTGACAGTTCTTTAATAAAAATACCTCATTGGTTCACTTGGTCCACAACACACACGCCTTTATATGACAAACCACATTACTTTGTGCTGTCGTTGAATATATAATTTAATATAGATCGATACATGAACAATTATTATGTGTTAGTTAAATATAATACCTAATTCTAGTGAGTCAGATGAACGTTTAACAGAAACACTATTTATTTGTACTTGTAAATCTGTTTTATCACAATATATATAGAGAAAATTAAGCAGAGGCCGAATCTGTTGGTACATGAGAAGATTTGTAATATAGAATAAGTTATCTTTAAGTGTTATGTTCGAGAAGAAACCGATTGTGTCGTGTGATCGCTAAAGGTAGTGTTGTTTTCTGTACTGTGACTGTTTCATAATATGAATACAGCTTTTGTCTCCGGATTTTCTTTTAATTTTTTTTAAAGACTAGCAATATTATTAGAATTATTATTTCTAGAATTTTTGATAACCATTTCAACTAAGCCAATAAAATGTGTGCTAAGATAGGTTCACATTAATAGTCAAAGACAGATCATAACCACGATTCCTATTGCTGCTTAAATAAGGTAACGAATTTATTAAAGAAATATCTACTGGCGTTGTTTTATCTATATTTCAATACTTTACATACTTCACAATATATTAAAATTATCACTAAGTAACTATTTATTGGCTTAGTTGTGATGTTATCACTTATATTATAAATTAAGTTTATTTTACCATGACATAAGAAGTTTCTTCTAGAAAATTTTGGCGTAAGAAACTGCAATTATACTACTTTATATATACTTATTTGTCGAATAAAAAAATCTAAAAGTCATATCCATACTAACTGATCATTTGAGGTCATTGATCTAAAATAACACTACTTATTTCGATCACCAGATTGAAATACTCGAATAACTATATCATAGAACAAATAAAAATATTGTTGTGCTAAAATATATGAATGTAATCTGGCTGGGAGATAACATTCTAAAAAATAAAATAAATAAATAAATTACCAGATTGTGAATTATTAATTGAAACTTTAAATGTTATGCGTCCACAATTTTGGCCCGAAGTGTACCCCACCGATACGTTTCCTTCAACTGGTGCCAATTAACCTAGCCACATTGCATTTACACTTGCGGGCCATTTTGTGGTGGATTAAGAGATAAATTGTTTTATTGTAACCGCATTGTAGTGTATAATTATTGTGAATTATTGCAAAGTTAGTCTGCGGGGCGTTTTCTATGGCTCATTGTTTTAGGACCAGAGGTTCGAGTTTTTGTTATTTAAATGTTTACTTATCTACATAAATCTACACCTTCTTTTTTAAATTATAAACACATTTTAAAATACTCCAAATATATAAGGCTGTAAAGATTTATGTTTTCAATTTTACGCTACGTTTTTTTAATGTTGTTTAGAAGGACATAACATGGAAAATACCTAAGCTACGTCGATGTGTGTATTTTATTTTTAAAGAACGTTTGTATTGTAATATTACCAGATTATTGTTCATCATTCCAACTGAGCCAATAGTGTTTGTGCTAGGAAATGGTTCACATTTATATGTCAATAAAATATACTAAATCACGACCTTATCACGACGTTCGAGCCTCAACCAATTGAGATATAGTTACTTACTGTACGTAGTTCTTGCACCCTTGTAGAATACGAGAAGATTGGCAATTAGCCTACGGCAGACGTCACCGTGTTGGGAGGTCGGTTGCTACACGAAACAGCTGTCTGCTACACGAAATGGTTGAATTCATTCAAGAATTGGAAATGGTTGGAAACTAGCTAGGATATCCTGATGGCAAAACTGGTTTCTCATTGTGTAGCACAATAGTGAAAAAGCGTGTATTCCACGATTTATACTGCTATGCAATACGGTAGCGAGTTTTGCCGAAATGTTTCGTCTCGCTAAAGACATACGCTGTCGACCAAAAATTTGAGACTACCTACATCAATGAAATAAAACTCTCAAAATACAAAGCAAAAGGTTTATTTAATTATTAAAATACTTATTTTCTAATACACATACATATAATTGTGCTGAATTGTATGCCAACCTTTGCTAGTCGGAGAGGCACTATAAGAACGTTGAAAAAGTGTAAAATTTAATTTTGTTGAACCTTTGTTAGAAATGTTTAATCGCATCCATCATAGACTAATTGTCTATGGATGTTTATGCAAACGCACCGCAGACCCAGTAAGTGTACGTAATATCTTCCATTAGAGACGTAGTTGCTGAGCTAACGTATGCGTATAACAATAAATACATAAATTAATATGGATTTCAAAATGCCTTTTATTTATAATCTACCCCCGTGAACCTTTGTTGGGAATGTTAAATCGCATCCATCATAGACTAATTGTCTATGGATGTTTGTGCAAACGCACCGCAGACCCAGTAAGTGTAAGGAATATCTTCCATTAGAGACGTAGTTGCTGAGCTAACGTATGCGTATAACAATAAATACATAAATTAATATGGATTTCAAAATGCCTTTTATTTATAATCTACCCGTGTACCTTTGTTAGGAGGAATATTGAATTCCAACGGGTATACAGGAATGTATACTAACGTCAAATTGAATCGCATGTATCATAGACAACATGTTTGTCTAGACTTGCTTGTAAGTTTTAAATAAGTGTTATGAGAATACGCTTTCGTAAATATCCCAGGATATTATTGCAATAAACAGAAGAAAAAAGTAGACAGATTAGTTGGTTTTATTACTTTGGTAGACTTTTACTTCTTTAGACGCACCTATGGTATTTCTGAACCGCTAGGATACTTGAACGCTAAAGAAACAAGCCTACAGATTTTTCAGAAGCCGGCAACATTTTTGTTTTTAGGCAGTGATCAACGCACATGTAACTATTAATATATATATATATATATATATATATATATATATATATATATATATATATATATATATATATATATATATATATATATATATATATATATATATATATATTTCGATGTCTTCATATGTGTGGAACTGCTGATCAGCCAGATCATGTGCCATCAAACGAAACGAGTATTAATCGGACGGCGCAAAATTTGGGGAATATGCAGCGTAGGGTAGGACTTCCTATTTGAGCATTTCCGTGTAGGTTTTCACGGGTTTGGCAACATGAGGCTGAACGTTTTCATGCAGTACAATCACTTTTTCTTGCCTTTGCTCGTTTTGTGCTCGTTTTGTGAAGCCTCTACCGTTCCTTAGCGATAGTTTTGGCTTCAATAGCTCATAATAAACAATACCGACTTGGTCCCACTAAATACACAGTATTCCTTTCGCAGCGTGTATATTTAGCCGAGCCGACGACGTGGAAGCATGACTGGGCAGTCATAATGACATTCTTTTCTTTGGATTGCTGTAATGAATCCATTTTCCATCACCCGTCACACTGCAATGAAGGAAACCCTTTCTTTTTTGCTTCTGGAGCAGATGAAAAAACGACGCTCAACGTCCCTTGGCTTAAAACCATAAGGAACCCAAGTTCCTTGCTTTTAAATTATTCCCAACGTATGCAATCGCTTAGAAATGGCTTGGCGGGTAAGTCTTAATACTGAAGCAAGCTGTTCTTGTGTTTGGCACGGATCATCATCGATCAATTTCTCCAATTCAGCGTCTTCGAATGTTTTTGGCCTTCTTTCGCGCGGACAGTCTTCAACATCGAAATCAATAGAATAGAATAGAATAGAAAATCTTTATTTATGACACTATTTTTTTACAATAACTAAAATTAAATCCTTAATAATATTATATATACAAATAAAAACACAAAAAAAAAGAAACTAATTTTAATCTAACGAGTGTCATAAAACGAGTGTCATATGCTGGGCGCACTATTGGAGCACCCGGCGCTGGTTTTCAGCAAGAACCAACGTCGTTAGATCGCGGACCACAGTCACGACATTCATACTGACACACTCGTAGATACAAATACATCCATATACATAACTACTCATACTCATATACACATAAAGTACAATATAATTAAAAACACAGAGTCATGTACTAAACTCACCGCGTCCAAAAGAACAAGTGTAAATATGATGGGGATTCATAACGAATCATACCAAATAGAAGCTTAATAAATAGCTAAATCACCGCCTTTAAAGCGACGGAACCAATCGCGGTATAACGTTGTTTCACTTAGAGCAGCATTTCCGTAAACTTTTTTAATTCGCGTTGGTTCCGCCTATTTATGTATCATCTGTCTATTTATGTATCTATATATTATATTTTTCCATAAATGTTACAAAATATCTCTAATATATTTTCGATTTAGTAAAATTTCGATCATGAATATATTGTGTATCATACAATAAAATTGATGAGTGTTGTTGTAATTCACAAGCTAAGCGGTTGAATTGAGGGCCGCAGAATTATTACTCTGGTAGATGCTGCGGTCCGTCCACTAACTTTTGCTGCCATAGTAATTATATATGAGAGAGCACACAAGAAGAGAAAATAAATAGGAAGATGTTGGAAGCATACAGCATTCATTTTTGTCACATGTTGGAAAAATCAAACGATTGAGTTATATTCTTTGAGGCTACTATAATAGTGACGACCTTTTTTAGGCACGATTTATTTTTGGTTACTAACATTCAGTCATATTGTGTAAGGTACGAGTAGGTGTACATTTATTTAACAATATCTACAAAAAGTATAAGTCTTGCGTGTAAGGAAAATATGTGTTATTAGAATACGTTTACGTTAATATTCTGGCATTTAAATTAACATTAGAAGAAAAAGTAGATGGAATTTGGCTGATTGTACGCAATTTCGAAGGGAGCGCGTTTCCACGAGCTATTTTCCCATCGATTTCCTAAAGCGCATGTCAGATTTCCCGCCATTTCGGCAGTACCGCGCTGCTATCGCCACGAACGGGCGTTGAGCAAAGGTCAATGCGTATTCTGCCAAAAATTTTATGAATAAAAAAAAAACAATCTGTATTGTATTAAATTATCTGAATTACTTATATCAAAGGACAGTGTTATGATTATTAAATATGGATTATATTACAGTTTGACTGATGTGAGTGATACCTCATAGTTTATTGATAACAGCGTTTTTTGGGTTGTATGATATAATAAATCGACTTAATTTATGTGAGTATATTTTTTTGGTCAGTTAAGTAGTTTAGTTTATAAAAAGGCAATATAGCATTATTTCTTACATTATTTTTATGGTTATTTATATTTTTTTCTAAGATACATTAAAATTGCGTATCAGAATCGATTTATTGATTAATAGGATGACATCATTAGTGTATATTATAAGAAATTATTGAAAAAAAAATATCATAGAGTCAAATATATTTAGAGTATCTATTTTATATTCTTATTTTAGTGAATTATTGAATAACGAGGTAAAGTATGTAATGCCAATAAAGTACACCTACGTAATTATGTATATTAAAATAATAAATTAATTTAAAAAATATTTGAAAATAATTATTATTTTTTAATTAGAGAGTTCAGAGTCACATTATGTCACACAAGCGAATTGATTAATGAAAATATTTAATAATTTATTATATTTCTAATTTTATTCTATAAAAATTCATTATGGTTTAAAAAACATGTAACGTAAAATCTATTCGTTGTTTGGCTTTGCCTTTTATGTTTTTAAAAAATCATCGTTTTATTTGTGTAACCATGTAGCTTTATGTTCACAAGTAATTATTCACTTACCATATACAAGATAGTATTCCGCCCCTCGCAAACAAAATGGCCCTTTGTTCCGCCTGACAGTTGTTTATTTGTGCCTGCGATGCAACAGAATTTATGTTAAGATTATGTACAGACTTGTCCTCATTATTTTTACGATACACAGATAAAAAATGTTGTTAAGCTATTTTTATTTTAGTATATCCAAGTTATTTAACGGTATCTGAGAATGAAATTTATAAATAACATATCTATTTTATTGAACAATATATTATAATACTACACAAAAAAGGATTGATTTTGAATTTACGTAAAAAAAATTAACAATAAACGACACCGGGTGTTAAAGTTAGTTCTGATATGCAGACTGAAAATATGAGAATAAGAGATGATAAGAAATAAATGGTAAAAAAAGAAAGAAAACAAATATAAAAAAATACAAAGTATATAAATAAAATAAAATCTATTTAGTACTTAGATATTTTTTATACAAAAAGATGATGAGATATGGATTGCTATATAGAGAAATGTTCCGTCTCACAAATACAAAAATAAAAGTTTATTCGTAATTAACTCAGAAAATAAAAAAAAATAAAACTTATCATATTGTTGACCTAATTATGAGAATTCGTAACTCCAAAAAATAAATGAACTAAGTTTTCATGTCATCTAACGAATAATTTTATGACTATACACATATTTCTCATCTATGACAGAATATAATTTTATTTTGTGCCTGTAAAATTTACTCATATGGACTTAGACTCATATAGACTGATATCTAGGCCGACAGTGTATATATGTATTTCATTTTAAAGATCAGTTATCTTCAAAATGAATGAACATTGATTTTGGGACTACTAGTTGAGGCTATGCGATGGCAATTTGGTGGGAGAATTGGACTCCGCGACTTTTGATTCTGATAGTAGTAGCTTAACCACTGAGCTAATTGGATCGTCGTGAATTATTTGTCCATAAAAGAAACAGCTCCAGATGAAATAAAAGACAAGAAGAGAGAATAAGTAACAGTGCAGTTATTTTAAATTTGCTACCAATTACACTTATCTATATTAGATTCTGTCCCCCCCGTTAACTAAATGACCCCTTGTTCCCCTTGACATACTTGTAGTAATCACTCCGATGCGTCCACAGTCACGTCTCAGTTATGTACACCATTACACCATGATAGGTAATGTTACAAGGTCATTTTTACCATAATATGTTAGTGTGGCTGTTTGTTATACTGTCTAGGAAGCGATGTTATTTTTTTAAAGAATTTTTTTAAAGTTTTTTTTTTATAGAATCGATGACAGAAAACGTATTTGCTATAACTATAAAATGACGATTCTCACGAGAGCGAGAAGCGACCAATGGAGAGCCGTTTCGCTGCGATAAATGGTAGCGGATGGAGCTCTGTGGTTTCTGCCATCCCCTGCGGGGGATAGGCGTGAATATATAATAATAAAATGACGTATTTTGGTTTTATACACCATTTGAGTTAGAAAAAAGAACTGAGTCGTCGGGCGTTTTTTAAAATAATCAAAACATTTTCAAAACTACCGAAACCATTCGAAGCAGTTTTTTTTCTGATCCAAATGGTGTATAGAACCAAAATATATCATTCTATACTAACAGCAAATATGTTTTCTGTCGTCGACATTGCATGCCAGACCTTTTTCTGAAGATCTTCTGTTCAGGATGCGTGTTCGTTATACTAATTCCTCGAAAAATAAATTTATTCCTTTCTTGTGTTATGGATTTAAACCATTTATTTGATTATTATGACTTTTGCATCATTTTAATTATTGTAAGGTATACGTGGGCAACAAAATACAGTTGTAAAGAGTAGGGGGTGTACGCCCCACGTGGCACGGGACAAAGCTAATTGTGCTTTTGCTAGGAAATAATTGTATACATAAATAGTACAAGGGTACTCCGAGGAATTGTTCGCAGTTATTCCTGTCGCTGAATTTCATTATCGTACAACACGTCGAAATTATTTTCGGCGAGTTGTTTCATCATCACCATCTGGATGCGTAGAGATCGAGTACAGTGCTTTTATCCCGTAACACCATTCCACGCACTACTACCCTGTGGAACCAGCTACCTTTAGCGGTATTGCTATACAGATACGACATTGGAACCTTCAAATAACAAGTTTACTCTTATCTCAAAGGTCGGCAACGCATTTGCAATGCCCAGATGTTTATGGGCGGCATTGATTGCTTTCCATCAAACAACACGCTCGCTCGTTTGCCTCCCTATGCCATAAAATAAGAAAATAATACTTTATAACTATAAGCGACTTATGTAACTTCTTTCCACGCACCACCAGTTTGTGGAATCAGCTAGCTCGGCGGTCTTTCCGAACCGATACGACATTGGAACCTTCAAAAAACAAGCCTATACATACCTAAAAGGCCAGCAACGCTTCCGCGACTCCTGCGGTGTCGTGGTTGTCCATGGGCGGCGTTAATTGCTTTCCATCAGGCGACACGTTTGCTCGTTTGCCCTCCTATTCCATAAAAAAAAATGTGTTTAGATCTCTATGTATGTACGAATTAATAAAATTTGTACGCCATAATTGGCAATGTGATGGAGCTTTTAAACGTTTTTTCATCTTGATATACCTTACATTATACACATAAAGAATTATTAATGTAAATATTATTATTAAAAAAGTCCAATGGACAAATCGTACGTACGAACTCAAATTATACCCATATTTTTGCGGCGAAATTATAACTGAAATCCTTTTTAACTGCGATATTGCCGCAAAAAGGCGACAATATATATATTACATTTAATAGTGTTAAGGCCATGCATGTTTGGATTCAACCGAGGAAATATCACGACCCCACAGAATATCGGCGTTAAATGGATGCGGAGCAATATCTATTTTCCCCTTTTCCTTTCTGTTTCATTCCTTTACTGTCTTCTTCTCCTCCCATTAAACCTATATTCCACTTTTTTGTCATATAATATGTAACTGGGAAAATAAGTGTTTTTGTTTCTTAACCCTTTCGGTACGGACGCATTCTACGTCGCGCTGTCCCCGCTAACCGAGCAATCGCGGCAAGCGTCCGTACTTGTGGAACAACTGCAAGCGCCCGTCAGACGCACAATACAACACTATCTTACGCAGAGCGAGTGCAGTCGCTCGTAAATAAAAATGCTTAAAAAATTATAACATAATGCAATAGAAAATATTTGCTCATTTCGTCAGTTTATTATTAGGCAGCGTAAAACAAGTGCAAAATACTTGCGATGGATTACCATGGAGATAACATATATATTCTGCTCATGAGAGTCGCGAGTGATCTAAGACACCGTTCGTACATAACGAGCGTCAAATGTTGGGTGACCATAGTCACCGCTCGTACAGAGCGAGCGTCAGGCGTTGGGTGACTATAGTCATTGCTCGGACAGAGCGAGCGTCGGGCGTTGGGTGACTATAGTCACCGCTCGGGCCGAAAGAGTTAATATCCAGTAACTAGTTCCATGGATTTTTCCGCCAGCTTACATCAATGACGTTGTTTTTATTTTATTTTCATAATTTTATATTATTATCGGTTATATTGTTTAATTGTGGTGGCGTATTATACAATATAGTTCGATTAAGACTTATAAGTGAAATTGACATATATGCATGTATCGTGACTTTTAAATTGACTGAAAAAGTCCATAGAAGGTTTTGGTAGAATAGCCACCAATTTTATCAAGACGTAACGTGACAAGCTGACTGACTAGACTTTTCAAGAGATTTGATATTATTCCATTTTACTTGACACTAGCATAATAGTTTTAACTAATTGCAATCAAAGAAAAGTAAAATAGTTTTATTCATTGATACATACGATCACGCCTGTTTCTCGTAGAAGTACGCAGAGACTACAGACTTCCATCTGCTATGATGTCAGCACACTTTCTTTGCTTCACCCACAGTTATCCTTCTCGTCATACAAGGTCGTCGGTTAAGGGTACTTTTGGCCTGGTCTTTCTTGAGAATTAGTTTCAAAAGCAAAAGACTTGTGTCAGAATGGCTTCTAAAGTATGGATATGAAAAAATGTAAAGTCTTCTTTTAATCCAAAAAGATAAGATTAAGGCTCAGAAGCGGGACCCTCGCCCACGGAGTCAGTGGTCGTGGGATCGATCCCCGTTTCGTTATAAATATATGTATGGCCTACAGATATTTATTCCAAGTCTATTCTTACCCCACTAATCCGTATTGGACAAGCGTGGTGGGTTAACGTCCGTTCCTTCAGTAGTGGGGACACCAATATATATATATAGCTGTGAAAAAAAAAGAATATAGTGAGATATATTTTTAATTGTGTCTGATAGCGTAACACGCATCAGTGTATGGGAATTGTTTAACTAGGTTAATAATTTCACATTGCAAAGTCCATTGTGTTTTAGCTGTTGCAAAATAGATTTTATTACTACTAATTACGACCAAATTGGTATTACCCAAATTATTTTTTTTATTAGTTAATGTTTTCTGCGTTATACGACGTGGGTTGGTGGGTTAATAAGTTTTTTCTTGGAAATAAGTAGGGGTACGGTTGGGAGTGTGTTTTAAATGTTAATATTTGTTAGCGTAAGCGAACTTTTTATTGTTTACAAGGATAAATGCTTACCAGATGTTATGTTAATGATAAAATGTTAAATGTTATTACAATGCATCCGGTCGCGACGGTTGCCAAAGGTGAACTGATTATTTGGACAGTCAAAACTATTACTTTACTCAGATCCGTGACAAAAAACAATTAAAAAAAGTATTAAGGTGTATCTTTGGTCCTTTGTTGAAAAATGAGCGATGGCGTACACTTTACAACCACGAGATATATGAGCCGAACGTCATCAAAACGATTAAAATTGGACGCGTCCGTTCCTGTAAAATTATTCTATATCTGTGATAGATATAATAAGGCTGACGATATATAATAGTATTGTAGTGATACATTCATAAATGTATCACTAATCCATTCAACAACACTTCAAAACACAGTCAAAATTTTTACTTTGCTAAGATCCGACAAAAAAGAATTAAAAAAAATTAAGGTATACCTTTGGTCCTGTGTTGGAAAATGAGCGATGGCGTACACTTTACAACCACGAGATATATGAGCCGAACGTCATCAAAACGATTAAAATTGGACGCCTCCGTTCCTGTAAAATTATTCTATATCTATGATAGATATAATAAGGCTGACGATACATAATAGTATTGTAGTGATACATTCATAAATGTATCACTAATCCATTAAAACCTAACTAACTCTCCTAATCTAACTAACTCTCCTAAATCCACTAAAACCTAACTAATCCATTAAAATTATAGTAATTTTTTTTTACATTCGTAATATTCAAATTTAAAATGAAAAAGAAATAAATTGTTATAAAACAAAATGTATTAGTTCGACTGACGTCTTTTTAAATAGACATCTCACAAGTCCGGCACAAAACATTGAAATTATAAAATTATATATTGAGATATAAAGTGTAAAATCTGACCACGTTGGTTCTTGCTGAAAACCAGCGCCGGGTGCTCCAATAGTGCGCCCAGCATATGCTGAGCAAGAACCATTTTATGACACTCGTTAGATTAAAATTATTTTCTTTTTGTTTTGTGTTTTTATTTGTATATAGAATATTATTAAGGATTTAATTTTAGTAATTGTAAAAAAATGGTGTCATAAATAAAGTTTTTCTATTCTATTCTATTCTAAAATGACAATGACAATAAAATATATAAGATATTATATAAATGTAAAATGAAACGCAAGAATAAATTAATATCATTTTTACATATCACAAGGTACATTTTTTAAGCACGCGAAAGGTGGTATAATCATGAGAGTGGATTTAACGTAAGATATTGAACGAAAAGCGGAAATGGCTTCATTTCCGCTTACTAAAATATTGGAATATTTTTTATGGCATTTAAATCAAATATAGGGCGGGGATATCGAATCGTTTATTCCAATTATATTTTAGTACACGGGGCTTTATGGAATTATATATATTTTTTTTAATTTTCGGAGAACTGAATCAGTGATCGTTCAATTGGTAAGAATTGAGCTTATGATCTAATATCAGAGATTAATTTCTACCATAATTGATATAAGCCATATTTTCTTGATCATAATGATTTCCGTACGGTGGCTGGTATAAACTGAATTAGATAGCCAAAGATGAGGCTATTTTGCGTGTGTTGGTGTATTTAGTGGTGAACTGCCGCAGGCCGATGATTTGAATGATTAACAAGAATTTTAGTATAATATCAAAATATTGCTAGTCTTTTTTTATGGGACAGGGAGGCAAAGGAGCAAACGTATCACCTGATGGAAAGCAAATAACGTCGCCGATAAGTATTTGCAATACTAGAGGCATCACAGTGGCGTTTTCGGCCTTAAAGTAGGATTGTTTTTTGTAGGCTTGGTTTTTGTAGTTCCATTTACTGATATAAAATAATAAAATATTCTGTTGAATATAAGTTAAATACTGTCTGACTGACAGACAACGTTAAGCCTAATCCAGTGTATCTAGAAGCATAAAATTTTGGCCCTTTAAGAAACGTTTAAGGTAACATTTCGAATACAGCGACAGCGACAGTCGATAGAAACAGGCGTCGTCAGGCGATAGTGACATTACTAGTTATTATTATTTTATAACTAAGCTCGTACGCAGTTTGCGACACGTTGCAGCGCGACCATTGTTGCGAATAGGTACTGTTACACCCGGCTAACGTATAGGTAACCTGACCTTTTTACTATCTCAGTAAATCATTCCTATAGCAACACTAAATTTCACACCGTATATTATATATAGTACAGATTCCCACGGTTTCGCTAAGCTACCGGCATACCTTTATAAATTACAACCGGCACACTTTAGTTCAGTCCTAATCCTCGTTCCTGACACACCACTTCCAAATTGCTTTAGTTTTAGAAATATTAGAGCGTATAATCTAATTTAATTAATATCAAATTAAATAGTTTAGTTTCCAATAAATAATGTTTTTTGTAAAAAGGCAAATTTAATCACCCGTATAACAAGTACGCAGTCCGCGACAAAATGGAGCGCGACAAGTGTCGCGAGCGATAAACAACACCTTATTCTAAGATACAATTTTATATAAGATATTTGTATAACAATAAAGTCTGTTATCTCATGGCTGTTATCTCATAATAATTACTATATGTAATAAATAATAAATTAAATTTTCATTTCGTTTTATAAATGCACGTATATTTTAATAATGTGTTTGTAAATTTACCGCAATGCTTTGTGGTTTGTGCGCCCGAGGGAAATATGATATATATGGATATCAGAATAATTGAATATCAATATCAGATGAGATGCGGGAGTTGTGTTCTACTCTACTGCTCGAATACATTGTATGCTGGTGGAAATATTCTGGAAATTAATTCGTTTTAATTTAATAATTCATCAGCTTGATATCGATATTAATTTAATTTTTTTAATTTAATTAAACTAGTGATGTACCGTTGTATAGATGGATTATTAAAGAGCATATAAAACAAAGAACCAAATTATTTATGCATCTGTAATATATATCAGCATTTACGAATTTTATTATCAGCTATAAAGTCTTTATAGCTGATAATAAAATAAATGTTTTATATATAAATGTTGTACCTTATATGAAGTACTACTAACACATCGAACTTTACGGTTTAATGTTCAGTGTGTCATGTGACACATAGGCCTTTTCCAGCTGTTTTCATTCTTCTCCATTATATGCTTTTCTGTACCAGATTTTCACTCCAATAACTTTGATGTCTTCTGTCCTCCTTTTAACCTGTCTGTCTCTCTTTCTTTTACCATTACGTGGTAGAAATATAAATTTTCTTGTTGTTTCTAGTGTTCTGGTGACTTGTTGCTTTATTCTTATTGTGGCTGGAAAGGATTTATCGATATCGATGGCGACGTGGTTCGCCACCCATCACGTCCTGATTACCACGAGGGCGAGAAGCGACTAACGGAAATTCGCCTCGCTACGATGAATGTGATGGATGAAAAGATCGATGAGTGTAGAGGGAGCAAGGTGTGTCGGGATCGTAGGGGTTGGAGATCTGTGGTCTCTGCCTACCCCTACGAGAAACAGGCGTGACGATATGTATGTATGTAGTTCCTGGCATAGGAAAATGTTACCCCATTTCTTCACTTTGGTCCCGTGGATGGGTCCAGAAGTGGAGAGATGGGCTGTATTAATTATGACGAGTAAACGGAAGATGTTTCTAGCTCTCATCACTAATCCGACGTAGTGTTATAGAGAACGTAAACAAAACTAATTGGAGTGTTCTCGTTTACTGTAGTCTAACGAGGTTGTTAATGGCAGGCGATGGACAAAGAGAAGCGGCATAAAATTCTAATTCCATGTGAAATGCTAATGAACGCAAACTGTTTAAAATGCAAAGCTCTGCAAGCTAAAACATTGATGCTCTCCCATTGTAACACTGTGGTACTTCCCTTGGCGAGATGCCATTCTTGACAAAGTATTCGTCTGTAGCATGGCTCTAGCACTACTAAAAAAATAAGGCAAAGGTAATAAATAATACATACACCTTTAAACTAAATAGACCTTGGAATGATCTTTAAGTATAATGAACTATAAGTGTTATATTGCGGCTCATTCTTAACACATATATGGGCTGTGAATTTTATTTTCACAGCCCATATATGTGTCACTGCTGACCTTGGGCATTCCCATTTCTGGTGGAACGGACGTTAATCCACCACATTTGTTCAATGCGGATTGACGGGGTTACCAGAATCTGAATAAATATTTGTAGGTTATAATATATATTTTATTCCGATACGGGGACTGAACCCCCCAATATCCAATCTCTTGAAATGTAACAAGTCAGCTTATCACGTTACGTCTTGATTAAATGATGGCCATTGTACCAAAACATTCTATGAACTTTTTCAGTCTACTTAAAAACTTATGATACACGCATTCATTTCATATCACTTCACTTATACGCCTTGATCGAACTATATTGCATAATACGCCACGACAATTAAACAATATAACTGAAAATAATATAAGATTATGAAAATGAAATAAGAACACAATGTCACTGTTGTAAGTTGGCGGGAAAAGTCCTTGCCCGACTTGAAATTAAAAAAAATATCATTGTTTTTAGTAAAAGTTAAGGTTGAAATGATATTCCGCCACCGGATACGCAATATGCGACTGAAAATTTTTCATATCGCGATATTTGGACGCGTTGAAATAGTGCGGTGACGTAGTTATTAAAGTTTCAGTTGATTCCGGTATAACAGAGCTTCCCCTTTGTGATCATCGTATGCACGAGAACGTATTGTACGGGCGAGCCAATTAAATATTCCTTTGAGATCCACCATATTGCAATTTCATGTACGAAGCTTATCACATGGTTTATTGAAAGCTAATTAAATATATATAATAGATCTTTTTATAGAGAATTATAATGTAATAGATCTTTGTTTGATCATGTTTTTAAAAATCATACAGCAATAGTCTAATTTTTTTGGGTTTTGGACTTACAATTTACATTTAAATACAGTTTGAGCTTCGATTCTGTTTATCATCGTACAGTTAGTAGTAGTGAATCATATTTCAGTCGAATGTGTTTACACTCACGACACCAACACTCACACGCTACCCGGCTCCAGCCGAGCACGTAGAGTAGGGAACACTTCTACACCGGCCGCTTACACGAGATTCTCTCACGTACCCGGTCGGTTCTCACCCCCTAGACCTTAGGGTTTATGGGACTAATAGGGACTATAGTTACTAAAGTTCAATCCTCCCCCACATGTTTAACGTAGAATCATGACGAGTTTAAAATCAGCACACACACATATGTGTACCTCCAACACGGCGTCAGGCCGATGGAGTCTGCGATTTGCGCAGATTCCCAATTTTATTTTACTACGGGCTGGAAGCCCGCGGGCCCTGAATACGATAAAGCTATTAAATCGAATGTGTTCATTACGAATTATATTCATTTGAGATATATTTTTTTATGGAATAGGATGGCAAACGAGCAGGCGTGTCGTTTGATGGAAATCAATCAACGTCGCTCATAGACAATCGCAGCGCAATAGGCAGTGCGTAAGCGTTGCCGACCTTTAAGGAAAGTGTCATTATGAGAGTGGGAATGGGAGGGTAGAGGGAGAGGGGAGGGTGTTGGGCCGCCGGAAATCGGCCGCTTACCGTACAAAGCGCGGTAGCTAAACTACTACTCAGACGCCGGTTTTCTGCCGGAGTGTGGTGGTATCCCGGGCAAGCCGGCCCATTCATGCTACAGACAAATATTATGCCATTCTTGACAAAGTATTCGTCTGCAGCGTAACTCTACCACTATAGAATAGACATAGCCCTTTTTATAGCCCTTTTTATAGCTCTTTGAGCGACTATTTTATATCTATACTATTCTATATTATAATTACATCTACTATTTTATATTATACTATTATAATCTATTTTATATTATAATCCCATGGTACGCATTTGTCGCCTATACAATAATATATTAATTGATCATGTTTCGATCACGAAACGTTTGATATTTTCAATATCAAAATACATCAATTAAAGCTATTGCTCCGTGATGTATTTGGCAGCCGATAGATTGTGTAGACACAATTATTGTTATCCATTTTTTGTATATTTCTATTTTTTTATTTAAATTTAGCTGTTTATTATTATATTATTACAAAAGTAACCCTATTGTCAAAATGTAGCCATGCTGTCCGCAAATTTAGAGTTACAATCCGGGCAATGGTAAGTTTATATTATATTGTATTCTTTACTTATTTTTGTGCCTAATAAATAAATAAATAAATATCATTATTCGAAACTAATCAGTTGAGCTGTTATCAAGTGGTAGTCATGCATAATTAGGTGGCTGGATCGGGGAAGTATCCTCGGAGATTATCAGCGTTAAATATTAAGGCGTATCATTGTGTTTCGTAAGATGGAACAGTAATCTGGAGATCCGCGTTTCCTTTCGCCTTCCGTAACTTCCTTAACGCAACGCATTTACATCAGCATCCATTAGTAGATATTTTATTTGTTTATCATCATACATCATCCCGTAAATACAAAACGTATTTATTTATGGGTATCGGTGATTAATTAATACCAAGTGAATACACTTTCTCCTTTTGCTAACTTCTTTCAAAAAACACGTACAGTTCACATGAGGCAGAAGTAAAAATTTCAGAAAACAAAACAACGCACTAAGAGGAGACTGAAATAATAGGAAACACTGTATAATGTATTCTAACTCATTCTCTTACCGTGATCCGCGATCCGACTGACATTGGTTTTTGCTGAAAACCAGCGGCAGATGCTCCGATAGAGCGCTTGGCTTACGCTGAGCAAGAATCATTTTGTGGCACCATTCAGGTTTTAATTTTTTTGTTGTTTTCTTTTTATATGTTAAATTCCATACCAATTATATGGAATAGAAATACAAATAGAAAAACATTTAATCGTGACATACCTTTTTATTTCTCAAGTTGCGCTGTGCTACATATGTGTGAGGGTCGGACAGTGGCAGAAAATCAGTTACTCTGCTCAATGAGTAGGGGTTTTGATTGAGCCATCGCCCATTTCCATTTGTATGTACAATTATATCATAATGTATAATTTAATATGTACCGCTAATGAAAATAAATTGATATATATTTTTTTTACAAAATTTTAAATGTTAAAGAAACTAAATAAACATTTAATATACAGATGAAAAAACAAAATAACCTAAGATGTGCCACAAAATGGTTCTTAGCGTAATTATTTAAAAAAAATTAGGTTTTAATTTGACAAACATGTATATTTCTCTTTCATTCGCAGGCTAAATCCTATAGATGTATTGTTTGTCTCTTTCGGGGTCATTTTTTCGTTTCATAGAGTATTAAATCACAAAGGTGTTAAAAAAGTTTTCATTTTAGAAATATCATCAAATAGACTGGATGGTAGACTATCACAGAGGTTATTTCCGTATATTTTCGCTCGTTATTCCCCCATAAACAAATTTCTTGTTATTTTTGCATAACGTCATCCAAACTATAAAGCTTTCTTTTATAACTCAAATGATGTCATGCGTTGCTCGATTTCAAATCTGTTATGTTTATACGTGCCGATTCGTCCATTACTAATTTATACCTTTTCTACCCATATATATCCAATTGCTAAGCACGGGTCTCCATATTTCCAGAGGAACAGACAATAACTCAACACACTTGTCCAATGCAGGGTAACCAGACTCGGAATAAATATCTAGAAATAGAAATAGAAAAACTTTTATTTATGACACACTTTTTTTACAATAGCTAAAATTAAAACCTCAATAATATTATAATATACAAATAAACAAAACAAATAGAAAAAAATAATTTTAATTTAACAAGTGTCATAAATTGGTTCTTGCTCAGCATATGCTGGGCGTTCTATTGAAGCACCTGGCGCTGGTTTTCAGCATCTTTAGACCATACATATACAATATTTATCCCGACCGCGACCATTGACTTTGTAGGCGGCCGCTGAGACTTGAGCTTGTGGTCTTTAAGTACCTTAAATGTATTCCCAAATACAGAAGTCACTCTCTCGTTAAAATCCTCCTTCATCCAAGGTGTTATTTTAATCTCCTCCCAGCCGCACAGTTCCACCATTGGACAACGCGGTACAGAAATAATTCTAGTCCCATCATCTAGATTGCTGGTCGTCCACCACCGTCTGATATAGTTGCAGTTTTCTATAACGAACTGTGAAAATGTGGAATGATTTGCCACCGGCGGTGTTCCCGCCTGAATACGACAAAGAGACATTCTAGGGAGCGTATGTGTTCACAAAAGGCCAGCAACTCATCTGGAACGCTTCCGGCGTTGCGGATTTTTAGGGGCGGCAGTGATCACTTACCACCAGATGACCCGCATGCCCGTTTGCCTACTATGCTATAAAACAAGTAATATAAAAAAAATAAAACTTTTCCTTCTTCTTTCCAACGATCTACACGCTTCGCAACTGACGGTATTTATTCCTAAATTTATATTCTACTAAATGTATATGAGACTTCTTTCCCTCTCTTTCTCTCTATAAAACTCTTCTTCTAAGAGTGCCTCTCCGACTTGCGAAGGTTGGCAGCCAATTCAGTACAACTCTTTCGCGAGGTGCAGCAGCACTGGAGCACTCGCTATCCAGGTCCACTCCCTGATATTACATAGTCAACACTTGCTTTTTCTACCAAGTTCTCTTTTACTCGTGACTATTCTCATCATGATCGCAGCAATTTGTACCTGTCATGTCTCATGATATGATCCAGGTGAGCAACTTTTCTACCTTTGACGGTCTGTAAAAGTTCACGTTTTTGCTTGACTTGTCGGAGAACCTCGTCATTAGCGACCCTTAGCGTCCAGCTTATAGAAAGCATTCGTCTATGCGCCCACTATAAAAATAAAATAAACTAATAAGATTGAATAATGAATTAATATTAGAAAAACTGTATCAATACATACCAAGTGTTATCTACTACAAGTTTGAAAAAATCTATTTGAACTTGAGTGGATTAATAAAAAATATTCTATTAACGACTGAAAATTTGATCGAGATATATTATATAGATAAGTATATTAAGAGAGACTGTGAACTAATAATAGATATTGAAAAAATACTTTTGAATATTTCTTGGATATTTTAAGCTTTTTTTTATGGGATAGGAAGGCAAACGAGTAGGCGTGTCACCCAATGGAAAGCAATCAACGCCGCCCATAGACCTCCGCAGCGTCATAGGCCGTGCGGAAGCGTTGCCGACCTTCAGGAAAGTGTTATTATGTGAGGGGGGGGGGGAAGGGTTTTGGGTCTCCGGAACTCGGCCGCTCGCCGTACGAAGCGTCACAAGCTACCACTCAGACGCCGGTTTATAGGTGTATATATATTTATATATATATATATATATATATATATATATATATATATATATATATATATATATATATATATATATATATATATATATATATATATATATATATATATATATATATATATATATATATATATATATATATATATATATATATATATATATATATATATATATATATATTTTTTTTGTTGTTTTTTTTATTGTTTATTGTTAAAAAAGCGAGGAAAGAGAGAATTTCTTGCGTCATTTCTTCTCTCTCAGGGCGCCATTTTGTTTTTTTATATATAACTTTTTTTCTTCCTTTTACTTTGACTACATACATACATATCGTCACGCCCGTCTCCCGTAAGGGTAGGCAGAGACCACAGATCTCCATCTGCTACGCTCTCGGCATACTTCCCTTGCTTCCTCCACACTCATTATTCTCCTCATGCAAGCCCGCCGGTTGAGGGTATTCTTGACCTGGCCTTTCTTTAAAAGTTCAGCAATCTGGTCAAGGTACGTTTTTCGTGGTCTTCCTCTTCTGGCCCTTCCATCCACATTCGCAAGGTAAAATTCTTTTGCCAGTCGTCTTTCATCCATCCTCTCTATATGTCCAAACCATCTTACTTACTTACTAACTTACTTTGACTATGAGAGAGAATTTACAAAGAGATTTGTTTTTGAAATCTCTTTAGCCGTTATTTCAAAGGCACACACATGTTACGGCTTAAAAATAGAATGGAGCGCAGCAGTGGAGGCTCGTAAAGCTATTTTAAAAAATTTTCGCTTGCTTTTAATCTTCTTTACAAACTCGCATGTTTGGACGCAAGAATTATTCATTGATTTTTTTTTTTGGAAGAAACAACCATTTCACACTGGTTGAAGATTTTTGTCTTCAGTCTTTGTGGTATGGACGACGAAAAGATTCGACGAAGCTTCCTGCTTAATCTAGTTGTCGTAGTTATTTCGAATAGTCAAACCACATCAATGATTTTTTTTATGGGATAGGAGGGTAAACGAGCAAGCGTGTCGCCTGATGGAAAGCAATCAACGCCGTCCATGGATAACCGCGACACCGCAGGAGTCGCGGAAGCGTTGCCGGCCTTTTAGGTATGTATAGGCTTGTTTTTTGAAGGTTCCAATGTCGTAACGGTCCGGAAAGACTGCCGAGGATAGCTGATTCCACAAACTGGTGGTGCCTGGAAAAAAGTTACGGGAGAAACGCGCCGTAGTCGATCGCCACTCATCCAGATGGTGGGGATGAAATTTTTCTTTACGGCGAGTTGTGCGGTTGTGGAATTCGGCGGCGAGAATTATTCCAAACAATCCCTCGGAGCACAACCCATGATAGAAGCGGTAAAAAATGGTGAGAGATGAGACATCTCTCCGCAGCGCTAGAGAATCAAGCCGATCGGTGAGATCTTGGTCATCAACGATTCGGATCGCACGACTTTGAATGCGATTTGAATGATTGATAAAATTTGAAGTAACAGTCAACAGTATGAAAACATAACCACGGCGTGTATTACAAAAGGGCGGTTTTGAATTTATCGTTGCTGTATCAACAACATTACGTCCTCTGCGACGAGGAAATATAATATCTTGGATTTTATTACATAATGTCTTCCAGGCGTCAGAACAATAACTTTTATTGGAGGTCGTAAGGGAAGATGAATCTCGTGCGACTGCCGTAGGGCTGTTTCATGCACAGATTAATGTCGACTCGTAACATCGAGATGAGCAAGAGAGTGAGAAAGGAGCAAACGGGTATCCATCCCCGCTTATCTTCCAGTACCTATTTAACTACTGAATAAATCGACACGTCATTAGTATTGTAGCGTGCCGGATGTACTGCTAACCGCGACACCCGGGATCTTTAGGGTTTTTTATCTTCGATGTTATTTGTAATTCTTCCAAATAAAAATAATTTATTTTTCTATTCACTGTACATTTACATATATCTTATTCATAATTTATTCACATTTTATTTCATTTAAACATTTTATATCTCAATATATAATATAATCAAAATCATCATATAATCTCAATTTCTTATGCCGGAAAAGTGACGTGTCTGTCGAAAGACGTCAGTCGAACTAACTCTTTGTTTTTATAAAACAATTTATTTCTTTTTTATTTTAAACTTTAAAATTGCTAATTTAAAAGTATTAATATAATATAAAAGGTTTTAGTATATTCAAATAAAAAGTTTTATTAGATTATTTATACATTTATCAATGTATCACTATGGTATCTTCAAAAAACAAGGTTACACATTTCTTAATAGCCAGAAATATTGCCTTTATTACTGTCCATGTCTATGGGAGTCGATTGCTTTCCATGAGGTGACACGCTTTTTTATGCTATACAAAAATAATTAAAATTTGACATAGGCATTCACCATTTCTCTCCCCTTGTTTCTGACTATATGTTGTAGTACAAGCTGACCTTGAAGAATTTTCTGTGATGTATGTAATACCCGGAGATCCGACGATCGTTGGAGCAGACGAGTGCTGGAGTGGAGACCGCGTCTCGGTAAACGTTGTGTGGGACGCCCCCCGGCTAGATGGCGCGACGATCTGCGCAGGGCGGCTGGCAGAAACTGGATGCGTGTAGCCGAAGATCGGGCTAGGTGGCGCTCCATGGGGGAGGCCTATGTCCAGCAGTGGCCTGCCGCAGGCTGCTGATATATATATATATATATATATATATATATATATATATATATATATATATATATATATATATATATATATATATATATATATATATATATCACTATATCATATATATATCTATGTATGCCATATCCATGCATAATACTCTCACTTCTCGATTAAACACAGTGATACCCCTAGCGCCATAGACAGTGCGGAAGCGTAGCCGACCTTTAAGGTAAGTGTTATTATGTGAGTGGGAATGGGAGGGGGAGCGGGGAGGGGGCCTTCGGAACTCAGCCGCTCACCAAGCTACCACTCAGACGTCGGTTATCTGCGGGAGTGTGGTATTCCCCGGGCGAGACAAATATTATGCTATTCTAGATAAAGTATTCGTCTCTGCAGCGTGGTTCTACCACTATGTTTTTAAGTTCCCGTATCGGGATGTATTACACAGATACATACAGATATTTATTCCAAATCCAACTATCACTTCAATCTGCTATGAACAAGTGTAGTAGGTTCTGATATTTTTTTCATAAAAAATAAACCTTAAAGTTATGAATAAATTAAATTTTGCCCAATAGTTCTTTTTATAACCTAGACGAGCCTTATGAAAGGATTTGTGAAAATCCTGAACGCCCAAGGGAGTAAGGCAGTAATAGGATTTTCTATCGGGTAAATACCTAGTTAATATGTAATATTTCGTTATTGAAGAACCTTTTCCAGCGTTAAATTTTGCTGCTTTTACCTGGCAATATTTTGAAAAATGATACGTCAATAAGTCCAGATCTGAGACTTTTCCCGCCAACTTACATCACTCAGTTTTTATTTCATTTTCATAATCTTATATTGTCATTAGTTATATTGTTTAATTATGTTGGCGTATTATACAATATAGTTCGATTAAGGCGTATAAGTGAAGTGATATGAAATAAATGCGTGTATCGTGACATTTTAAGTTGACTGAAAAAGTCCATAGAAGGCCCATTAGTAGAATAGCCACCATTTTATCAAGGTAACGTCATAAGTTGACTAGTTATATTTCAAGAGATCGGATATTATTGTATTTTACTTGACACTTGACACTGGCGTTTTAAATGTAACTAATTGCCATCAAAGAAAAGTAAAAAAGTCCAGATCTTTGCGAATGCTGTAAAGTATATTTTTGATAAAAACTTATAAACGTTTATATAATAAAAATCTTTAATTTTTAAATTTCGGAGAAAATCTCTAATCTTAATGTGCCTTTTGGCATAGACCTCCTACTCCTTCTATTGCTTCCTATCTTCCACTACTCTTGTAGATCCTGACCGTACTGTTAGTTTGAGGTTATCCTCCCATCTTCTTAATATGCGGCCCCTTTTCCCCTTGCAATCCTTTGGATACTAGACTGTGACCTTTTGGCTCCATTTCCCTGAGTTAAATCGTATAATGTGTCCGGCCCACCTACATTTCAGTTATTCTATAGGTACGTGTGTCTGTAACCCTGGTTTTTGACTTTAAAAAGGGTCCAAAATTTTTATATAGATTGTTTTTTATTAAAATCTAATATAAACATTATTAATTAATATTAAATAATATAAATTATTAATGTAATATAATAATTTATATTACATTAATATAATTATGGTCTATATTGCAAAGGGATATATTATTTCTTAGATAGATAGATATAGTTTAGTTTTTATTGTAAACCAAAAACAAAGATATACAATATTTGATTATATAATTATGTGGACAGTTAGAACTTTCATTTGGCTAAGATTAGCGATAAGTTATCGCTGATTGCGGATCTTATTAAAGTGCAAGTTCTGACTGTCCACATAATAATGGATTTTCGTAAAGTAACGCCTGACTCTCTTATCGCATTTACCTTGCTAATTTTATCGAGGAATTGTTTACACCTGGCCATGTATCATCTCTCAATGGAACCAGATAGCTTCAGCAGTATTTTTGAATTATATATATATATATATATATATATATATATATATATATATATATATATATATATATATATATATATATATATATATATATATATATATATATATATAATGTGTGTGTGTGTTTGTAGATGATGTTGCAGATATCTGTGGGCGGCGTTGATTGCTTTCAATCAGGCGACGTGCTTGCTCGTTTGCCTTCCCATCCATGTAATAACGATAACTTAATAAGTTATTCCTTTGCTTTCCTCTCAGTTCATGTTCCTTGAAATAATAATGTTTTTACTGTCCCTACAGGGACATTACGAACTTTGGAATTGCGTTATCCAATAACACAGCGGTCGTAACTTATATATTTGGTGTCCTCTAAAGTATTTCGTGGGTTTATTGTTTCTTATTGTTTTTTGCTTATCCTTCGGCTTTGCTGTGACCTTTTTAGATTTTTCGTTTTCATTTACTGTCTGTGGAAGACTTAACTTTTTCTATTTAAATGTTTTTTTATTCAACCAATATGTTCCATTGCTCGCCATGAGACCACGCCATTACAAGAGAAATAGACATTAACCCATCATTCTTTTTTAAAGCGAATTAACGGGGCACCAAATTCGAAATAAATATCTGTAGGTCACACATATTTGTCGCGATGTGAGAATCGAATCCGCGAGCATAGACCCTGAAAGCGGACACTTCTCCCATGTGCCAATGCGGTTCCTTTCTTACTTTTTTGTGTCATTAAAACTTTATTTATGACACCTTTTTTTACAATAATTAATATTGCTCAAAAATAATTATTGAAAGAAAATAATTTTAATCAAACAGGTGTTATAAAATGGCCTCATATATGTCCCACTGTTGCACACGAGCCTCCCCATTTCGGGACGAATGGACATTAACCCATAATGCTTGTTCAATGTGGATAACAAGGACCACCAGACCCAGAATCTTTAGGTCATACATATATTCCATAGACCACAGACCTCGAAAGTGGTCACGTCCTTTAAGTGCCGATGAGGTCGTTTCTTTACTACTATGTTTACATCTAAAATTTTGATGGGTTTGAAGGGAAGTCAATACAGCAAATAACGGTTAGGTTTCCGACAAACGCGACTAGCCTATTAGCACTTCAGTTTCATATTCAAAATGCTAGTAGTTGGGAAGTGGAGAGTTGCTGACGGCCGTTTTTTGATAAGATTTAGTTTAAGTTCCTCGTAAATCCACAGCTTGTCGCGGATCTTAGCTAAAATTCTGACTGTCTACATAAAAAAGTTATGTCAGTAACGATGGTTCCCCATGTATATATATATATATATATATATATATATATATTCGATATGAAGTTTAAGAAATATATAAGTTATAATTATTACGGAGAAGAAGGCAAACGAGCTTGCATATCGCCTGAAGGAAAACAATCAATTCCACCCATAGACATCTGAAACAAAAGAGGCAATTAAAAAAAAATATAGATTCGAAAATACCGCAAAAAGTAATTGATTCCATTGAGTGTTGTGCGGAAGAGAAGTTTCGTGAGAAACATCTTTCAGAAGTTCGTAGGATTGTTTTTTAAAAGTTTTCATATTGTACACATATTAATGGTGCGTGAATAGAAGTTTCGGGAAAAACGCACCGTACTGGATCGCCATTAATCCAGATGGTGAGGATAAAACTTTCCTGTGTTGCGAATTGTGCGGTGGTATTATTCAGTGGAAAGAATTATTCCAAACAAAATATAGTCTTTAAGTTTGTTCATGTCACCTGTTTTCATAAAATTATTTTTTTTTGTTTCAGATATTGGAGAGCACGATTTTCAATGAAATAATAAATTAATTATATTTATAAGAAAATAACTTTTAGTCTAAAGGCTTTGTGATAGTTACTGACTAAAGTAAACTAGACTAGACTAGACTAGACTAAAGTAATTATACATTGTTTAAAACAAAAACAATGAGCATTGATAAAGTGCTGTTGCTCAAGTTAGAAGAAGAATCTAGTTCAGAAGTGCCCGTATATCTCCGCGAGGAATGTCAGTGAGAAAACAAAATGGCGGACAAGGTTAGCTGATTGGAGAGCCGCGCGCGCAAGCCTCTGGGAAAAAGGCGGATCGGGCGCATCATGGTAAGTTGACCCTGTACAATCAAGATTATTTTATGGAATAGGAAGGCAAATGGTTAGCAAGTCACTTGATCACAAAAATGGACGAAAAGTCTTTACGATTGTCTTTAAGAGAGTCTGCTAGACCTGAGGACGTTACGCATCTGCGTCCCTCCGAGGTAGCGGATGTCTATGGGTGGCGTGGAACGCGTACCACCAGGTGAATCATGCGATTCACCTGGTGGTACGTCTCGTTTGCCTATTCTCTATATACAAAAATGCGTTGTTTTGGCGTGAAACGTGGTATTGTGTATTCGCTGTGGCAACTTCATTAACTATGGCGTGGTGTTGGAGATTTTCTAATTTTATTTGATTTGTAAAATATATTGTGTTTGTGTCTGGCACGAAGTTTAAGTTCTATACATATGAACAAAGATTGGCATATTTTCATATGGAAAAACTTGAAACTAGAAGGGAGCATCTTTCGTTGATATTTCTGCACAAGATCTTAGATAATAACATTGTCAGTCCTCATATTTTAAGTGGTGTTAATTTTTCTGTACCCAGAGTACATGCACGGGTGCAAAATTTTAGTTTATTACGGGTGTTTTTTCAATTTACTGATAGATATTTCTTATCTCCAGCAGGTGTTTGGTGAATGGGCGCAGGTGGAGGTGGTGGAACTGGTCAACGATGGTTCTGGACTGGCCTTTGGCATCGTCGGAGGACGTTCTTCGGGCGTTGTGGTCAAAAGCGTCCTACCTGGCGGCGTCGCTGACAGGGTAAGGGTTTAAGACGTTTTTATTTTTTATTATTTATATATATGCACGCCTATCCCCCGCAGGGGTTGGCAGAAACCACAGAGCTCCATCCGCTACTAATCATCGCAGCGAAACAGCTCTCCATTAGTCGCTTTTCGCCCTCGTGAGAATCAGGACGTGACGGATGACGAACCACGTCGCCGTCATTTTCAACAAATTAGGTATATTAAATTCGGTAATAGGTATAAAAATGAATCCCACGAGCCGCAAGGGAGGATGGAGGTCAGCCCCAGCAGAGCCCCGCATGCTGAGGTAAGGCACCATAGAACTCGGGGAGCCCGATCCCGGGACGGTCGGCACGCTTGTAACTAAGCTCGCCCTTAGCCACGTATCCTTTGGCACGGCAGATCGAAGATTGGCGGAGAGGAAGAGAAAGGATAGAGAAGAATGGAAAGGACAGGAAAGGAAATGCGGATTGGGGGGATTTTTTCCGATGCGGGAATCGAACTCGCGACCATTGACTCCGTGGACGGGAGGCCGTATTAAAAAGTAAGACTTATTAAAAAAGGATTAAAGTAGACAACATCCGGACACGTGTATATCTTTAAGTATGTTTCCATTACGTTGATGGGCACATACTTGAGGAAGTAAATCAATATGAGTACCTCGATACGTGGTTAAATAAATCTTGGGAAAGTGAACAAGAAATAAAAACCTGTATTGAAATCCATCGTAGCTCCTTCAATAAGATGCAATGTGGCCTTTGTAATCGCAGCCTCAAATTTTCCTTGCGCATTAGAATGCTCCACTTAGACTTGAACACTTAAAGAAGGCCTCAGAAAACGTATAGAAGCGTTCTAAATGTGGGCATATAGACGGATGCTCGCTATTAGCTGGACTCAAAGGGTGGCCAATGACGTGAACTGTTGCAGGCCGTCAAAGGTAGAAAAGTTGCTTACCTATCATGACCATCAGGTATAAGTTGCTGCAACTGATCATGATGGGAAAAGTCGCGGGCAAAAGACAAGTTGGTTGAAAAAGAAAGTCTTGGCTACGTAATATCAGGGAGTGGACCGGAATAGCGAGTGTTTCAGCCCTGCTGCACCTGGCGAAGGAGCGGGAGAGATATGCTGAACTGAACGTTACTACTTCAACAAGTGGGACAAAATACTGTGGCTAGATTTCAAGAGTATGCCTGACGTGACTGATAAAACTCGAACTACCCTTCTTTTTAAATGTTATTGAATTTTATTTAAAACATATCAAATGATATTCTTTATAGTTTTTTATTATTTATGTTTGTGAACTTAATTCCATCAGCGAACTCTCTAGTTATTATAACTATCCGAGAGAGTCCACTGCTGGATGTAGACCTTCAATAAATGTAATAAAAATGACATCAATAATAATTACTAAGTTTCTTCTTTATCTTTATCCCTTTATTATAATTTAGTTTCTTGTAATATATATATATATATATATATATATATATATATATATATATATATATATATATATATATATATATATATATATATATATATATATATATATATATATATATATATATATATATATATATATATTTATATATATATTTTTTTTGTACAACACTAATAGAGTTTATTTCTTAGTATTTTAAGTTATTCATGACTGTGTCCTTTAATAAAATGAAACAAAAATAAAAGCATTTGAAAATTTCTGCTAACAACATAACTCCAAACCGATATTGCAAATTTGGTATTCACAATCGTAGCAACCCAAACCCAACCGTGTGCGAACGCATTCCAACAAACTTCCATTAAATTTCCGAACTTCAGGATTCCAATACCCGTTGCAGAATAAAGCACAAACTTCGCCCGAAGTGTTTCGTTACAAAATTCCGTAAGGTATACCCTGTACAAGTTAGCTTGATCTTTTTGACACATGTTAATTTTTCTGATCGACATAACTTTGCAATGACGAAAACGAATTTTCTTAATTTAATGATTTTAAAAATTGTAAAAATATTAAAAAAATACATATAGCCCAAAAGTCCCTAAAGATTCAAGCGTTATCCGAATATTTTAAGAGTTTTTATTGCTTCAAGGTAAAATTTAAATAGGAATACTGAAAATAATAGACGCTTGTACAATGTTACATCGGTCGGTCGGATGGGGCAGTATATAGTATAGACGCATAGTATTTGCATCATGTGCGGTATAACAAGCTGAAAAAAGTCGTATAAAAGCTCCATCACTTTGCCACTTATGGCGTACAAACTTCATTAATTATTACATACATAGAGATCTAACTATTATATAACTATTAATACATATAACTATTATATTCAGTTCAGTCATTAAAATTACAATATAATTGATTTATCTATAACATACAATCGATCCAACTTTTAAAAGCAAAAGAGTTTTTAGTATTATAAATATTGCCATCCTATTAGCCATTCATACAGTCCTTTTTAATTTTTTTTTGCAAGTTTGACGACAAAATAAATAATAATACATATAAGAGTACATACACAATCATACATATACATACATACATACACACTTACATATGTAAATACATACAAAGAAATTTTATCCATACAAATAAAATTTACATACATATACAATATATACACAATATATACAAAATAAAATTAAAAACTTTCACTTTGCAGTGAGTACTCTAATCCTTATGTAGAAGACTTAAATAATTGTCAGACTGAGTATACAAAAGAAATCTGCAATACCTACATAGTTTTAGTTGAACCAATCTTTTCACAAGAACAGCTTAAAAGGGTAAAAAATGGTTTCAGCAGAGCTGCAGTTTGCTGATAAGAAAGCCTTAAGCAGTAATATCGTTTAATAGTTCTTGAGTTGTTTGTTTCATAAAGCAAAAGGTCGCAAAAGGTTTTAATGTCGACCCTTTTCAAACTTCAGCACGAAATACAATATATATGTCGGCGTATTAGAATTAATATCATTATTTTATGCAATAGACAAAACTTAATTTTACATGTCTTGTGGTTGGCGCCAGAAGACATAAAATTAAGTTTTGTCTAATATAATCATAAATATAATTGTAATTTTTTTATTTTTTTTATATATATTCACGTCTATCCCCCGCAGGGGTTGGCAGAGACCACAGAGCGAAACGGCTCGTCATTGGTCGCTTTTCGCCCTCGTGAGAATCAGGACGTGACGGGTGGCGAACCACGTCGCCGTCATTTTCGACAAATTAGGTATATTAAATTCGTCTTAATGAATCCCAGAGCCGCAAGGGAGGATGGAGGTCAGCCCCAGCAGATCCCTGCATGTTGAGGTAAGGCACCATAGTCCCCGGGAGAGCCCGACCCCGGGACGATCGGCACGCTTGCGACTAGGCTCGCCCCTAGCCACGCATCCATTGGCACGGCAGACCGTGGATTGGCGAAGAGGAAGGGAAAGGATAGAGAAGAAAGGAAGGGGCAGGAAAGGAAAATGCGGATTGGGGGGTTACCAGACTCGAAATAAACATTTATAAATCCATATAAATATTTATTCCGATGCGGGACCATTGACTTCGCGGACGGAGATCCCGCCACTGAGCCAATCGGTCGGTAATTGTAATTTGTATAACATAAATTATTTAGAATTATGTAAAATTTATATAAATATTTAAATATTAGAATTGTTTTATAATTATTATTTTTAGAATTGTTTTATAGTAATTTCATTTTTTTTTGTTAAAAAAAACGAAGAGTCCTCCAAAAGATCCTGGGCCCAACCAAAACAGATGATATGCATCCGGTGGCCCAACCCAATGTAATCGGAGAGACTAAGGCTCACCGAATCCGTTGGCTGAGCCACGTGAGAGGATAGGGGAAGATCGCGCAGTTAAGAGAGCGTATATGGGTCGCCCAATTGGATGACGTTCTGTGGGGTGCCCCAAGTACCACTGGAGAGACAAAGTGGAGAATGACTTGCGCAACCTTCAAGTCCGCAACTAGCAAGAGGTGGCGCAAGACAGGACACAGTGGCGTAAGATCTGTTAAGATGCCAAGATCCATTTCAGGTCGCTGCGCCAACAAAATTAGTTAGTTAGCATTTGTTAAAAAAGATATTGTTTCTAGATTGGAGCAAATTTATTTTAATATTTAGAGTCTTTATTCTCCTTTTCGATTTTGTGTATAAAAGCTGGGGTAAGATTCATTCTAATTTGAACCGTCGTCGCTGAAACATAGTACGTCAAGGAAAAAACCGTTCAGTATTCTCTTCATGACGTGTGGGTAGTTATTTTCGTAACATCCGAATCATATAAATAATACAACAGTTTTAAAAATAAAATATTACCGAGAAGACGACGCCCTAATACGTTACGCGTTGCTCGATCGTTAGAGTACTTGACCTTTTTGTTAAGGGTTTTGGATTCAAAACCCAAACAGGACTGAAATTTGCTTAAAACACAAAATTTATTTTCAGGCCGTTGGATGAAGTTTTTTTCAGGTCCATATATTCCCCGTACAAATTGGCCACTTATCCAAGGTAATTTAAGTGATCACTCATATCCTTATCTCAATGCGGGAATTTCTCTTATCTTAATACATTTAATGCAGCGAAGAACAAGAAAAAAATAAAAACAAAGTTTTTCATAGGATATTTGTACATATATATGTACATGTATATATGTATATTGTACATGTATATATAGAACAAGTAACATAAAAAAAATTAAAGTCAATTCCTACTTTTTTCCAGCAATCTACACACTTTGCCATTGACAGTATTTATTCTTAATTTATATATTGCTAATATATCTTGTATAAGATATTTTTCTTCCATATAAACCTACAATTAATTAATTAAATTTAATTAATGAAATAATATTTGATAAAACTGTATTAACATCAAGTGTCATCCACTACAAGTTTTAAAAAATGTATTTGAACTTTAGCGAATGAATAAAAAGTATTAGTATGAATTAATAGTAGAAATTGAAAAAATAATAAAATAATTTTACGAGCTGGTGTTCGGGGATCGAAAAATGAAATCGACCACTGGTTTCACTTCTCTTCACGTTTAATTTCACTTCTCTAACTTTAAGTTTCACTTCACTTTACTTCAACTTCATCTATTTTGGTATTTTCTTCCGTATTAAACATTAAACTTTCCGTCGCCCCTTTATGTAGATAAAACGATCGAAAATTCTAGCATCCCAAAATTCAAAAATGTTCCAGCAATGTGTATTCTTTTCTAAACATCGCCCTGTCTCTTTCCCACGCGCAGCTATTTTCTGTTAACTGTTCTTGTCACCCATTGACGGACGTTCTGTCCATTTATTATTAAAAGTTTTGATGGCTTGCTTGACCAGGATTTTGAGATTTCAAAATGAGGTATTCAATCGTTTTATAAAATATAAATAATATAAAAAATGATTTTTCATATAAGTGTTTTGCAACAATAATGTATATGTAAGTTAATTTTGTATCTATATGTTTATTAGTTTAATTATTGCAATACGCGAAGAAAATAGAGGTTAAAATCAACAACATTGTCAATCCGAACTTCATATCTCTGAAACAATACCGAGTTTGTTTCGTTTCTAGAAATAGCTTTAACGACGTTGTGTTTTATGTATGTGTTTGCATTCTTCTTTTTGATGGCAATTAAGTATAACTATTATGCCAATACCAGTTAAAACAATAACAAGTAATAAGAGGCGACTATAGAAGCAAATAAGTGAAGAAGGACAATAGCTTCTAGTTGACTAATAAAAATGCTGATGGACGACTATTCCATCCTATCATATATCATATAATTATATCCTCGTATTGTGGGTAACAATTATTCTTTCGGCGTTTATATGATGGTAAAGTATAAAATCGGAGTGTAACATTGCCCTAAATATTTGACCCTCTTAATACCGTAACAAAGTTTCGTAAGTATTTCTTACTATAGTTATTCAAGAATTTATATCTTCCGCATCCATTGCACAACTTTCCGAGATTTTCCCATTTCGAATATCTCGAGTGAAGTTATATGAAATAAAAATGAGATTTCTTTCACACTGTCATCAGATTTTATTATGTGGACAGTCAAAATTTTAGTTAAGAATTTTAATTAAAATCCGCGAAATGCAAACAAGAACGGAAATATAAATAAAGTGAATGGAAATTATAGAATAATTTAATAAGATTTCTTTATAATTAATATGTTTTCCTATAATTAATAATTAAATCAACAGAATGTGTCAAACTCGTACATCTTCGATCGAATGCAAGAACTAAAAAGTAACTGGAAAGAAGAAAGTGGATACTTTCCCTCTCCCAGGAAGAAACTGAGAGCATACTCACGTAAAATTACAGGCAGCTAACACACGAGCACACACACACACACACTTATCCTTGCACAGACACACATTTACACACAAAAAGAGCTTTTATTCCTTTGTTTATCTTTTACAATAATGATTATTATAAATTAGTTAAGATACATAGCCATTTTTATTGAATAGGAAGGCAAACGAGCAGGCGTGTCACCTAATGGAAAGCAATCAGTGCCGTAGGCGGTGCAGAAGCGTTGCCAGCTTTTAACGAGAGTGTCATTATGGGAAGTTGGTCCTCCGAAACTCAACCACTCTCGGGACGAAGCGCGGTAGCTAAGCTACCACTCAGACGCAGGTTTTCTGCAGGAGTGTGGTATTTGCCAGAGCGAGTGGGCCCATTTATGCTACAGGCAAATAATACGCCATTCTTGACCAAGTATTCGTTAGCAGCGTCGCTCTACCACTCTGCACAATAGCCATGATTCATTGATAATTATATCAATCAACCTAGTATAATGTTAATTAAAAAAAAGAATAAAATAAATATATATGGGGTGAAATTAAATCGATTAAAACATATCGTTGTTACGTACTTGCTTACCTTGTTGTTTAAAAAAATATTTGTCTTTGTAGTACTTGGTTAATGACGTTTGAATAAAAAATATTTGTAGTACTTGGTTAATATAACGTCTGAGAAAAAACATTTGTATTTGTAGTACTTGGTTACTTTGACGTTGAAAATAACATTTGTCTATGTAGTACTTATTTAACCCCTTCAGACCTGAATTATTGTTAATGGATAATAAAATATTTTTTAATTATTAGTAAGAAGGACATCATAAAAACAAATGTGTGAAAAATATATTTATTAAGTTTTTCGAATTTTCCAGCATTAATTATGCACACAAATGGCGGAGGAATGAATTAAGTAAAATAAAAATATTATAAGGCTTTAAACATTATGTGCATAATTCTGCACACGAGGTCCGATGGGGTTAATAAGACGTTTAAACAAAAGATTTGTATTTGTAGTATTTTCTTATCTTGACGTCGGAAAAAAATCAGCAGCGTCAAAGGAGTCTTAATCAAAATATTGAATTGAATAGATGGAAAGATATTCCTAACAAGATTACATCATTCCACAATTGAATGTTAAACAGTGGATACGTAATGCGACAAACATCATTATCCTATATCTACGATAAAAATATAGAGTAACTTGATAACATAAAACCCGAGATGAAAACTGTTCTGTATACTTGACCTACTTCAAAATAGTTTCATAAGTAATTCTCGGATATCTTGCATATTTTCTCGACACCTTTGTTCTTATTTTCTGAAGTATATTCCTCTCTATTTACTATGTATTCCAGACCGTTAATTTTCATAGAAGTCTAAAGGAAGTTAGTGAGTATATAACCTAATAGTAAGTAATGTACGTACAAACAAATCGTCACGCCTGGTTCCTGTAAGGGTAGGCAGAGACTACAAATCTCCATATGCTACAATCTCGGCATGCTTTCCTTGCTTCCTCCACAGTCATCCCTCTCTTCATACAAGCTCGTCGGATAAGGGTACTCTTGACCTGGCCTTTCCTAAAAATTTCGGCAATTTGGTCAAGATATATTTTCCATACAAATCCGCAGTGTAAATTCATTTCGCCAGTCGTCTTTTATCCATCCTCTTTATATGCTCAAGCCATCTAAGCATCCCTTTCTCAATTTTTGTCACAACACCTTTTACTCCACATCGGTCTCTTATATATCTTACATCTTCATTCCATAATCTATCATTCAAATTTACCCCGCATATACTTCTTAATGCTTAAAGCTACTTTCACGAATCTTCTGCCAAACCCAACTTCCACTACCGTATATCAGAGTCACACACACATTCTGGCTTTTGATAATAATATAAGATTATAAAAATGAAATAAAAACACAATGTCACTGTTGTAAGTTGGCGGGAAAAGTCAGCGCTAGAAATTATTCTCATATTATGTAATATATTTCGCTCACACATGCTCTTGAAAAGCTCTTATGAGCATATGCGCGCGAAAACTATTCCTTTTCTATTTATTATAATTTATATTTTTCATCTTTTAAATTATTATTATTATTTTTTTAATAACAACTATTATACTTCTAATGTTTTGACATTTTAATGAAGCTGCATTACTTTTTTATTTAGTTAGATTTATTAAGAAGTTAATACAAGGCAGTAGCTAAACTTCGACTTTGAAATTTCTTTGGAGAACTTTAAGTCGCTTTAATCTTGACAGCTCATACCAATGGGTGTAATTACACGAGCAAAAATTTGTTAACTTTGTCAAAGACAAGTAATTTCAACTCTAACTGTAGTTAAAGTTTTTAATTAAGATATCTGAGTGTGAAAGAGTGGCCAGTACATTATTCTTTATTTTTCTCTCTGGTTGATCCTTCATATGTGAAGATCGCGATCACCAGACTTCACCCTAAGGTTTGTTAGACTCTTCTATTTCATGACCAACTTGTATTCTCTTCGTGACTTTCATGGTGATTTTCTTGGGAATTTAGTGCAGTGGTTTCCCGTTGCCTTCTGCACCAGATATGTTTTTTTTGGAGTTATTTAGACCCCAAGACTCGCTGAAGCATCTCCCGACCGATTTCCTGGCCGGGTTTATGGTTATACCGCTATTGCTCGGTAGCCAGAGCCTCGTCTGTTATCTAGCCGGAAGCATCCGGTACCCGCTTGGGTACCGCCGTCAAAGGGCGTGCAGGTTGACTTGGATGGGTGGTGGGTAACGTCCATTCCTCCAGAAAGAGGGAAGCGCGTGCTCAGCAGTGGGACATATATGGGCTGGGGGGAAAAAAGCTTGATTATTGGCAGACTGAGTTTGATGAATGAAATGTAATTTCTTATGTCGAAAAATCAAGAATATTGTTGCGTGCCCATCGCTTCGGGGTTACCGTAGTATTTAATTTTATGTTTAGTCTCAAAACAGCCACAGTTTTACCAATAAAACCTCTTTAGTAGAAAGCCGTGTTTAATTTTTGGGAAGTGGTCTTTTTAGTGGTTTCTAGAAATTTGAATTCGAAAAATTAAGAAGTAATAAGAGCACTGCAGATGCGTCGCTTGCTATAACGTGAATAATTTCAAAGGGAGAAGAATTTGTTAAAAATAATAATAATATTTTTTATTTGCATAATGTGAGGTATAACAAGATGAAAAAAGACGTATAAAATCTCCGAAAAAATTTTATCTGACTTTATAAAAATGTCAGTTATAACTTTTTGTTTCTATAATTTGAAAAATCTTACTCTGGTTAATTCATTACGTCTCGACTTTAGGCTCCATAATTTACAAGTATAATCTCGACATTTTTAATAATAATAACAATTCTTTATTTGCATAATATGAGACATAAAAAGATGAATAAAGACGTATTAATGCTCCATCACATTGCCACTTATGACGCACAAATTTCATTAACTATTACATACATAGAGATTTAAATACATAACTATTATATTGTCATTAAAATTATAATTGATTCATCTATAACATACATTCGATCGATCTTTTAAAGCAAAAAAGTCTTCAGTACTATAAATATTGCCATCTATAAGCCATTCATATAGTCTTTTTTAAAATAATCTTGTGTTCAATTGTTTTAATTCATGAGGTATACACACGAACAGGTAGCTTTTGATATATTTACTAAGTCTCGGGTGATTATCCGGCACTATTGTTGGGAGCGGAAGAAAGAAGTTATGGAACAGGCAGAAGAAAACGAAGGAAGGGGAAAGGATTGTGGAAGGAAGGGGAAAGGAAGAAGGCCTATGGATCCTTTATTTGTTGTACGAGACGTGGTTACACAGTAACACGCGACCACTTATCGCCATTATTGTTGTTTTTTTGTTGTCTCAAATATATATATAAAAAAAAAAGTTTTTGTCGAAAATTATGCTTTAAATGGCGTTGAAATGGTGTTTTTTTATTTTTCAGACGGGTCTTTTTATTGAATTCATAAAACCTTAAATTGTGAATAGAAAAAATTTGGTTTCCGAAATTACTTTTGCCGGCTAAACACGCAGAAGCAAGTGTGTAGTAATTAATTCTTGGGAAAGTGATAAAAGTAATTCGAAATGGCCGATAAATTTCCTCCTTAACAGAATAATGGCCGAAATTACATACCAAATTTTAAATAACATGATGTAATTTTGAACATTACACGCTTAAAGACTTCGTTAAATGTGTGAAACAGGTGTTGTATTATATATGAGTTTTATATCAATAGCTTACTGATATATTTATGTTCGATTGTGAATCATTCTCATTAGAATAGAATAGAAAAACTTTATTCATAACACAAAAATACATAAAAATTAAAACACACAAAAAACAAACAAAAACCTAAATAATATTATTATATTATACAAAAGAGATGATGGCAGTTGGTGAAATCGAAAAAATGCCAAAATCGAGCATCTGGTGGCCCAAACCAATTTAATCGGACAGACTGAGGCTCGCAGACTTCGTTGGTTGGGCCACCTTGAGAGGATCGCGTAGTAAAGAGAGCGTATGTCGGTCACCCAACTGGATGACGTCCTGTGGAGCCACAGGTACCGCTGGAGAGAGATGGTGGAGGATAACTTGCGCAACCTTTAAATTTGCTACAACTGTAGGAGGTGGTACAAGACTGGGCACGGTGGCGTAAAATCTGTTCGAAGGCCATGATCAAGTTCATGAAAATGAAAAATAGGAGTGCTTTTTTATTCTGGCTTTAGAGGTTTTTGTACACTTTTAGATCTCTTCAGTTACCGCAGGTAATACAACTTTAAATTTTAAAATGTTGATAATATTAAAAATATGTTCATCGCTGCTTCGAAACCATTTAAACACACTATGTACTTAACAGAACTGTAAGAAAACAAAGTTATATCAGGAACATACTTAGAAAAAGTTGGATATTACATTTCTTCTGACTAGAAAAGTTTCATTTAATTACATCACTTTGAGAGTAGTTTTCTGATGGAAGCGAACACTTGTATTTGAAATTTTTTTCATTTGTAGAATCTGTCAATATTATGCGTTTTTTATTACCTTAAATTTATCAAAATTATACTTATTTTATATTCGATTTATATTTCACGATAACGTCATTTATATTTTATTGAAGTGAAAACTTTTATAGCCACGTTACACAACTCTGGATAAATCTATGGTTTCACGTCAGCAATATGCTAATGCTTAAGCTATATCTATAGCTATGAGTATATAGACATACTATAAACACAATTAATGCGCATCACGCCAACACATTGTATATACCTGATTGTGTGAGTGCGTTGGACGCTTCATGGATGAAAAATGTTTTGTGAGTCGCGTCAGCAACATTCTGTAGTAATAGCAGCATTTAATATTACAATTACTTTGAAATTACAAAATTTTAAGATTTAATTTCTGTCGGCAGTCCTCATGATTGCCACCGATTTTTTTTTATTAAGCTTACACCTTTGGAGCCAATAGTCGCGTTTTCTATAGAAATATATAAGGAATAGTATGTCGAAAATATTTATGTTCGGCTTACTAATATTTATTCCGAGTCTGGGTGTTCTATCAATCCGCCTTGAATAAGCGTGGTGGATTGAACGTCCATCTCTCCATAAGTCATCCAGCAGTGCATATATATAGGCTGCACAGTATATAGCAGCACGTATATAGGCTGTAATAAAACAATATTTATTTATTACTTTTGATGATAGCTAGCGTACTATAAGGTAACGTTGTATCTCCATTGCTTTTTGTACTTTTACATGCATTGACACTCATCCATATTTTCATCCATCCTTCTTCTCACATTCATCGTAGCGAAACGGCTCTCCGTTAATCGCTTCTCGCCCTCTTGGGAACGTGACGGGTGGTGAACTACGTCACCGTTACGAATTAGGTATATTAAGATTCCTCATAGTGAGTCCCACGAGCCGCAGGGAGCCAGCCTTGCATCCTTTGGCACAACAGACCGTGGACCGACAAAACGATGATAGTATTTGAACCATGATGTATTTATATTAGTTTTTGTATTTGTATTTGTATCGATGTATTTGTATTTGTAGTGAATAAAACATCACAATGGAGAGCTAATATTTTATTTTAAAAATAAGATCAACAGTTCTGTAGAAATTAAAAAAATAATAATGGTAGTGGGTACAAGTTACAAGCTGCCCAAACATGTATAATATTAGTGAAGATTTGCCGAAATTTTATGTGCAATTAACAGTAACAAGTGTGTCGGATTACAGAGGGCGCTAGATAAGACAGGGTCCGGATTACCGCAGGTCTACTGTATTGAAATACAATTCTAGTGTATTCCTGCCAGTTTGAATAATTGAGAATTAGAATTAATTAGTCGTTTCGCTGCAGGATGGACGTCTACGCAGCGGGGACATGCTGCTACGCATCGGAGCGGTCTCCGTGGTGGGGATGTGCGCTCGGCAGGCGGCAGCCGTATTGCGCCAATGTGGGGCGTGCGTGCGACTGCTCGTAGCAAGGCCTTCTACTGCATTACCCTTGCAGGTGGGTGGAATAGATCCAATCTGGAACTGCTCTCAACTTTTCCCGCCATCTTACATTAGTGACGTTGTGTTCATATATATATATATATATATATATATATATATATATATATATATATATATATATATATATATATATATATATATATATATATATATATATATATATATATATATATATATATATATTTATATATATATATATATATATATATATATTCACGCCTATTCCCCGCAGGGGTTGGCAGAGACCACACAGCTCTGACGTGACGGGTGCCGAACCACGTCGCCGTCATTTTTCAACAAATTAGAATTTCCATAATATTATATTATTATCAGTTATATCGTTTTATTGTGGTGGCGTATTATGCAATATAGTTCGATTAAGGCGTATAAGTGAAGTGATATGAAATAAATACGTGTATCGTAACTTTTTAGGTTAACTCAAAAATTCCATAGAACGTTTTGGTAGAACAGACACCATTTTATCAAGGCGTAACGTGATAAACTGACTAGTTATATTTTAAGAGACTTGATGTTATCTTATTTTACTTGATACTGGCATAATAGTTATAACTAATTGCCATCAAAGAAAAGAAAAGTGGGATTGTCAATGAAGGTTCAATATCAATCAATATCAGCCCGCGGCAGTCCACTGCTGGACATAGGCCTTACCCAAGGCGCGCCACCTAGCCCGATCTTCGGCTACATGCATCCAGTCTCTGCCAGCCGCCTTGCGCAGATCGTCGCTCCATCTAGCAGGAGGGCGTCCCACACTACGTTCGCCGAGTCGCGGTCTCCACTCCAGCACTCGTCTACTCTAACGATTGTCGGTTCTCCGACAAACGTGTCCAGCCCATTGCCACTTCAGTCTGCTAACTTGAAGAGCAATGTCGGTGACTCTGGTTCTCCCGCGAATTTCTTCATTTCGAATTCTGTCTATCAGAGAAACCCCGAGCATAGCTCTCTCCATAGCCCTCTGAGCGACTTTGAGCTTGGCGAGGAGACGGACTGTCAGTGTCCACGTCTCGGCACCGTAAGAGAGTACGGGCAGGACGCACTGGTTGAAGACTTTGAATTGAAGACATTGAAGAAATTGAATGAATTGAAGAATTGAAGACAATGAAGGTTACTAATACTGATTTAAAATTACATTTTATAGTTAACAGGAGTGGTGTTCAAACAAAGTACTGTAGTGATACATTAATAAATGTATCACCAATGCAATGAAACTTTTTATATTATTTATTTTTAAATTCGTTATTTGAATTTAAAAAGAAATAGTTTTCTATTAAAACAAAATGATTAGTTCGTTTGACATCTTTTATATATAGACATGTCACCCGTTCGGCACATATATAAAATGTAAATTGAAAAGTATAAAATATAATAAGGTAACAATAATGAACGTGATATAAATGTAAAAATAAATAAGAAAAATAAAATAATATAATTTTGAAGGATTTATTTAGAAGATAAAAACCCCCTAAAGATCCCGGGCGTCGCCGTAAGAAGAACGGCAGGCACGCTATAGTACTGTTTGGATGCCTTTTCTTTTTTATGGGATACGAAACGAGCAGGCGTGTCACCTGATGGAAAGCAATCAGCGCCGCTCATAGACATCCGCAGTGCCATAGGCATTGCAGAAGCGTTGCCGACCTTTAAGATATGGGTATTCGCTCAATGTGACCGAGCCAACGAAGGCGATGTGCCTTTGTTCATTAATATGAGTTATAAATAAACGTATTTCATTTCACTTCAATTCACTTCATTTCATCTCATAAAATAAAATATTGTATCAGTTAATGCCTACAAACACATAGTTCACATAGTTAAATAAACAGCATAATATATTTTAAGCAATACGGTAAGAATATAAACCCTAGAATTTGTACTTCAGTATATTTCTAGTAAGTTTTTCTCACGCAGCAATAACGCACAGACGTTGTTCGGAGATGCCCAAGTCTTATTCAGTACCTAATAAAACCTAAGCCTTATGAAATTGAATCACAAATATCTTTTTACTAGGAGCAAAAAGAAATATAATTTGGACGCTAGTAACTCCGCTTCTATTTGTTATCAACTTGTTAAATAAATTGTTTCACGAAATACATTTATGTAACAATATAAGAAAAAAATTATTTGAATAATGGCATATCTATTTGATAGTGGTAGAGCCACGCTGCAGACGAATACTTTGTCAAGAATGGCATAATATTTGTCTGTATAATTAACTCTCCCGGGGAAGTACCACACTCCCGCAGAAAACTGGCGTCCGGCCTCTCACCACTCGGCCGCTCATCGGATGAAGCACGGTAGCTAAGCTACCACTCAGACGTCGGTTTTCTGCGGGAGTGTGGTACTTCCACGGGCGAGCCGGTCCATTCATGCTACAGACAAACAATATGCCATTCTTGACAAAGTATTCGTCTGCAACGTGGCTTGACCACTTAGAAGTTACTATAGTTACTCCAGAATTAAAATTAATTAAAATGCTCACGTATTTAACACATAATGCCATTACTTTAATTTATAGTTGAGTTAGGTTTCAAAGGAGCTTTCTCGCGTAGTTTGCTATTGCAATATGTCGGGCTCGGGAGAGCTCTACGGCTTTGTAACGTGGAGTGACTACAGCTGTGCCCTAACGAGACTTCCATAATGTTCTGCGAGCAACGAGCTACGAGTCGGTGAAACAAAAGCGAAAAGCTCTGAATAAGTTTTTTTAATAAAACGTTTCGAAATAAAATTCTCTCGCGTTACAATAATTTGCATACGTGTGATGTATAGTTCTTTAGAAGTAAGTGTAACTTATGCGATAATTTAATATACGAGTTTTCTAGTGGTAGAGCAACGCTGCAGACGAATACTTTGTCAAGAATGCCATATTATTTGTCTGTAGCATGAATGGGCTGGCTCGCACGGGGAAGTACCATACTTCCGCAGATAACCGGCGTCTGAGTGGTAGCTTGTCTACCGCGCTTCGTACGGTGAGCGGTCTGAGTTCCGGAGGCCCAACACTCTCCCCTTCCTACTCCCACTCTGATTCCTACCTCCACTCCCCCCCGATTCCCACTCCCCCTCCGATTCCCACTCCCTCTCCTACTTCCATAAGTTCACTTTCCTTTAAGGTCGGCAACGCTTCCGCACTGCCTATGGCGTTGCGGATATCTATGGGCGGCGTAGGTTGCTTTCCATCAGGTGACACGCCTGCTCGTTTGCCTTCCTATGCCATAAAAAAAACACGAGGATTAATTACGAAGCTTATGTTGTTCACAAATAGCTCTTATATACATACATACATACATATAGTCATGCCTGTCGCCCTGTAGAGTTAGGCAGAGACCACAGATCTCCATCCGCTACGACCCCGACACACCTTTCTTGCTTCCTTTAAACTCATCCATCTTTTCATCCGTCCTTCCTCTCACATACGTCGTAGCGAAACGGCTCTCCGTTCGTCGCTTCTCGCCCTCCCATGAGGGTGATGACGGGTGGCGAACCACGTTGCCGTCGTTTTGTTTTTCACGAATTAGGTATATTAAGATTCGTCATAACGAATCCCACGAGCCGCAAGGGAGGATGGAGGTCAGCCCGGGCAGAGCCCCGCATGCTGAAGTAAGGCACTATAGTACCCGGGACGGTAGGCACACTTGCGACAAAGCTCGCTCTGCCGTGTACCAATATCATAAGGAGGTTGGCTTAATCCGAGAACCGACAACAGTTTTAGTAGAAGAATGCTGGAGTGGAGACCGATTTTCGGCAAATTCAGTGTGGGGTGCGTGTAGCCGAAGATAAGGATAAGTGGTGCGCCTTGGATGAGACTTACGTCCTGCAGTGGATTGCCGAGGACTGATGATAGTTCTTGCATGTTCACACCTCACATGACTACGGGGCGTAAATACAAATACCTAGATAAATAAAAAAAATCTTTTACCTTATTTTATACTCAACAGTGTGACTACGGAAGTGAGTGAAATATCATCATCCATTCTAGACTTACATAGACGTATATGGCACTGGAAATGGAATGTTTCCTATCGCCGGTAATAAACTAAATATGTCAGTGCTGGGCCGGCGAGCTAGGTCTAAAAGCTGCCATTCATTCAGATACGACGGAGAGGTGACCTATTTCTGAAACAGATGATAGATATGAATCCTTAATATTCTGTTCACAGCGTGTTTTAGTGTAGCAATATAAATTACTTGAACATGTATTTTTTTACGAAAGAATTATGTGTGTCATCTGATGGTAAGATTAAAAACAGCAATAGTTCGATTAGTATTGTACTTTCGATCCGTTCTACCGTTGAACTATTGATGTGAACCATGTTTTTATGGGATAGAAAGGCATACGAACAAGCGTGTCACCTGATGGAACGCCGCCCAAAAATATCTGAAACACCATGGCGTAGCTACATGATCTGTACAATGAGCCGAACGTCATCAAAACTATTAAGATTGGACGCCTTCGTTGGGCTGGGCACGTGGTACGGATGGACGAGGCTAGAGTACCCAAACGCCTACTCGACGGCAAACCAGTAAAAGCCGCGAAAGGCCTAAATTCAGATGCCTAGATGGAACCGAAGACGACTTAAGGACAATCAATCGGTGTGAGGGGCTGAGGAAAAAGCCGAATGAAGATCCGACTGGAAAAATTTACTGGACCAGGCTAAGGCCCACCCGCGCCTGTAATGCTTGATGATGAAGAGTTGTACCTCACATGTTGCTCGTGTTGCTACCTGCATGGATATCTATAGTGTATTTATTTGGTCGGCCCGTTGCGTTGACATTTGATCACGTGGTTATGTGCAGTCTCCCTAGAATAAAATTGTGTTCCAAGTTTTCTGGCTCTTTTCGAATGATGTAGCCTGTGTGGATAAACAACTTGCATCACGAATGACAAAAGAAGAAAATATGTTGTGGGTATTGTAGTGATACATAAATAAATGTATCACTGATGTAATAAAACTTTTTATTTGAATATATTAAAACCTTTTATATTATATTACTTCTTTTTAAATTTTTAACTATGTGGACAGTCAAAACTTTTAATTAGCTAAGATTCGCGACAGCCTAAGTAAAAGTTTTGACTGTCCACATAGTGACGGATTTCCGCAAAGTAACGCCTGACTCCATTATTCATCTTAAATTTTTAACGTTAAAATTTAAATTTAAAATAAAAAAGGAATAAATTGTTTTATAAAAACATTAAGATTAGTTCGTCTGACGTCTTTCGATAGACAAAACATATCATCCGTCCGGCATAAGAAATTGAGATTGAATATAAAATGTAAATGAATAAAGTGTAAAAAATAAAATAAATTTGGAAGAATTTTTACTTTTATCGAAGATAAAACCCCCTAATGATATCGAGTGTCGCCATAGCAATACGGCTGCACACTATAGTATCCATGTCTTTGAAGATGTATTCATTAATACGATTTGAAGGAGTACTTTTATAGCGAAAACCTATCTTAACTTGGATCTGAATGCAATGTTTTTTAAATTGCTTTTTTATCTTCGAACCAGATCCAGCAGGACAGTTAAAAAGCTTTTAAAATCAAAGTTAAATGTTTAAAGTTAATAGAGACACAAATTAGTGGTCATTAAAGCTCGTCTTTAGCAATTATGGCGTCGAACGGAAACGCTGACGTCACATTTCCGGCGGCGAGCTGACGGCGGTCGTTGTATAACCAGAACTCGACAGAGTAACTAAAAACTGGATGTGGCATGGACATTTTTGAATTATTTGAAATATAAAAGTGACTTGAATTTTTTGACTTGAATCTAATATTTTAATTCGTTCTTTTCGAGTTATAAAATTTAAGTAGCAATTGGGCGATCGTGTTCGTCAGAGAAGAGGCTTTAATGAGAGTAAACTTGTTCTGGAGTGGAGACTTAGCACACGTATCGGAGAAATCCATCTGGTCAATTGCGGAGACAGTTTGCGTAGGGCGGCAGAATCTGGATGCACCTATTCAAGTGAAGATAGGCTTATGTGGTGCGACTTGGGGGTGGCCCCTAAATTTTGCAATGGCCCTCCGCCTGTGGAGTCAATGGTCGCGAGTTCGATCCCCGCATCGGACTAAATATATGTATGAATTACAGATATTTATTCCGAGTCTGGTAATCCCGTCAAGTCACATTGGCTAAGCGTGGTGAGTCAACGTCTGTTCCTTCAGAAATGGAGATGCCCGCGCCCAGCAGTGGGACATATATGAGCTGTTAAAAAAAATGTGGATGAGAATTTCGATGCAATGTCTTCGAGACACAATAGACAAAAAAGTATATTTCGTTTTAAAACAAATTTTATTTCGACCGGGATTTGAACCTGGAGCTATTGAATAAGAAATAATCTAACCACAGTCCAAAAAGTATATTTTGTTTTACAATAAATTTTATTTCGACCGGGATTTGAATCTCAGAAGAAATCTAACCACAGAGCCAAGGGATTGTCTATTATATGCTGGTTGTTGATACATACATACATATCCTCACGCCTGTTTCTTATTGAGGTAGGCAAAGACAATAGATCTCCATCTGCTACGATCTTGGCATACTTTCCTTGCGTCCTTCACACTCATCACTCTCTTCATGCAAGCTCTTCGGTTGAGGGTACTCTTGACCTGACCTTTCTTAAATAAATTTCGGTAATTTATATATTATTACATGTTGTTGTTAATGAAGTGGGTTAATTATAAATCTTCTTTATAACAGTCGCTCGGCGCATCGCAAGCTCCAGTGGTACCGTCGCGACTACTGGCAGACCCCATAGAGCTGGAGAGGAGCTTAGCTGAGGCAGGACATGACGGCTTCGGGGCGCTCTGTGACGACACCACTCCTCCTTCACCACCTCCCACTATCATCGAAGAGCGTTTGCATCATAGGGTAAGAATTTAATACACTAGATAGAAGCCATTAAATTCAGAGTAATCTTAGGGTGGTGGCAGAATATCAGTCATTTGCATGTTGGGCAACTAATTTGTGAGTCATGGCCCCTTCGCATTTTGCACAATGTACCTACATTGTTTTATGTATTATATTTGATTTAATTGTACACATAATACATATTTATTTCTAATTTTTAAGATAAATACAAAAGGTATTAAAAAAAATCATGATAAAAAAATCACATAGTAGTGGTAGAGTCACGCTGCAGACGAATATTTTGTCAAGAATGGCATAGTCTGTAGCATAAATGGGCCGGCTCTCCCGGGGAAGTATCACACTCCCCCAGAAAACCGGCGTTTGAGTGGTAGCATAGCTACCGCGCTTCGTCTTGTGTGCGGTTGAGTTTTGGAGGCCCAACCTACCCCTCCCCTCCCATAACACTTTCCCTAAAGGCCAGCAACGTTTCTCCATTGCCTATGGAACTGAGGATGTCTATGGGCGGCGTTGTTTGCTTTCTATCAGGTGATACGCCTGGTATTTGAAGTCGAAATATGTATCTACAGATCAAACAAACGTCTATCTCTCTATCTAGGTAGGCAAAACATTTTTAATTATATATATAGTAATGCGTTTGCTCATAGGATAGATATCATTCATATTCATAAAAAATACTAGAATTTTTTTCCTTCCCTTCATAAAAAATACTAGAATAATACTCTCCCAGCGTGTTTTGATCAAACTCTACCAACTTGGACGCAAAAGACTTGGAACATGTTTGAGTTATGATAAATAATTCGTACACTTTGATAGTATAGTAAGTAATCTTTACGGAGAACGTTATGAATACTTCAAGCAATAAATAAGACGGCACAGGAATGAAGATAGTTTTCTCGCAACATATACCAAGTTAATGTAGTAAACTTGGAGAAAACCCCGGTGGAATGCTGCCAGGGCGTAGCTCTGTAGATAAAGCGAATCGCGGTCAAATGCTCAGCCGAGATCAATGTATGAACACGAATGGATAATCTTGAACTATACAGTGTAAGCAAAGGCGACGAGCCAAGGGAAGCTTCGTAAATTCTGTTAGTCAAGAAATCGGTATCAATTCTTTATATAACACTAGCTTTTGCTCGCGACTTCGCTCGCTTGGAATTTAGTCTGCCACATTAAGTTTCGTGACAGATCATTTTAAATAAATATATTTTTTTTTTACATAAAAGTAAAAAATATATATTTATTTAGTTACTCGTACATCCAAAATTTCAGAAGTCTAACTTCAAAACCTAAAAATTATTCCATAAAAATTAATTAAAAATATTTTACATAAAATCATTACAAATATGTTATTCCGATGTATGTATTTTACTGTAAAGTTTCATCCAAATCCGTCCAGTAGTTTTTTCGTGAAAGAGTAACATACATACATCCAAACTCACAAAATTTCACATTTATAATATTACTAGTAGGATTTTGTTTCTCTACTACGAATTGCTATCAACAATTTTCTGATAGTTCCTGAGTTTATAAAACAGTATACAATAATAATGAAACACAAAAGAACAAACTTTTTCTATTTGACTGCATCCGTAACCTAGTGAAACGAATTTTCACTTTATACCCTCAATTTTATTCGAAACATACCTTAACCAAATTGCTGAACTTTTTAAGAAAGGCCAGGTCAAGAGTACCCTCAGCCGGCGGAGCTTGCATGAGGAGAATAATGAGTGTAGAGGAAGCAAGGGAAGTATGCCGGGATCGTAGCAGATGGAGATTTGTACTCTTTGCCTACCCCTACGGGATACAAGCGTGACGATATGTATGTATGTATTTTATTCATATCTTCATAATTTTGAGGTTAAAACAGTTTTATAAGGATGAATTTTTTTTTGAATGCGAGAGGAAGGATGGAGATCTGTGGTCTCTGCCTACCCCTACGGGAAACAGGCGTGACGATATATATGTATAAAGTGAACTATTGTAGTGTCAAAAAACAAGCCTATACATACCTAAAAGGCCGGCAACGCTTCCTCAACTCCTGCGGTGTCGCGGTTGTCCATGGGCGGCGTTGATTGCTTTCCATCAGGCGACACGCTTGCTCGTTTGCCCTTCTATCCCATAAAAAAAGTGTCGCAGAATGAAATTTATTGTACTTATTAATGGAGTCAGGCGTTACTTTGCGGAAATCCATCACTATATGGACAGTCAAAAGTTTTAGAAAATTAATAATGTGTGTTTTTCCGTTGGGTTTAGTGGATTTATTTGGAACTTAAACCAAAAACTTACCGAAAATCGGCCATCAACTCTCCACCCACCAACCACTATACACAACGCCAAACACACACTATCACTTTTCCATCTTGTACACGACACGTGTTTCGCCCCAACACGAGGCATCTTCAGGTATAGTAGACTCTACGGAAGACAACCGAAAAGCTAAGAAAAGCTAAGAAAAGGTAAGTTTTTGGTTTAAGTTCCAAATAAATCCACTAAACCCAACGGAAAAACACACATTATTAATTTTCTGTTATTGTTTTGCTTGTCGCGGATCTTAGCTAAGTAAAACTTTTGACTGTCCATATATTGTACTTATGTTAGTATTTAGTTATTAAGAAAATATTAAATACATTTCTTACTATATTAGAAATATGATTTAACATTGTTAATGTATATGAAAAATGTACATCCGATTATGTTTATAACATTAAACTTTTGACTCAGTGACGAAAGAAAAGTAGCAAAAACTAGATTTTAAGGCATTTTAAAGTATGTTTACTTTATTCTATATTTGATCCCTGTGGTCACCATTTATCATCTGTTTCATCAGCCCGTAGCGTCAATAGTGGCGGTCGTGCCACGCGGTGCCCTTGGTCCATCACCCCGTCCACCGCCACTCATCATAGCACCAACTGAACCGCAACCACCACCCATGAGGTAAGCGATTATGATATATTTTTGGGCAAATTACATTCATTGCATTTACTTACATACATACTTATTTACTTACATACATACTTACTTACTTACATACTTACTTACATATTTACGTACTTACATACTTACTCAGCTGTATCAGGGACCCGAAGTGGATCGTGGCTGATACGAGTGTCTTCCACCTTTCTCTGTCCTTCACCAATTGTTGCCAAATGCTGATCGGAATTTCACCCAGGTGAGCATCCACCCGAACTCTCCAGACATCTCAGTCATTCAACTACTTTTCGATCACTTATCAAATATCTTCACACTCCGATCCGCCCCAATTCGCTCAAAGTAAACGATCCAACGAAGTCGATACGCCTTGATTTCGCCCGTAATGTTAGAGCAATCCACTAGATCTTCTATTTCTACGTGTTTTCGGATTCTACATAATCCATATTCTATTCTTGTTCTACCCACGATCGGAAAACTTCCGCCATCTTTTCTTTCGTAAGATCGTGGATATTCATTGTGAAGAAAATAAGTTATTAAGACCTTATTTATAAAACAGGAAGACTACCAAGTGGGTAAATTTATCAATATGGACAGCCAACCTACTTTGCTAAGATCCGCCAACACAAACGGTCTAAGTTCCGGAGGTCCAACACCCTCTCCCTCCCCCTCTAACTTCCTTCCTCTCTTACTCCCATAATGACACTATCTTTAAAGGTCGGCAACGCTTTCGCACTGCCTATGGCGCTACGAATGTCTATGGGTGGCGTTAATTGCTTTCCATCAGGTGAAACGCCTACTCGTTTGCCTTCCTATCCCATAAAACTGAAGATGCCTGATAGTGTCGAGGCGGAACGCGTTGTTTGTGATGAAAAGTAATATTGTTTCTTTGATCTTGTCAACGTTAATGACCATGACGAGGTGTTGGAGGATTTGCTGACGGACTTTTCACGGTAATTAATTCTCTATACACTTTTCACAAACACACGATATTATTTTTCTGATTTGTGTTCGAGGTCTAGTAAAAGAAAGTTTGGCTGTCCATCTTTATAATGAGTTTTCGCAAAGTAACGCCCGACTCCATCATGTAACTTCATCATCAGCCTGTAGCAGTCCACTGCTGTAAATCAGAGAGCGAATAATAACAAACATTTTCTTTGTACGCAGACTTCCACTTGACATGGCGGTTAGAGGTAACAGGGAACCAGAGACACTGAGCTACGAAGTGCATCTCAACAAAGACACAGCTTTGGGGCTGGGCATCACTGTCGCTGGATATGTTTGTGAACAAGGTAAGCTGTCATCATCATTATCAGTCCACGGCAATCCACTGCTGGACATAAACCCTACACAAAGCACGCCGGCAAGCAAGATCTTCGACTGCACGCATTCAGTCTTTACCAGCCTTGCGTAGTTCGTCGTTCCATGAGGCAGGGGAGTATCCCTACTACATTTACCGAGATGCGATCTCCCCTCCCAGCATTTGTCTTCTTCAAAAGTAAAGTTCAGAGGTGTGTTTATAATTATTATGACAAATTATCATAAAAATACTAGATATTATATAATAATAATTCATTAGTGTTAGAACCACGCTGCAGACGAATACTTGGTCAAAAATGGCATATTATTTGTCTGTAGCATGAATGGGCCGGCTCGCCCGGGGAAGTACCACACTCCCGCAGAAAACCGACGCCTGAGTGGTAGCTTAGCTACCGCGCTTCGTGCGGTGAGCGGCTGCGTTCCTGAGACCCAAACCCTTTCCCCCTCCTCCTTTCCCTCTCCTTCCTCCCTCCCATAATGACAGTTTCTTTAAAAGCCGGCAACTGCACTGCCTATGGTACTGCGTATGTTTATGAACGGCGTTGATTGCTTTACATTAGGTGACATGCTCGTTTGCCTTCCTATCTTATAAAAAAATAGGATCTTCTCTCAATATATGAGTATATATGAAAAATACAATGAAAAATACAAATAAAATACAAAACAAAAACTACTCATGAAGTATTCACGTTTATTTTTTGTACATGTCTGCCTGTGTACGTTTATATGTATACGAATATATAATATTGTCTTAAGATTAGAGTTTATTAATGGAGTCAGGCGTTACTTTACGGAAATCCATCACTATGTGGACAGTCAAAAGTTTTACTTAGTTAAGATCCGCGACAAACAAAACAATAACAGACAATTAATAATGTGTGTTTTCATGCTGGATGAAGTGGATTTATTTGGAACTTAAACCAAAAACTTACCGAAAATCGGCCATCAACTCTCCACCCACCAACCACTATACACAACACCAAACATACACCACCACTTTTCCACCTTGCAAACGGCCTTGTAAATTGTAAATTTCCAAACAGCCTAAAATGTTGACAAATATTGTGACGGTAATAAATACTTTTTGTCCGAAGTTAATATACCGGATCATTTATTATTTCTTAATCACGTTGTTACACGCATATGGGCGGTGTGGAAAAATTGCCGGTATTTTATTAGTTTTGTTCAGGTAATTTCTTTTCACATGATTTATAGTTTGGTGCTTAATTCCCGGAATGATATAAGGGAGAGCCACCTTACTCGTTACTGGAGCAAATACCAATTGATGGGAAGCACCATTTAGCTAAGTAATGAAATTATATGGACGTTCAAAAGTTTTACTTAGCTAAGATCCGCGACAAGCAAAACAATAACAAAAAATTAATAATGTGTGTTTTTCTGCTGGATGAAGTGGATTTATTTGGAACTTAAACTTCGGCCATCGATTCTCCACCCACCACCCACTATACACAACACCAAACACACACTACCACTTTTCCATCTTGTAAACGACACGTGATTCGCCCCAACACGAGGCATCTTCAGGTATAGTAGACTCTACGGAAGACAACCGAAAAGTCTTCCGTAGAGTCTACTATACCTGAAGATGCCGTGTTGGGGCGAAAAACGTGTCGGTTACACGTCGAAAAACACACGTTATTAATTGTCTGTTATTGTTTTGCTTGTCGCGGATCTTAGCTAAGTAAAACTTTTGACTGTCCATATAGTGATGGATTTCCGTAAAGTAACGCCTGACTCCATTAATAATCTTAAAGGAATTTACTTTTTTTTTACTTAAAGATGTTATTTTTACAGAGGAGCTAAGTGGTATCTTCGTTAAGAGTATCGGCGAAGGCAGCTCTGCGGATGTGTGTGGAAAAATACAAGTCAACGACCGGATTGTAGAGGTAGTTATTTATACATTAGATTTTCCACCCCTCTTTCAGCATGCATGACATTGGCAATTTTCGTTAATAGATTAATTAACTTAAAAGGTCATAATTTTCTGCTTCTCAAATTGCAACTGTGGAACAATGGACCATCTGCGTTGTTCCCTAATGCACCACCACTCTGTGGAACCAGCTACCTTCGGCGGTCTTTCCAAACCGATACGACATTGGCACCTTAAAACAACAAGCCTACACATACCTAAAAGGCCGTCAACACTTTCGCGACTCCTGCGGTGTCGCGGTTGTCTATGGGCGGCGTTGATTGCTTTCCATCAGGCGGCACGCTTCCTCGTTTGCCTTCCTATACCATAAAAAAAATCACGACATTGGGGTATTCAAGAAATGTGTCTATGTCCACAAAAGGCCGCCAACGCTTCTGCAATGCCTCTGGTATTACGGATGTCTATGTGCGGCGGTAATTGCTTTCCATCAAATGACATGCTTGCTCGTTTGCCTTCTTATTGCATAAAAAAAATACATATCATTCGATAATTTTGTTTATATATATGATATATAAATAAAATCGTTGACTCGAAAATTAAAAAAAAGATTGCCATTCAATCAATCAATCAACAGCCTGCGGCAATCCACTGCTGGACATAGGTGATGCGCCACCTAGCCCGATCTTCAGCTGCATGCATCGAGTTTCTGCCAGCCGCCCTACGCAGATCGTCGCACCATCTTACCGGGGGGCTTCCCACACTACGTTTACCGAGACGCGGTCTACAAGTTTTCCATTCATTTCATGTAAAAGTTATCCATTGTATTGGTTTTTTTTTAAATAAAATCAACACTAACATAATAAATGTATTTCACATCGACTCGCGATGGATGTTAGGCAGATATGTATGTATGTTCCATTGATACGAAAATCTCTTTTTAAAACAAAAGGCAATGAAATCTCCACTATACTATACTCGCGCAGACATCTTCAGGATGACCTTAAGTGAAGACAATTGATTTACGATGTAGTCGTATCACAAATGGATTTCCAAGTCCCTGTACGTTTGGAATTGTAAGTTATAGCTTGAATTGAGAATAAATGTGTGCGTTGCAGTGAAAAATAACATTGTGAGAAAACCTTCTCGTTTGAGAGTGTATTTTGACCGCTTTTGGATAGGAAGACATGTCGAAGCTTCTTAATATTTATTACTTTATTGTACACATAAAACACGACATACAAGAATTAAAAGAAAAGAAGGTGTACAAGGGCGAGCTTAACTCAAAATTGAGTTTTCTTCCAGCAAACCCTGAAGTGAAAGAGAGATAATATAAGCTATGAGGATAGAAATAAGTGTACAACAACAAAATATAATAATAATATACATAGCAATACATACTATATAAAACCATACATATATAAACATATAAATACTAATAATATAAACTATAATACTATATAAATACGAGGATACATATATATATAATATACACATAAATATGTACATATATAAATATTTTATATTGAAAGGATCTTCTCCTAAATACATCCAGTGACAGGCTATCACGTATAGTATGTGGGAGAGAGTTGCACAAGCGCACTGCGTGTACAGTGAATGAGCCACCGAATGGAAACCACAGGAGTGCGGAGGAATACGAAATTATTTCTTTTACATACATACATACATAAATACATGTGATCACGCCTGTTTCCCATAGATCCTTACCTACCCAGACAGAGACCACAGATCTTCAGCTGCTACGATCTCGGCACACTTTCTTCGCTTTATCCACACTCATCACTCTCTTCATACAAGCTCGTCGGTTAAGTGTACTTTTGATCTGTCTTTTAATAAGAATTTCGGCAATTTGGTGATTGGTGTTCTCTTTGGCCTTTTCCTACCGACCCTTCCAGCTACACCCGCAACGTAAATTTCTTTTGACAATGGTTTTGCATTTATTTTTTGTAGACTAGGTCCTTCTCTATTTGTCACGGGTCACACCGCACGCTCGTTTGCCTGATCTACTATAAAAAGTATTCCGATGCGGGAACTGAACCTACAACTGTTATACAGTATCATTGGGTAAATTGTTCCCACAGTAACTTCACTGCTAAAGCATTATGTAGGTATTTAAAAAAGTTATTTTTTTAAAAATTTTAAATTATATTTTCGTCTTAATTTTATGATAAGCTGATGATTTTAGTGGAATTTAAACTTGGACTTTATGCTTGTGTGCGTGCGTATATGTATCTGTGTATGTGTATGAGTGTTCCTGTATGTATCTTATAATATAAACTATGAACATTATTTTGAAACCCGTGAAAATTTAGTTTCATAGTAGGTTTATTAATTTTTGGATCCAATTAGACACTACTTTTTTAAATAAAAATGTATTTACAAAAAATATTGTTAATTTCTTGTTATTTGTCTTAAAAATATGTTTAATTTAGTGTGGACTATTTTATAAATATTATTAAAATCAATGAACAAAAATATAGACGTGTTTACAGCTACCCAAAAGGGTAAAGTAGTATATTTAGACGTGTTTACAGCGACCTAAAAGGATAAACTAGTATATTTAGACGTGTTTACAGCGACCCAAAAGGGAAAAGTAGTATATTTAGATGTGTTTACAGCGACCCAAAAGGGTAAAGTAGTATATTTAGACGTGTTTACAGCGACCCAAAAGGGTAAAGTAGTATATTTAGACGTGTTTACAGCGACCCAAAAGGGTAAAGTAGTATATTTAGACGTGTTTACAGTGACCCAAAGGGTAAAGTATTATATTTAAAACGTGTTTACAGCGACCCAAAAGGTTTAAGCAACAAATTTTGGATATATTTAGCGAGACGTGAAAGAATTTATTACATTCCCCTATACATACATAGAAGTTCTGCTAAAAGAGACGTATAAGTAAAATTTAGAATCCAATTTGACTCCAATACATATTAAACAAACACCACACAATGAAGAGATCAATTAGTCCGAGTTTAGGCTCTTGGCGTATTGGCGCAAACCGTTAATCAAACGTTGGCTCACAATAGCTCCTCTCCTTCAATATTTGCTCGGCGAGTGTTGAACGTCACTCTAATTGTTGTGGGATTGTAGAGTAAGGTTGGCCAAATTATCACCACACTTACACCCACGATCTATTAAATATATAATATATACCGCAGACTGAGTAACATATATTTACTGGTGTTTATATATTAAAAGCTGCCTTTTCATGTGTATACGCGTCTACAACAATATACCTCATGAATTAAAACAATTGAACACAAGATTATTTACAAAAAGACTATATGAATGGCCAATAGATGGCAATATTTATAGTACTAAGGACTTTTTTGCTTTAAAAGTTGGATCGAATGTATGTAATAGGTAAATCAATTATAATTTAAATGACAATATAACAGTTTATTAATAATTTAATGTTTTGTAAACATAAGCGACTTATGTATGTAATAATTAATGAAATTTGTACGCCATAAGTGGCAATGTGATGGAGCATTGAAACGCCTTTTTTATGTTGTTACCCTCACATTATGCAAATAAAGAATTATTATTACTATTAAGATTCGTCTTCAAACTCTGAACAACAAGAAGACTTGACGAAAATGCTATCCTGCCTAACTGAATCCTTCTATCGGCTTCTTTTTCGAAGATCCTCGTTTCGGGTCTTCGCATAATTGAACAATGTAATCGATATATATATATATATATATATATATATATATATATATTACTACAGGCCAATTGCCATCACGTCTTTGTTCTCCAAAATAATGGAATCTGTTATTAACTGCCAGCTCTTACGGTATCTTGAGGAGCATCAGCTGATTAGTGACCGTCAATACGGATTTCGTCAGGGTCGCTCAGCTGGTGATCTTCTCACTTATTTGACACACCGATGGGCAGAAGCGGTGGAGTGCAAAGGGGAAGCCTTAGCAGCAAGCCTGGATATAGCGAAGGCCTTCGATCGGGTGTGGCACAAGGCTCTTCTAGCTAAACTTCCGTGCTATGGGTTGCCCGATAAATTATGCAAATGGATCACCAGCTTCCTGACGGATCGGAGCATAAAAGTCGTTTTAGACGGTTTTTGCTCGGACACGAAGCCCGTGAATGCTGGTGTTCCGCAAGGCTGTGTGCTTTCACCTACTTTGTTTCTTCTGCATATCAACGACATGTTACAAATTAGTAGCATACGCTGTTATGCAGATGACACCACAGGTGATGCCTTATACTCCGGCCGTGCTAACATTTCTCGGGCACATACCGATGAGTGTCGGAACAAACTTGTGTCTGAAATACAGACCTCATTAGACCAGGTCTCGAATTGGGGTCAGCGTAATCTAATCGAATTCAACCCCAATAAGACACAAGTTTGCGCGTTTTCTACCAAAAAAATTCCCTTTGTCGTAGCTCCTCGCTTTGGAGACACTCCCCTCAATCTTAAGCCATATATCGGAATTCTTGGAGTTGACATATCGCATGATGTCCAGTTCCGCGGCCATCTGGAAGAAAAGGCCAAGCTGGCCTCGAAAAAGCTGGGTGTGCTCAGTAGAGCGAGACAATATTTCACATCTGGCCATTGCCTCCAACTATACAAGGCACAAGTCAGGCCACACATGGAATACTGTTCTCACCTCTGGGCCGGGGCTCCCCAGTATCAACTTCTTCCTTTTGATCGCATTCAAAGTCGTGCGATCCGAATCGTCGATGACCAAGATCTCACCGATCGGCTTGATTCTCTAGCGCTGCGGAGAGATGTCTCATCTCTCAGCATTTTTTACCGCCTTTATCATGGGGAGTGCTCTGAGGAATTGTTTGGAATAATTCCCGCCGCGGAATTCCACAACCGCACAACTCGCCGTAAAGAAAAATTTCATCCCCACCACCTGGATGAGTGGCGATCTACTACGGTGCGTTTCGCTCGTAACTTCTTTCCACGCACCACCAGTTTGTGGAATCAGTTACCCTCGGCGGTCTTTCCGAACCGTTACGACATTGGAACCTTCAAAAAACAAGCCTATACATACCTAAAAGGCCGGCAACGCTTCCGCGACTCCTGCGGTGTCGTGGTTGCCCGTGGGCGGCGTTGATTGCTTTCCATCAGGCGACACGCTTGCTCGTTTGCCCTCCTATCCCATAAAAAAAAAAAAAAAATATATATATATGTGTGTGTTATAACTTCTCTCTCTCTCTCTCTCTTCTTTCGTTTTAACAATTCTGAATAAACTTGACTTTTTACGTTATTTCCGTAATTGTATATGATTTAACTCTTGTCAACGATTCCATATGGCTTTCTCATCAACTATAAATGCAGCCATCTCTACCTATAAACGAAGGAGTCCAATTTTATTGGATTTGATAACGTTATGTGGACGCCTTCGGCTGCTGGGCACGTATTACGGATGGACGAGTCTAGAGTACACAAACGCCTACTCGAAAGCAAACCAGATGGTCGTAGAAGCCGTGGAAGGCTTAAAAGCTTAGGTGGCTAGAGTGAGTCGAGGACGACTTAAAGGCAATCGGTGTGAGGGGCTGGAGAGAAAAAGCCAAACTAAAATCCGACTGGAAAAATATACAGAACCAGGCTAAGGCCCACCCGCGGCTGTAATGCCTTGATGATTAGGATATCCCTACCTGATCCTATAAACAAATACTAAATTGTAAAATACTAACACATAGTACATTTGATTCAATTTTGTTTCATTTTATTTTTTATATGGATTTCATTTGCGGTTTAATTTTCTGCACAGCAAATGAATATTGTGCGCTCGAATATTTTTCATGTGCGCTACGTAGATACGGTTGGACCTCATTGTGAATTCGTAGCTTAGCATAATTATCCGCTCCGTACAGATGTTATCTCTACAATTTCCTACGAATTTCAAGACCCATCCCACCGTTGTAATTGGAGGGTAGAGTAAAAACATGTTGTTATATACCTCCACACAATGTTTGGGTTTTTTAAAACATCTATAGAGTAAAAGCTCTTTATTCGCGGGGTATACGTTCCATAAATATGCCGCGAATACAGAAACCGTGAATACGGAATGGTAATTTATATGGGATTATAGGGTATACGTTCCTAGCTGACAAAATAAAAAAAAATAATTTAATTGATGTTTTTAAACATTTTGTTTAATTATCTTAATGCTTAGGCAATGGTTTGAAGAATTGTTTAATTTTCTCTTGCTTGGCAGTTTTTAAAAGCTCATTCCCTTCAATTCAGACTGATACGCAGCAGTCGCATTAGCAATTTGCCTCTTAAAAATAAGACTTCGTTCTATAGACGGATATTGATTCATTCATTAAATCATTTAACAACATACTTTAGGCGAAGTTGTAATAAGATCTATTTAACTTTTTTTATTAGTCCATTTGACGGCATTTACAAAGGATATTGGGTTGAATCCTTTTATTATTGTTTTTACTTATAAGATCCGCGAATAATTAGTTGGAGGGGAGAGCGTTGGGTCTCCGAAACTAGGCTGCTCAGCGTACGCAGCGCGGTAGCTAAGCTACCACTCAGACGTTGGTTTTCTGCGGGAGTGTGGTACTTCCCCGGACGAGCCGGCCCGTTCATGGTACAGACAAATATTGTGTCATTCTTGACAAAGTATTCGTCTGCAACCTGTAGGGATGTAGGAGCGAGCCTAGGGGTTTAACCCCAGTACTCGGACCTATGCTCGGGAAGCGACTACCTCCCGGTCTTTGCGCCGCCGTTTCGAGCGGTTTTTAGGTGTTGTGTATCTTGCCAACCCCCTCATCTTCTCAAAAAACATGCCTTCCACCAGAATAAATACACACAGAGAGAGAGAGAGAGAGACGGACTGATACGTTTATTTCGTTCTGCAGTAACACATTACATATTCATTTATTATACACATATTTTAGTTTATTTTAATAATTCTTACGTATAAGTTATTAATTTCCCTAAATAAATAAATAAATAATTATGTTATTTACCATTGACATAAGGTTGCTATACATAAATATCGCTAGAGCCTTTGCGTGCTCAAACGAATTTCAACAACAATTTGTCCTAATCACCTTTATCCGTCGTTAGTGTTAATTAATCACTAGTGTTGACAACATACTTTTAACTTCCTCCCCCCCCATTTTACGGGCGGGGGATTACCTTGTGTTGTAATTTTAATCGCTCTGTTCGAACACGCTTTATTTTTTCGTGGGCGAAAATTTATGAATTATGGCAAAACTCAATTTTGTAGGAGGTTAGTATAAAGAGTGGACTTTCACTACTGTATTGTTGGTGATCATAATAAAATGATGATCGATTCTCAGTTAGTGGTCGCAGGTTCGATTCCTGCATCGGAAAAATATACATATATATTTGTTCCGGGTCTAGTTACCCCGCCAATCTGCATTGAACAAGGGTGGTGGGTTAATGTCTGTTCTTTCAGAAACGAAAAATTTAATTCTGCCCATTACCACTCTCTAGAACCGTATACTTTCGCCGGTATTTCCAAACTGATGGGACATTGGAACTTTCAAAAAACAAGTTGACATACTATTTCTGAAAACCGTCAATGATTTTGCAATGTACATAAATGTTGCACATATCTATGAGGGGCGTTGATTGCTTTCCATCAGGTAAAATATCTACTTGTATGCCTTCGCATAGGAATAGTACAATATATTTTTCATTTTCAGGTCGATGGTGTTTCTTTGAATGGCGTAACAAATCACAAGGCGGTTGCCTTACTGAGGGATGCCAAAGGACCTATCGTACGGTTAAAAGCTCTAAGGTAAAATTATATATAGTGCTATATTTATAGTGGTAGAGCTATGCTGCCGACGAATTCTTTGTCAAGAATGGCATAATATTTGTCTGTAGTATGAATGGGCCGGCTCGCCCCCGGAAGTCCGCAGAAAACCGGCGTTTGAGTGTAGTGAAACCGGTAGCTTTGCTACCGCGCTTGTATGGTGAGCGGGTGAGAGTTTCGGAGGCTAATCATCATCTCCCTGCGTCTCCCTCTCCCCCTCCCATTCCCACTCCCATAATGACACTTTCCTTAAAGGTCGACAACGCTTCTGCACTGCCTGTGGCGCTGCGGAAGTCTATGGGCAGCGTTGATTGCTTTCCATCAGGTGACACGCCTGCTCGTTTGCCTTCCTATCCCATAAAAAAAAATGTTTTACTCTTAAACGAACGCTTTTCAAATCGTAATTCTCATCTCCTTATTTACAACTGAAAAGAAATAAATGACTCTTTTCTAAATTGGTATGAGAATTCTCTCATAGCAGCAATTGCTCCGTTGGTAACGATCGGACCTGCGATCTGACATTGTGAATCGTTTCCATGCTTCTGTTCTTCTTTTTTTTTTAAAAGAAGACTAGCAATATTTTTTTTAATAATACTAGAGTTCTTGTTAAACATCCAACTACGCTTATTATGATTAGTTTATTTTATTACGACAAAAAAGCGTGTTTGGTTACAATGTCCCGATTCGATCGTGGTGTGAATTCAACCTAGGGATTGCAATCCCGCAAAACGGGATCACGTATTCCCGCGGGATCCTGCTGCTTTCATTAATCTGTTAGATCCCGCACCTACAAAGCGCGGATCCGCGAATCTCGCAAAGTAAAAATTTGGCACTAAAACTCTCGCGTAAATCGTGAGCTATCTACGAGAAAATTCTGATTTGATTATAAGTCATTATATGAATAAGAGTGAATTAAAAATATAAAACTGTTATTAGGAGGAAGGATAAAATTAAACAAAACTATTAAACTATGCCAAACAATTAAAGATGAATCTAAGAAAACAGATTACTAATTACTTATACTTAATAGAAAAAAATCATTTCTGTTGCTTAATGTAAGAAATGTTTGATAAAAGTTGATTGTTACACAAAAATCTGAAGTTTCTATTCGATTTTATAATATAATTTCAAAGATGCGGGATTCCGCATAATACCGCGCAGAATTGAAGCGCGCAGAATTTGAGCTGCGGGATTGAAATTCCTAATTTTACCACAAGTATATGAAACGTAACAATGACATGAAAGACATTCGTTACGATAGTGTGGTACAATTCACGCACCGTATTAAATCTAGTAGGTATGTAAGTTGTTACATAACTTCTAATGTTGCCCACTGTGGCTTCACTTTATGTTAATGTTGTGTCCGTTAGGTTTACATTTTGATTATGTTGTACGATTTAATTAGAATAATGAAATTATTATTCTTGTGTTGCATCCATAAATAAACAATGCTTGTACTAGTATATACTTTACATAAATTTCAATGTTCAATAAAGAATACGAACTCACGACGTTCAGATGGTAAGCTCGCGTTTTATCAACTGGATGATGCTTTTTTGAATTTAACTATTGAATTGGATTGTTAATATGACTATTTTCCAGTACAAGCATTATTAACTTAGTTGATTATTTAACGAGAACTGTAGTTATATTAAAAAAATACTAGTCTTCTTTAAAAAAGAAGACATGCCTACCAGAATAGAAAGACAGACGTACGTTTATTTCATTCATTGCAGAATGAAATAAACGTATGTCTGTCATTCGCATTACTATTATATTATTATATTAATTTACTTACATACATATCGTCACGCCTGTTACCTGTAGGGGTAGGCAGAGACCACAAATCTCTATCCGCTAAGATCCCGGCACACCTTCCTTACTTCCTCCACACTCATCCATTTTTTTATCCACCTTTCCTCTCACATTTATCGTAGCGAAACGGCTCTCCGTTAGTCGCTTCTCGCCCTCGTGGGAATCAGGACGTGACCGGTGGCAAACCTTTTTTAACAAATTAGGTTAAAATTCGTCGTAGTGAATCCCTCTATTCGCAAGGGAGGATGGAGGTCAGCCCCAGTAAAGCATGCAGAGATAAGACACTATAGTATCCGGGGGAGTCCGATTCCGGGAAGGTCGGCACGCTTGCAACTAAGCTCGCTCCTAGCCGTGCATCCATTGGCACGGCAGACTGTGGATTTGCGGAGAGGAAGGGAAAAGGATTGAGAGAAGAAAGGAAAAGGCAGGGAAAAGGAAAGATGAATTTATACAGAATGATAGGAGTATGATACTACTACAACGAAAGACAAGGAGACAATTTACAGTACATACTAAATAAATAGTATATTTTATATTAAATTGTATTCATACCGCAGAGTGCAAAATGGACGATAGCTCAGTCATATCTTCAACTCATTGGGCAGAGAAACTGATTTTCTGTTACAGAATTTCATATAACAATCAATGTAATGGTATATTATAATTTAAGACTTAAAATTTATTTTCTTCAGATATCTACGCGGAGCGGGGTTTGAAAAAATCCAGAAAGCGATGGCCGCCCAGGATGGTAGAAGATCTCCTATAGCACCTCCCAGTCCTTCAGTCACATCCCTTACCAAATATAGCTTTAGTGTGGTAAGTATAGTGAAATATATTGCCGGCTTAAATATGAGAATTTGTAAGCTGATATTTGTAAACTTTACAGGAACAAAAACAACCTGATTTTCTATCATAGCTTGAGAATTTTTTACAAAACCATTTTTACTTTGAGTATAAAGAGAGGTATTTGTGAGGTAAATATGAAGTATTCCATTAGATAGATACACTTAAAGATTATATGATAGATGACATCAAAAGTGAGAAAAAATGTTGATTTTGGATTTACGAATTATGATAAGCCAATGATGTGTCTCTACGAACTACATAGAGACATACAAGTTATGTACATAGAGGTATTTCTTTCAATTACCCTCAACCCATATTTAGTATCTATATGTACATAATTATGTACTATATCTTTTAACTAAATATCGGCGAGAAGCCATAGCGTCTATTTTATTACGTTTCGTATGATTCTAGAGAACTGCAGACCTATTTCCTCCTTCTTTTCCTTTCTTCCCTTTTAAATCCTTGTTGCCTTTTCATATTTTTACCCTTTCATTAAATAGTTCTTCTTTCCCATTATTTAAATAACCTAAAGTAGGCAATGCGTCTGTAGTACCCTTAGTATTGTAGATGTCCATTTGCGATGGTGACCAATTGGCTATAATAAAATAATAGTTAATGATCACAGACTCGATTCCCGTAAGAGGAAAGATATATGTATGGCCTATACATGTTTATCCCGACCATATTACCAATCCGTGTGTATGTGGTGGGTTAATGTCTGTTCCTCTAGAATTGGCTAGATATGTGACCAGCAGTAGAACATGTATGGGCTGTGGAAAAAAAATGTATGCCGGTGATTACTTATTATGAGGTAATGCGTTCATTCATTTTCTACAACTTTCGCAAAATAAATATGTTTTAATAATAATACATACATACATATCCCCACGCCTATCTCTCGTAGTGGTTGGCAGGGACTACAGAACTCCATCTGCTACTATCCCGACACACCCTCCCTGCTTCCTCTTTGTTCCACACTCATCCATCTTTTCATCCATCCTCCGTCTCACATTCATCGTAGCGAAAATGTTCTCCGTTAGTCGCTTCTCGCCCTCGTGACGGGTGGCGAACCACGTCGCCGTCATTTTTTAAAAATTAGGTATATTAAAATTCCTCATAGTGAATCCCACGAGACGCTTAATTATAATTTTATTATTTTATTTACTTTTACAACCAAATCTTTTCTTAAAGTCGTACAAGGATCTTATTTTTATCCTCACAGCTTTTCATATCTCTCTTTCACTCCTGGGTTTGCTGGAAGAAAACTCAATTTTGAGTTAAGCTCGCCCTTGTACATCTTCTTTCCTTTTAATTCTTGTATTTCCTGTTTTGTGTACAATAAAGTATTAAATAAATAAATAAGGATTATTCTATCGCTCTCTCTCTCTCTCTCTCTCTTCGTGTGTAATAAAACAATATTACTTTCTCCAGTACGACGAATCAACAGTGATAGAAGCGGAAGCTGATTCAGAGATCCAACCTCATCTCCCGTCGCCAACGTCACCGTCCGAAGAGGCCGAAATAGTGATCGGGCGTGACGACGACATCTCGGAGCGGGAGGTGCGCAGGATACAGGACAAGTGGCGAGACATACTGCACAACGAGAAGGACTGGCCGGGTCATCAGCATCAGTATGATATAGTTGTAAGCATCATTTTTGCATCCTACATCTCGATGTTTTTGGGCGGTGTTGATTGTTTTCCAACAGGTGATACGCCTGCTCGTTTGCCTTCCTATTCTATAAAAAATATTCGGTACAAGTAGGCAAATATTAACAAATATATGTATTTCTATGTTAATATAAAAATGTACTTATTTTTCAGGTTGGAACAATCGTTAAAGATAAGGACAGTGGTCTGGGCATCTCACTTGAAGGCACTGTGAGGGTTGTGGCAGGCAAGGAAGTCCAAGCGAGACATTACATCCGCGCAATCGCACCTAATGGTCCTGTAGCCAAACTGGGGATGTACAAAGTTGGAGACGAGCTATTGGAGGTAAGTTAAATATTCTGTATTACCAGAAAATTCTGTATAAATGACTTTACAATTGAAGACTTTATCGTCAAATCGCCATTGGGGGCCATCCACAAAAACATCAAACGAATTTCATGAATTTTTGGATCCCCCCATCTTTGTTACACTTGGTCACGTATGAGTGATCCCACTTTCTATGGTATGACGTCACATATTTTTTACCAATTCCTTTTCTTTTATTTTCTTCTTACCCTCCCATCTTATCCTTACCCTAAGGTGAGCAACGTAACTCCAATGTCCTTAATTTTTTATAGCATAGGAAGGCAAACGATCAGGCGTGTCACCCGATGGAAAGCAATCAACCCCGCCCATGGATATCCGCAGTGCCATAGGCATCACAGAAGCATGGCCGGCCTTTAAGAAAAGTATAGGCTTGTTCTTTAAAGGTTTCAATGTCGTATCAGTTCGAAAATAGCGCAGTAAGTAGCTGGTTTGACAGGGTAGTGGTGCATGGAAAGAAATTTATCAGAAAACCTTACTGTACTGGATCGACACTCATCCAAATGGTGGGGATGAAATCTTTCCTTAGTATAATATCAGCTGGACTCAAAGGGTGGCCAATGATGAGGTTCTCCGACAAGTCAAGCAAATACGTGAACTTTTGCAGACCGTCAAAGGTAGAAAAGTTGTTTACCTGGGTCATATTATGAGACATGACAGGTAAAAATCGCGGGCAAAAGACAAGTTGGTCGAAAAACAAAGTCTTGTCTACGTAATATCAGGGAGTGAACCGGGATAGCGAGTGCTCCAGAACTGCTGCACCTCGCGAGAGCTGTGCTGAATTGGCTGCCAACCTTCGCAAGTCGGAGATGCACTCTTAGAAGAAGAAGAAGAAATATTTTAGATGTCCATGAGTGGGACTTTATGATTCCCATTAGGTAACTTACTACTAGTTTGGCCCATTTGTTGCATAAAACAGACCCATTAATGTCTACCTTTCCAGGTGAATGGTTGGCGGGTACTTGGTTCACACCACGTTGAAGTAGTGACGAGGTTACGTGCAGTCACCTCTCCCGTTATCTTGGTGTGCGTTAGAAAGAAACAAGAAGAACGCCAAAGCAGAAGGGAGGGCAGCTTTACAAAGGTACGCAAATAAGTGGATAATTCTATTCTTTTGTTTATTCTGTTTTATTTGCTACATTGTTTATAACGCTGTAGACTTCATTCTTCGTTATTCTCTCCCTTTTTCAATTCAAAGGAGGAAATGCGCCTAATAGAATCAAAGCCCTCCACAAACAAGTTCTGGTTCTGGTTGTTCCTCGTACGTATTTCAAGTATGCAAACAGGAACTTGTTCTTTCGGTCGCGGTGAATTTATTACATGATTTAGTTGTTTTTAATTTTATTGTCATGTATTATATGTGTATTTATCTGTATGTATATATATGAGTATAAGTAGTAGTACATACATGGATATATGCGTATGTATGTTTGTGTGTCCATATCAACTTCAGAGTACGCAGGTACCCTTAGTATGGACGTTCAAGAAGGGAATTCTCCAGTACGGGATGCTAATACTAGTAAGGGGTAGTTCTTCCTTAAATGACAATGTTCATGTCAAAGGTCAAAACTAGTTTACACTTTATATATAAATATATATATATATATATATATATATATATATATATATATATATATATATATATATAGTCAATAAAATACTTTTTATTTATCTACTATATTTTATCCACTACATATAAATAACACTTGATATTAATACATTTTTTGTAAAAGTAAATTAAAATAATTAAATTTATTTTTAGTTCAACAACAATGCTTAAGTTCAACAAAGAAAAATTGGATTAATTTTTCTTTGTTGAACTAGGTAGGAATTGATTTTAATTTTACTTAGAAATAACATTAATTGCATAATACTCCTTAATTCAAAATCTGTTACACAATTTTCGTTGCATATTAATTCGTATCGCGACGAAGTATCTCACTTCTTATAAATAATAAACGTAATTTCCAGGGTTCCGTAATCGGAGGCAGTTTACAAGATCTCCTAACCCCGCCGCAGCGTCTGATCAAAGCGAAGTCGGAGAGTTCCGTGGCCTCTCTGTGTAGCGCCACCACTGTAATGTCGGCAGGTCACGAACACGATGGTAAGAATTTATCAGAATATGTCTTATTATAGAATCATCAAAATTAACCTAAACTTTGAATAGGTTGGCTCGATCGGGGAAGTACCATACTATATTCTTATTTATTTAAGTACATATGTAATGATGCAACATAGTTCTTGGTAAATTAAATTTAGAATTTGTACTGTGGAAGAAATCATTAATAGCGATATATAAACAATATTACAAATAATATTTGTATAACTATATGAATTCTATAGGTACATATATATATATATATATATATATATATATATATATATATATATATATATATATATATATATATATATATATATATATATATATATATATATATCTCCATATATTAATCTTATAGTACATGGTAAATTAGCATTAAAAATACACATCAGATCGGTATACCAAAGCGCGCGCTTCGAAACGCCTAATGTGTGCTCGCTCTTATGCGATAATAATCGCATTATCTTCACTAATGGTATACTGCTGAATTCATTCTTTAATTTTTTGAAACAAATTGTTGATTCGAACTTATGACTTTATCCTAAGTGTAACCATTTCCCTTTCAGAGTTTTGTTCAGACGATCTAGAGCGTAACAGATCCAGGTCCTTGGAGCCTCTAAGTGGTCTGGCTATGTGGAGCGATCATGTAGAATTTATTCAGCTGGTTAAAGAAGATAGGGGCCTTGGATTTTCCATTTTGGACTACCTGGTAAGCACAGTAGGTATTTATTTTCATAGCTTCATATGTAGTTTTTTTAGTATGTTTTGTAATATTTTTATGGGCCCTGCGCTCATATAAATTTTTATATATGTATTATATACACTTAGATTAATACAGAAAAATAGACTATGTATTAAAAAATCAGTAGTAAGCAGATTGTCAGGTCTCACATAAACGAATATACATAAACATGTACACACACACACACACAATCACAACAAAATTAATATATTATTGTTCTTCTAAAAGTGTTTCTCCATCTTGCGAAGGTTGGCAGCCAATTCAGGACAACTCTACTCCCCCTTCGCGAGGTGCAGCAGTTCTGGAGCACTCGCTATCCCAATCCACTCCCTGATATTACGTAGCCCGAACTTTCTTTTTCGACCAACTTGTTGTTATTAGGAATATATAATATATTAAGAACAATCAGAAGTGAAAAACGATTAAATGTACCAAGTAATACTCATTACAGAGCTTTATTCATAATTAGACAATTTGAATCTTCACGCCTGTAAAGGTCTCCCTCTCGTACTGAATCTTCTTCTTCTAAGAGTGCCTCTCCGACTTGCGAAGGTTGGCAGCCAATTCAGCACAACTTTCCCTCTTCTTCGCGAGATGCAGTAGTTCTGCAGTAGTTCGTATTGAATACAATAATGGAATGTATAGTAATCATCGCGTCGACCAGATTTATGTAGCCATTCGTCTTCACTCCTAAATTCCTGTTGTTCTTTGAAACAATGGTCGGTGTCCAACAACCCAGGTCAAATATTGTCTGCCCGAAGGTGATCTAATTTCAGCTGAACAGTCTACTGATTGCTTTGTTAAGACAACACTCGCCGTCCGATAAAGCACGTCAATCGTCGCCAGCTCGATGGATTTCTTTTCTTGAATGTATATTTTTAATTTTCCATTAGGTGACACCCTTCGTTTGCTTAAATATGCCATAAAAAGCCATAAATGACCTCCTATGACACGTCCTGTTTCCCACGAGGGCGAAAAGTGACTAATGGAGAGCCGTTTCGCTGCAATGAATGTGAGAGGAAGAATGGATGAAAGGATCGTAGCGGATGGAGCTCTGTGGTCTTTGCCAATCCTTCGGGGTTATTAATGGAGTCAGGCGTTACTTTGCGGAAATCCATCACTATATGGACAGTCAAAAGTTTTATTTAGCTAAGATCCGCGACAAGCAAAACAATAACAGAAAATTAATAATGTGTGTTTTTCCGTTGGGTTTAGTGGATTATTTGGAACTTTAAACCAAAAACTTACCGAAAATCGGCCATCAACTCTCCACCCACCAACCACTATACACAACGCCAAACACACACTATCACTTTTCCATCTTGTACACGACACGTGTTTCGCCCCAACACGAGGCATCTTCAGGTATAGTAGACTCTACGGAAGACAACCGAAAAGTCGGTTCTTCGGTTCTTTTCGGTTGTCTTCCGTAGAGTCTACTATACCTGAAGATGCCTCGTGTTGGGGCGAAACACGTGTCGTGTACAAGATGGAAAAGTGATAGTGTGTGTTTGGCGTTGTGTATAGTGGTTGGTGGGTGGAGAGTTGATGGCCGATTTTCGGTAAGTTTTTGGTTTAAAGTTCCAAATAATCCACTAAACCCAACGGAAAAACACACATTATTAATTTTCTGTTATTGTTTTGCTTGTCGCGGATCTTAGCTAAGTAAAACTTTTGACTGTCCATATTATCCTGCGGGGGATAGGCGTGAACATATAATAATAATAATAATAATTATTATCACGGACCGGCACATTGTTGCCAATAAGCCTGATATTGTGATAGTGGATCGAACTACACGCGAGGCAATGATAGTTGATATTAGTGTTCCGCATGACGAGAATCTCATTAAAGCGGAAAAAGATAAACAAATAAAATACATAGACCTCGCGCATGAGATTTCCGCCATGTGGCACGTTGATTCAACTGTCATTGTACCCATAGTGGTCTCTGTGAATGGACTTATCGGTAAAAATTTGGACGCCCATCTGTCCAAGTTAGGTTTAGGTAAGTGGGTTAAATTCAAAATTCAAAAAGCAGCCATATTGTGCACGGCTAGGATCGTGAGAAGGTTCCTTTCCTTGGAAGCATAATCCTTCGTGTGCTTGGTTTATCCCGCCACGAAGGATTAATAACCCTAATGATAATATTATTTTTATAGATTTTTTTTTATATTAATAATATTGTTATTAAGAGAAAATTATGTAAATAAAAGAGAATAATAATAAAGTTATTTTAATTGAAAACAATTTTTAAATAAAATTTTGATTGAAAAATACCATGGAATTGAAAGAATCCTTGGATTGGAAACCAGGTATTTTAACCGTTGAGCCATCGGCGTTTACGTAAGTTTGTGTCATAGGACCCGTCGGAGCCGGGCAGCTCAGTGATAGTGGTGAGGTCGGTGGTGGCTGGCGGCGCGGCCGCGGCCGATGGCAGACTGGCCCCCGGGGACCGGCTGGTTTCCGTCAACGGCCGGGACGTGGCGCGGGCGCCGCTGGCAGAGGCAGTCAGCGCCATCAAGAGCGCGCCTAAAGGTATAGTAACTTAGTCTATGTAGAAGTCTAAGTTACTCGTCGTGTAACATATAATTAAAGAAATAGAAAACTTTGTTCATGACACTTTTTTTACATTAACTAAAATAAAACCTAAATAATAATAACCCACGAGAGCGACAAGCGACGAACGGAGAGCCGTTTCGCTACGAGGATGGATGTAAGGACGGAAAGGAAGGTGTGTCGGGATCGTAGCGAAGGGAGGTTTGTGGTCTCTGCCTAACGCTACAGGGAGACAGGCGATACTATATATATATTTGTATAATATTACATTATACAAATAAACAAAAGAAACAGAAAATAATTTAAATCTAATAACCATCACAGAATGGTTCTTGCCCAACATATACCAGGCGTTCTATTGGAGCACCTGGCGCTGGTTTTCAGCAAGAACCAACGTGGTCAGATGAATTAGAAATACAAGTTAGTTATACGGGGTAAATAACGAATGGGGCAAAGGTTTGGTTTTTTAAAAAATATATAAATAAAGTAATTCACTGATATATAATTGCGGAAATTCAAACATAGTATTACATAAATATCACAAGCTCAGACGCCATTAAAGACTGCACAAGCAAACAGTTAAAACCATCAGTAAATACCTGTGATAAACGTGCACAGATAAAAACATTATCTGTACGTCGTTTGTCGATGGTATTTTAGTTAGTTTATCTCGCGGCTGTTTCGAGTGTTTCGAGAAAAAACGGACTTTTTTTTTCCTCGAAATTTGTGTGAATTCATTTGCGCTTCTTGATTTTGTCCCGCTACGTTTTCGCAAAAGAAAACCAGTTTCTTAAACAACAAATCATCATCATCCCCATCATCTAAAAAGGAAGCTATCTAGTATGGTTCGTTTTTTTTGAAACTTTCCAGGCATTATCACTCTATAAACCTTATTTCCGAGCCAACACGACATAGGAACCTTCAAAAACAAAAACGTTGGAAAGCATACTCCCGGCTAAATCCTACGATCTGCGTAGGGCGGTTGGCAGAAACTGGATGCGTAAAGCCAAAGATCGAGTTAAATGGCGGTTCTTGGGGGAGGCCTATGTCCTGCAGTGAACTGTCGCGGACCGTGGATTGATAGACTTCTACACATAGATATTACAAATACATTGCTGGCCTTTGAGATGTGACTAGAGTTTGGTTTTTATATTTTTACAAAACTTGTTAGTATTTTTTTTACGTAGTTTCGTACTCGAAGTGTAGAGTGTACAAGTATCTTGACGTTGAAATCCTTTCCCTTTTATTCCTCCATTTCCACCCACTACTTCCTTTTTGCTTGTAAGGAACTGTTCGACCTAATGAATTTTGTTTCGCGACAGGAATCGTTACAATAGGCGTGGCCAAGCCGCTGCCGTGCAGCACGGTAGTTGGGGGCGAACGAGCCCAAGGTCACAGCGTGCAAAGCAGTCAGGTTGGTGTCATATACTAACTGATAATCAGACAAACAGGATCTTTGTAGAATGCCTTTGTTTCGACACAAGTTATCAATTGTACACTATATATAAGCGACACACGTTCATTCTAGACAGCAATGAATAGCCTAGAATGAACATTCATTATTTTATTTATTTATCTTCATTGAAAAGCATACTTAGCATAAATGGCAAATATCTCTTTTTTATTTTTATAGAATAGAAAGGCAAACGAGCAAGCCTGTCACCTGATGGACAGCAATCAACGCCGCCCATAGACATCCGCAGTGCCATAGGCAGTGCAGAAGCGTTGCCGACCCTTAAGGAAAGTGTCATAGTGGGTTGGGCCTCCGGAACTCAACCGCTTACCGGACGAAGCGCGGTAGCTAAGCTACCACTCAGACGCTGGCATTCTGCGGAGTGTGGTACTTCCTCTGGCGAGGCTGGCCGGCCCGTTCATGCTACAGACATAAGCCATCAATATAGCCCATCTCAAAAACTAAATATAATATGAGTATGTATGTTAAATTTGATCTTGTTTCATCTTATTTTCTGTTTATTCTTTTACTAGCGTGTTATGGAATTTACAATTATATTAATATAATAAATATATTTATCCATTTTTTTAAAAAAAAAAACGTTGTATAACCAGAAAGATATTTATAAAATGCAATCGAGCAAGTTTTCAACTTAAAATGTGTTAAGTGCTCTGATATTGTACACTGAAGGGAAACCTAAAGTAAGTCATTTTTCTTTATTAAAAGCTTTCTCTTCATCAATGCTTAGAGCAGTATAATATAATCCTATGAAATTCTATTAAGCATGCGATATTGACTTTAAAACTTATTTCTTAATGAATTTGTACAATAAAGGGAAATCTTATTACCGCTCTAAGAATAAGTTTATTATTAAATTTAGTGTTTATAATTAATCTTATTTGATAAAAATATCCCTTTAGTGTACAATATTTTGTTTTCCATGCATTAAATCGTAGCCGTGCATGACTTCTTCTAATTATACATTACATTTATTGAAAATAATACCATATAACACACTAGCGGGTTGGGCAGACGTTGCCTTGCTCTGAATTTGTGAAAATAACCCACTCAAACACACATAAAAGTTTCATCAAAATCGGTCCAGCCGGAAAAGTTCAGTGATAAACACGCGTACAAAAGAAGTATATAACCAGACATATATAGTTATATCAGACATATATAGTTAACCAGATATATAGTTAAGTGTGATTAACACTATAATTTTCCTAAAACAAGTAATGATAAGCATTTTGTATATTATTTTCTATTTCTGTAGGAATAGACGCTAATTCACCACGCTTGTTCGAAGTGGATTGACAGGGACCCAGACTCTGAATTAATATATGTGTGTAGGCAATACGTATGTATGTACATATGTTTGTCCCGATGTGAGAATTGAAGCCGCAATCATTCACAACCAAAACGCTATCGCCACTATAAGATGTGAGAATTGAAGCCGCAATCATTCACAACCAAAACGCTATCGCCACTATAAGGTCGTCATAAGTCCCCATGGTGATGAATTCCCATAAATTAGCTTAATCTTGGAGTACCTACATGTTGATTCAGTATTATACATCATACAGATACATCGGATGTGATATCTGTATACTTGGCGCGATGCTATGCCGTCTCGCTTCCTTCTTGATTTTTCTCATTTCTCATTAAATTATTTGACAAATAAATATATTTTTTTGAAGAAGACTAACTTAACTTTTTTTGATATCACTAGAAATATTAATAATAATATATTAATTTATCAGAAATCTCGGGTCCACTTGTTAGTTATAATTCACCCTTAAAACTATATTAGTAATATAAATACTATTATATATATAATATAAATACTTAATACTTCTAAAAATGCCACAATAGCACTTTTAGAAGTTCTGTAGTGTAGGAGAATCCTGTAAGAAAACCGTTAGTTCTAGTATATATAAATATCATCTCTAGATTCGTTCTAGTTTATATATGTCCTAGAAAAACTTCTACCATTATCCTAGACAAACCTCCTGCCATTATACTAATGATGTGAACTATCAATAGTTTAATGGTAGGATCAAATCTACGACCTTTAATCGTAAGCAGAATCTTTACTATTAATGTTATTACTGCTTAAATCTTCCTCTAGTTTTTTCTACGGTCCTTAACGCCTCTCCATTGCTTTTTGGATTATCCAAACTTAGCGTATAATTTAATATTATATCTTTAATGGGGATGTTGACTGTATTCGAATAAAAATATAACTTTGCCGCGCAGCATATTTGCCATTAGATAATTGATGAAGTCAGGCGCTACTTTGCGAAAATCCATTATAAAGATGGATAATTCTACTTACTTTGCTAAGATCCGCGTACACAAATCGAAAAAATAATATAGTGTTTAGGAAGAGGTATATAGAGATACCCGTTTCTCGGTAAGTTATTCTTACATTTCTCGGTAAGGTTTTTTTTCAATAAATCCTTGTTTATATATTTTTTTCTAACAAACAATATGTTTCACACAATCTTATAGTACTATTGTATGTATTAGTTAATAGTGGAAACTTTACTGATTTCAAATATTGTAATTAGAAATGATATAACAATGTAATATAAAATTGTATTTCCCAAAAAAAAAAATACATGTCTTCGGAAACACATAATATTATTTTTATATTTATGTTCGCGGATGTAAGCAAAGTAAATTTAATTGCATATCTTTTGTTTCTATTACTATATAAAATTAAAAAAGCAAGTATTTTACAAAAAAATTAAAGTGAATTCTAGTTAGATCCAATTTTTCTTAAATATTTTTAGTAAATAATTAAAATTAATTCCCATTTTTATTCTGCTAAATATTTTACATAAAAGAATTTTATCTCCCTTATAACGCGAAAAATAATTAATTAAATTTAATTACTATAACATTTGAAAAGAAAAATAACTGTATTAAAATCAAGTGTCATCCATTACAAGTTTACAATACATGTATTTGAGCAGAGATGTACTTGCTCACTTGCAATACTTTATGTCAATTTGTATTAGTCTACACTGATTGTAAATTACGTTTTGACGTATCTATTGGATCAATATTATAATGTAAATATTGATGAAGTCGTTTAAAATAATTTGCCCTAATTATTTTATCCTTAGGTAACTATTTATGTTACATAAGATCGAACGAAATAAAATAATGTATGTATAAAATATGGTGTAAATATCTCGATAAAGCAATGTTTTAATTATGTATAGTAGTTGCAATATGCAGACTACATCTGTTACACCATACCTATTATAAGTATGTTATTAAATGTCGAATCAACCTGATACAGTGGATGAATAAAAATGTATTTTATTATGCATTGAAAATATATATAAATAGGGAGCGTGTGTAGTAATAGTAGGAATTAAAAAAAAAATATTTATATATATATATATGTATGTATATATGTTTTTCTTATTAGGAGTTTAAATTTATTTTATAATCTAAATGCTATCATATCACTCTCAAGTCACGTGACTACAAACGCTAATCAAAGTGAATTACTTATTCACAAACAACGTGACTAATATTGGCAGTTAGGGGCGAAATTGAAAACAGTATTTAAAACACATCAAAATTACAGCATTAGATGTATTGAAAAAAATTCTAAACATTTTTAACTATATAACGTATTTATATAAATTTCTTAATACTTTTCTAAAAAAGTCAACATCTCTATTTAGTGTTATATCATAATTATATTAAAAAATATTCTATTCTTTTCCCTTTATTGTCTGATATTCCAAATTTTTTTTACAGAGAGTGGAGTACTTCCGGAAGATCCTAAGTTTGATAATGTCACTTCACCGGGATATTATGGAACTTCAACTTCAGTGTTCTCATCAGATGAGCAAACCCCCACCACTACACCCCCCTTTTACGATCTCACCAAAGATAAAGGCAGAAATCACAATGAAATGACATCAAGACAAAATGAAATATACAATCAGTGTCGAGGTACCCGAAGGTAATGGTTCTACAGACACTACTCCATTTGAGGAAATAAAGATTTGAATATCTTGAGACTGATGAGATTTGAATATATGATAGTGTATTTTTTTTCGTAATTTTGGCGTGACAAATTGACGATAGAAAGCTAATAAATCAAAGGCATGACAAATTGGAAGAAGAAAGCTAGAAATATTTCGAAAGCGTGACAAATTGGAGGAAGAAAGCTAGAAATAGATCGAAGTGGAAGGATATTCTGGACCACGCCAAGGTCCACCCGAGGTTTTGGCGCTTTTAACGATGTTTATGATTTTATTCGTAATGATATTTTTAAGTTTATTATTATCTTGGAGGAAAAAATTGAAGGAAAAAAGAATAGAGAACGTACAAGAAGTACGCTTAAAGATAAATTGAAAGAAAAGGCGCGTGTTGAAATTGAAAAAATGTAAATTGTTAGATAGATAAAACTTTTAGTTAATCTGCAGACACAAACATATATTTAATTTAAATTAAATATTAAAAAACAACATGTCTTAAAACGATCGAAACGAAAACGAAAAGATCCATACTTACTAAAATAAATAAATATAAGACGCATGGTCTTATATTTATTTATTTTAGATATAATGTACATTTGTAGAATGGGCCATAGCTCAGTTGAATCTTCTAAAAAACTAATTTTTCACTATCAACTTATCTTCACGGAGATGAAGAAATCGAATTAAAAAGAGTGCTATGTACTTTAGGATGTATAAACAGACGGTTTTTCTTGACTAAGTTTAATTAAGGAATTGACTTTATAGAATTATGAGACACTCTGTAAAAGATAGAAAACAGAAAAACTATCTATTTAAAGATGTAGAGATAATAGCTATGTATATAAAGGTGCGATAGATTAACATAGAAAAATATTACACCTTTAGAATATTTCAATATTCATATAACTAAATGTTCTATGTTTTTAGATTCAATGCAGCAATTATCAGAAATGTGTGTTAATTATTTAGAATCGTATACAAGTGTTAGTAGTAGTGTGTATCGATTATCAATAATGATCTTTTTAAAAGATAGGTATGTGTATGTGGTAGATTGCATATAGATTGTATAATATTTCATATGCCATCCGCTTAATTTACAGAATTCGTAAGTCCTCGTGAGATAATTTTACAGGATCAACAGAAACTGATTTTCTTTAATAGTTTGATAATTATTCTTTACTAAATACATCTTGGCACACTTTCTTTGCTTCGTCCACACTCATCACTGTATTTATACAAGTCAGCCGGTTAAGGGTACTTTTCACCTGGCCTTTCTTGAGAACTTTAGCAATTTTGTCAAGGCATGTTCTCTTTAGTCTTCCCCTATAGACCCTTCCATCCACATCCGCAACGTAAATTTATTTTATCAGTCGTCCCTCATCCATCCTTGTTGCAAAACTATGCTGGCAAAACTGTTTATAATAAAATTAATATCAAGGAATATTTTGGAAGCAAAACTATACTCAACATCGGGGATAGGGAGGATAGTTTTGCTGAATTGGGTGCCAACCTTCGCTAATCGAAGAGGTACTAAGAAGATAATATAAGTTATACATTAGGAATATAATAAATGAAACAATAAATGTCTATTTATATTGTCGTAAGTAGTTTGGGAATTGACGTTTGCCAATGTATATGTCAATTCGATATGTGATACGTCAAAGAATGATTGTTTGCAATTGAAATACTATAATCTATAAGTATAAGGGATGTATATTTTATGAAAATCCCTGGTAATATATCTGGCATGTCCATTGTAATTAGGACCTTTTATTTGTTTGCATATAATATCCACGGGAGAATAGAGCCTAATGCTCTTTATATAAACGTCTAATTTGTGAATTCCTTTTACTAATTTGAGCTTATATCCACCGTCCAAATTTGAGCTGCGATTATCAGCCATTTTATGTCCATATACTATACATGTATATATGTTTAGTTCATATTTAATCTATATGTTATTCTTCTTTATAAAAACTATTAAATGTTAATAGTACAGGTACTTTTGGACATATCATAGTTATTAAGATCAGTGTATGTTTGATAGTATATAAATAAATATTCAATATTTGAAAAAAAAATGTATTGAAAGTAGTAAATAATATATTTAATATAATCATACAATGGTGGACAGTTAAAATTGTTACTTAGCTAAGATCCGCGACAAGCAAACAACAATAGAACATTAATAATGTGTGTTTTCGTGCTGGATGAAGTGGATTTACAGGGAACTGAAACTAAATCTTAACGAAAAACGGTCGTCAGCAACTCTCCACCTACCAACCACTATACACAACACTATATATATATATATATATATATATATATATATATATATATATATATATATATATATATATAGTAAATAATTTGGAGTGTATTTGGAGACAATACACGTCACAAAAGCTCTCTCTCTCTCACTATATATATATATATATATATATATATATATATATATATATATATATATATATATATATAGAGTGAGAGAGAGAGAGCTTTTTTGTGACGTGTATTGTCTCCAAATACACTCCAAATTATTTACTAATATATACTTTATATAGAATATAGAATGCAGTGTTTGTTTTATGAAATGTGCTTAACCCCCACAATACAGTTTGGGGAAGTAACTCATCGTATATATGAGAATTAACACTCGTCTAGAGTAAATAATTATTTATAAGAAATAATACAAGTAGGATATTAATGACATGTTGTGATGTATTAGATTTTATTGCTGTATGTATATTTCAAACTAGTTTATTCCAAATGTTATGTATTTCACTATGCTTTGTTGTGTTGCAATAAATGTTGTTAAAATATTTTTCATTTTGTTTTATTTTAAGACCTTCCTCATAAATGTATGTAACCTTTACAAACAAGAACTTTATAAATATGTTCATTTTATATAATCTGTTTTTTTAAATCTGTTTTATTTATTCTTAATAATAAGACAATATTTGTTCTACTATTTTTTTATTTGTATATTAGATCCAAACTGCAGGCGAATTTATATTGTCAACAAAAATTATCAAAATTACATATATTTATAATTATATATATTATAAATTTTTGTCTTTGAGCTTTCTACTTACCTCCATACGCCAATTCTAAATTCATACGCACAATCCGCACAAATCGGTTTTGGTTTTAAAATAATATGTTGTGTATGACTAATTTTTCATTCCTCTCACTACTTTGAGTTTATATCCTGTATCCAAATTTGAGCTGAGGAAAAACCATACTACGTCGATTTCTTATTAGTTCTTTATTATTCTCCTTTACGAAAATTAAATTAAAAAAAAAAACAGCCCTTAAAGTATGTTTGACAAATATTTATAAAATGTTCGTATTGCATGAAGTTTACGTTTAGAATACGTTTAATACTAAGACTAGAGCACAAAGAACAATAAAAATATAGTATGTACAATAGCGCCAACACTATAATATTTGCGCATATAATAATGATATTTTAATATAATATTATAATATCAGCTAACCCGCGTTATGTATTTAAATTTGTAATACAACAAAAAACAATTGATTTTTATATGTGATAAGGAAAAAAATAATAATATATATACACATATACATTTCATTGAATGTTAAGTTTTACATATTCATAGAATATTTAAATAAAACATATTAAATATTGCCACACTCGCAGGAAATCGATTTATGTAGAAGTAGCAAGTCTTAGAAATAAAAAAGCTAACAGTTATAAATTTGCAGGAATGCGTGTACTCGATTGCATCTGACGACCACACGGGAATGGATTCTTACCACGAATGCCTTCAAGAATACGGCGAGGGGTTAGAAGTGGTGCAAATATGTTTAGAGCCAGAAGATTCATCTATTAAAGATGAAGAAATGTCGGTTTTATGTGATCTTAGCTTAGATGATTCTAATAAAAAGGAAAAAGATTATAATGTTGACATCAATAAAGACGAAGGGGAAAAAGAGAAGTTAAACGGAATAGCAAACTTAACATTTTCCAAATCTGACGAATCTTTAGATGATCAAGGGGATGATATGACATTAATTGAAGATGACTATATAGTTTCTCCCAGAGAGTTAAATATTAGAAGTAAGTCAGCAGACAGAAAAGGTGATGATAGGAGTAGAACTTTATCTAAGCAGCAGAGTAAAGATTTATCTACATCTGACGAAATGGTATTTGCAGTCACCCCAACAGGACTAGAAAGAATTAGTTTTGAGAAATATTGGAAAGAAAACAATGACGAGAAGGAAAAAACGTTAGAAAAAGTCAAAAGTGAGGAAAGTTGGAAAGAATGTATTAATTCGCCTACGGACGACGCAATTAGTTTTAATGATGTTACTACAAGAATTTCCGTCCAAGAACAGAACAGCACACTTTTGTATATTGATCACGAAATAGACGGTTACGAAACGTGTCTTGAGGATGACCCCTCCTCCGTCAAGTTTACAGGAAAAAACGGTCATAAAATTAACGGAGATCGCGAGATTAAAGACTTAGGTAAACATAATAAAATAGGTAATAGAAACAAAGACATCGACGCTTGTGCCAAAGCAATCAACGATCAGAACTCTGGCAATTTTGCTAACGAGGTGTCGTATCCTTACATAGAAGAACACATCATAAAACAAATGAAATCTCTGAGGATAGAACCAATAAATATAAACATATGCCATAAAAAAACAAAGAAGAAAAGTCCAACTAAACCGTCCAAACAGGAGCGTCGATGCATCGAATATTACAACGATCAAGATGAATGTTTGAAAGAAATACGCGAGAAAGAAATAGAGGAAGAAAAGAAGAAGCAAAAAGAGCAAATAAAGAAGCCACCAGTGAAAAATTTAGCGCCAATGGAAAGAAAATTGATGCTAAAGAAACAGGAGCCGAGTGAAGAATCCACTGACTTAGAGAATCATTTTGATCCAGGCTGTCATAAATGTTTCTTAGAAAATTATGCTTACGCTATAACTAAGGCGTATATAGCTGAAGCTACTGCGTGCAAGTACTGTGAGGTGATAAGAGAAATGCTTGAGGTTCCAAAGATATTGCCCGAGAGAAGAATGTCAGCACCGCCCTCTGTAAACTTGGAAAGTCCGGGTTCCGAATCTGATTATGAAGATTTATTAGCAGTTCCTGTGCTGAAAGACAGAAGAAAATCTGCAGGACTACTGAGATTTCCAGTACCTCCTAGAAGATCTAGGTAAGACATATTTAAATTATAGCTACATGAAATATACCGTATAAAATATATTAGAAGATTGAAAAACCTTAAAATCTGCTGGTCATAGCCAGGTATTTGTTTAATAGTTACAGCCATGCTTCTATGGGATTGTTATATCAGTGTTAATTGGTAGAATTCTTCTGTTACCACATTTCTTACAGTGAGTACAGGGATCTGGAGGCATAATTCTTTTCCCCTTCTTTAATTTTCTTCTTCCCTCCCATTAAATCCTTCTTCATCTTTAATTCACATCCTTGCCCTGAGGTTTGCAATGCATCCACAAAGCCCATAGGATTAAAGATGTCCTTGAGCGACGGTTCTTACAATCAGGTAACCGATTTTTTACATTCTTCTACCATAAATACTTATTATGAAGCCTTTTGTATGACTTCCATCCATGAGGAACACTTATGACATCAACTAACTGAAAGTGATCCAAGAAAACAATAGTAAATATTTTAAGTTAAAATACCGAATGTTTAAGCATCTTAGTTTATGTAATCATCTTCTGTTGTTCAAATCAGATCGTCAAACATGGCAGAAAAATAACGAATTAAAAAAAACCGTAATTAAACACACATAAAAACAAATACTTAAAGTATTTGTTTTTATGTGTGTACATAAACAGTACCGAAACGTGGACGCTGACAGTCCATCTGCTTCATAAGCTCAGAGTCGCTCAGAGAGCTATGGAGAGAGCTACGGTTGGAGTTTCTTTGGTAGATATGATTCGGAACGAACAAATGCGCCAGAGAACTAAAGTCACCGACAAAGCCTAATGAATTAGCAAACTAAAGTGGCAATGGACTGATCACGTTTGTCGGAGATCCGACAATCGTTGGAGCAAACGAGTGCTGGAGCGGAGACCGCGTCTCGGTAAACGTAGTGCAGGACCCCCCTCGGCTAGATGGTGCGATGATCTGCGCAGGGCCGCTGGCAGAAACTGGATGCGTGAAACCGAAGATCGCGCTTGGTGGCGCTTTATGGGTGAGGCCTATGTCCAGCAGTGGACTGCAGCAGGCTGTTGATTGTGTATATAAATATAACCCTTCCATGCACTACAACTTTGTTGACCCAACTACTTTCAGCGATATTTCTGAAGCCTGAACCAAAAAATCTTGACCCTTTAAAACAAGCCTATACATTTCTCAAAGGATCCGCAATGTTTTTCAATTTCTATGGTGTTGAAGTTGTCCAACAACGTTGATTGTTTTCCACCAGACGACACTCTTACTCGTTTGCCTTCCTATTCTATAAAAATATATGCATCTACATATAGAAGATTTCTAACACGTAAGCTTTAATGCGATGAAGCCCTTTTAGTAAGGTCGTGCTACTCAATTGCTCTTGACATTCTAGTGTTTCCATTATAAACTTTAAATCAAAGTAATTCAATACAAGTCTTTTAGCGGTACAATCACATGATTTTTTATGGGATAAGAAAAAAAAACGAGCAGGCGTGTCACATGATGGAAAGTAATAAACGTCGCTCATAGACATCCGCAGCGCCATGGGAGTGGGAGTAAGAGGAGGAGGGGAAATGCGGGGAGTGTTGGGCCTCCGGAACTCAGCCGCTCACCGTACGAAACGCGGTAGTCGGGTTATACTCTTAAATACTTTTTTAAATAATTAAATCACACATTATTTGCCTTATATAAGTTTTGACATATAAGTCAAAACTTGACATTATTATATTTTTTACTTATTAAAACACATTTATCCTTTCAGTTGGTTTTTAATTACACTTTACTCATATGGTATTAAATGTGGCTACTTTATTCATACGTAGATAAGTTAAAAATATTTAACTTTGGTAGTATTAATATGGATAATTAAGAATTAAGTATGTTCCGCGAAAATATTAACGAAAGAATGGTTTACGATAGCATATTTGCATTTAAGAAAGAAGTATACAATATGTAGAATAATCAACCTTATTTTTACTAAAAAACGGTCACCATCAAAATTTATTTTCACATTTCAAAAATACATTTTTAGTGTAGTAGACGGAAGAAGCTAGTAATTCTGTATATTATACACCTTGGTTCGAAATATATATTAGAGTATGTTTTGATTTGCCTCTTAATAATGGATTTCCAGAGTAAAGCCTGACATCTCACATAATTGATAATACCTTCCATAATTTAGAATATAGGTTCTCTACGAGCTAGTATCGATATGTGTCTAGTTTGATATATTCCATATCATTTCATTATCCATTGCTCCGTGGTCCGCGAAAGTATAGGGGGCCATTAGTTTATCATTAATTTGTGTAAGTGGTCGACCCACGCCGCCCAGGGGGCAGGCACGTACTCCTAATGTAATTGTACATCATTCCCCAAACTCCCAGAGGGTATGCTTATTGGATTGACATCAATGAATTGTTCCCTCGTTCGAGTTCGACGCTTTTTTACATAATTTCTAGCTGGCCTGGCTAACGTCGCGCTACTGCGGTAGATGGCGCAATAAGTCTGTTCTTTTTTATATTTTTTTATGGGATAGGAAGGCAAACGAGCAGGCGTGTCACCTGATGGAAAGCAATCAACGCCGCCCATACACATCCGCAGCGCCATAGGCAGTGCGGTAGCGTTGCCGACCTTTAATGAGTGTCATTATGGAAGTGAGAATGGGAGGGGGGCATAAGGGAGTGAGAATGGCAGACTGACTGACAGTGTCTACATTTTGGCACTGTAAGGGAGTTTAGGCAAGATGCACTGGTTGAAGACTTGTTATTCAAGCTTTGAGGCCAACATACATAAACATATCTAAATAAATAAAACTCTGGATTTGCTATATCATAAATTACATAAAATCAATTTTAAAGCCATATAATTCTTGAACTAAATCCACTAAGTTAATAATCGACAAATATCTGACAAGTGGATTTGAATAACAAACGATTCATAAGTTCACATTCAAGCATGAACAGGATTAAATAACCAAAGCTAGTGTTGCAACTATGTCTTAAAATTTAATCGATATCTCATTTATATCGAATCTCTAAATATCTTTATTTATAAAGATGTTTATATATATAAAGATGTTTTTTATGGGAGGCAAACTAGCAAGCGAAATAGAAGGTAATCAATGCCGCCCATAGATTTGGGCGGCGTTTATTTATTGACAAAATAACTGCTTTCGTAGTTAATGATCGTAGGTTTCATTCCCGCAAGTTATGTTTTACCCGGTCTGTCTTCACTTTTGTGTTAGCGCATATGTATGTACTCCATTTTGTCAACATTCACTCGGAGACCGACTTTCCTCGCCTCTTGTTCCAAGGCAACCGTCAATCCATTGACGTAACCATCTCTCTTCAGTTTTGTCCCAGCGAAGCCAGGTCATCAGCGTACCCTAACACCTTGTGCGGCCCATTTACTTTTACCCCACCATCGAGTTAAAGGACTTTCCTTATGACGTGTTCCAGTATCAAATTGAATAGCATAAGCGACAGAGCATCTGCCTGCTTCCTCCAGAATGTTATACTTATTTCGGCGTCGAAATAAATATATCATTCTAGAGGTGTCGGCCTCAATCGACATTGAAGAAGCGTTATAGGTCAAAGTCTATTTTTTTAGAAATGGAGAGGTTCATGCCTTGCTAGGCAGGATGAACATACATGGGTTGTAAAAAACGATGTCTTCAAATATGGGGCGATATATTTTTTAATAAATATAAATAAAAATTAAAAAAAATCTGAATAATCAATTACGTATGATATTTTAATACCTTTATGTGTATGTGTATGTATATGTGTGTGGGTGTGTGTGTGTGTGGGTATTGATATAAATTATTCTATAAATTAATTGTTTTTTTTTTTGATTAAGTATTCAATTTATTTTTTATATTAAAACTATTAAGTTTTCCTCTATATTTTAATACATTTTATCAAAGTATAAAATATCAACCTCGATATCGGTAATTTAATGATGCACGTCACTATAGGAAAATTGCTAATGCTGGTAATTGAGTTATGGTTGGGAGACCTCACTGTTTCAATACAGTTTGACAAATCGCACACGGTCCACGTTTATCAGTGATCCCAGTTCGAAAATCGTATCAAATTAGATCGAATTTTGTTTTTGGTGAACGGTAAACAATAATTTGGGACTTTTCGCTGAGAGAGAAATGTAGTGTTGCCAGTTCGAATATTTTTATAGAAATTGGTATGTTTGTGTTTTGTTTGTTTATAATTTTTAATTTAAGGTGATGTACACATTTTTGACGTTAATATCAGTTCTTTAAAAGGAACTTCTTTTTTAATTCGTTGTGTCGGTAAGTGATTCTTAAACATGAGTTTTAAAGTCAATTTATAGTAGTGGCAATATCCTTATATTAGGGCTTGCTTGTGGACTATTCATGAGTGAATTAAGCCATAATAGTACAATGTTGGACATCCATCCCACTAAGGAAATATGTTGTCGTGATTCTCATGATCAACGGATAAACTGGGGTCGCAAATTGGTTTCTATTATTTAAGTAGATGCCACTGTCTACATGTGTCACGCCTGTATCTCGTAGGTGTAGGCAGAGACCACAGATCTCCATCTGCTACGGTCTCGGCATACTTTCCTTGCTTCCTCCACACTCATTATTCTCCTCATGCAAGCCCGCCGGTTAAGGGTACTCTTGACCTGGCCTTTCTTAAAAACTTATAGCAACATGGTCAAGGTATGTTTTTCGTGGTCTTCCTCTACCGACCCTTGAACTATTTATATTGAACTATTTAAATGGACTATATCTGCACAACCATTTAGTGCGAATTCTAAAAAAATATTAAAAGCAATGCTAATCTATTTACATTAATAGTAGTTTGGTTTTTTATTAAATCATAATTTTATTTTATATTAGTCGTATGCTAAATGAAATTCTTTATAAACTTCTTCTTTCATCTTTTTGGAGACGATTTTTATCAATATAATAAGACTTTTAATTTAAACCTCTTCCTGGATGATTCATCCTTTTGCGAGATAATTTTACATATACGTATTGTAATGGATATTTATGTATGTTTTGTTTACAACCTACATCAAATTATCTTTTTAACGAAGAAATCGCTATCAGAGATGAGACCGCCATTTGTATATAAATATTACAATCAATAATTTCATAACTTTGTTTGTGGTGTACAATAAAGAATATATCTATCTATCTATGTACTTACTTATATATTTTCCATCAACCCATAGGTTAACCAACAAAGAATGCCCGGTTGATGGAAACAGTTTCTTGTACCAAGGTGGACTCAATGCCGGGAGCATAGAAACTGTACAAGAAGAATGAATAAATAAACAATCTGTTAGGCTTTGATACTACCCCGGTCTATTCGGCCCCTTAAGGCATATATTGTTACTGATATTAAATGTGCACAAACATACAAACATATAGACCAATATTTCCGTCCGTATATCTAAAGTTACCTATAATAACTTTTAGGAAACCCAAGAAGTTACTTGACATTTAGCCAATTAGCGGAAACCTCACATGGGCTTAAGCGTTTCCCTGTTTGTTTTCAAGGTGAAACGAATCGATTTCCATTGTATTACTGCACATTACCGTAGCGAGGCCGCATGTGACACAGCAAGCACGTTTTAGGTTGGGGTTTTAAAAGTACCAGTAAGTAAAGACTAATGTCGAGACTTGCTCCCATTTATTCGACGTTAATTCTAAACGAGAAGTGCGCGCACACCACTCATTTCACACACGTCCACGTGTGTTCAACTCTTCGTCACTTTGCTGATCTTTACAACAAAAACAACTTCTGCTCAATTTAAAAATATAATTGTAAAAAATCGCCATCCGTATATTTATGTTATATATTTGAGCTACATGTAATATTTGAGAGATTTGAGATATATGTAATATTTGAGCACAGTATGGTTATATTCTCAGTGGCGGGGCCCCCCGGCCGCGGAGTCAATGGTCGCGGATTCGATCCCCGCATCGGAATAATTATATGTATAGTCTACATATATGTATGGTTTCAAATGGACAAACGTGGTGGGTTAACGTACGTTTCTCCAGAAATGGGGAGGCCCATGCTCAGCACTAAGTTATATAGGCTGCAATAAAAAAAGAATGGTTATATTGGAATAACAATACAGTTTACTGATTCATACGTCGTTAGGAAGATCCTACTCGCTACAAAGAAGGGTTTCATGACCAATATTTGAATGAGTGGTTGAATCGATCCAGTACGGTGCGTTTTTTTTTTGGGCAGAAAGCATCCAAAATGGCAGAAAGCAAGATGGCTGCCATATAAACCTAATTTCGTCATTTATAGGCCGATTTCGCTGAAATTTGGCAGAAGCCCGAAACGCTCGCGTAGCTTTGAGAGGCCGCCACAGGTGGGCCCCAAAAACTAGTTAATTTATATAACTTAATAATAGAGACTAAATTAAAGTCTCTTTTATTACTTCACTGTTTTCTGTACTATACTTTCACTTGTCATATCTCATCAATTCAATCTTCTAGCTTAAGCCATCGTCATTGAGCTCTAAAAATAACATAAAGTATAAATTGCTCGAACCTTATATCTCAAATCGCCAGAAGCGTTAAAGAATTTAAATAAGCGATTTCAATTTGAATGTAATAGAAGGCGATGAACTTTTAAAGCAGATTTACTGATTAGATTGTAATTCAAAATGTACTTTATACTGAATGAAATACGATTCAATTTCTTAATGGTACAAAATTTAACTGCTCATAAAGATGCTTACAATAAAATGCACTTTATAAGATGTAGTAGAAAGCTCATTGTTATATAGATACATTAATATAATGTACTCTTACATATTTTCCAGTCTGAAAGTATAGTTGAAGCTATTTTTTTATGGAATTGGAGAGGAGAGGAGAGGATAAGTGTCAATGTGAGAGGGGAGGGTGTTGGGCCTCCGGAACTCGGCCGCTCACCGTACGAAGCGCGGTAGCTAAGCTACTACTCAGACACCGGTTTTCTGCGGGAGAGTGGTACTTCCCCGGGCGAGCCGGTTCATTCATGCTACAGACATATAATATGCCATTCTTGACCAGGGATGTTATTATGTTATCGCATGCAGTACGTAGGGATCTGGAGGCCTAACTATTCCCTACCTTATTCTAAAATAGGCAACACATCTGTGATGCCCCTTAGTATTCCAACAATAAGTTGTCTATGAGCCGCTGACGTTGCTTAGGTGATCCATTTGCTTGTCTGCCTACAAAAATTAAAGAATATATTACATAAAATAATAGAAATATTCTCAATCAATCAAGTAACAGCCCGAGGCAGTCGACTGCTGGATATAGGCCTCACTAAAAAGCCCACCTAGCCCAATCTTAGGCTTCACGCGTTCAATTTCTGTCAGTCTCAATGCAGAGAATGTTGCATAATCTATATGAGAATGTGACGACGATCTGCTCCCCAATAAACAGACTTTGATTTGATGTTCTCTGGTCGGCAACGCTTTCGCACTGCCTATGGCGCTGCTGATGTTTATGGGCGGCGTTGTATTGCTTTCCATCAAATGACACGCCTGCTCGTTTGCCTTTCTATCCCATAAAAAAAAAGATGTAATTTAAAGTTGTTTGAAGTGAAAACTTCTTTATCATTGTTGCGATTTTAGAAGTTCAAAGAAATGAAACAGCGACACTAAAACGAGACAAACGTAAATCTATAGGATTTAACCTTTGAGAGAATGAGATAAAATACTAACGTATTGAACTACACACGTATATTTTGATCACTCAGATTTTTTATGTGATAGGGAAGAAAGCGAGCGGGCGTATCGCCTGATAGAAAACAATCAACACCGCCCATAGGCTTTGAGATAAGAATAGGCTTGTTTTTTGACGAAACTATATAATATGACGACCGATTGGCTCAGTGGCGGGGCCCTCTGCCCGCGGAGTCAATGGTCGCGGGTTCGATTCCCGCATCGGAATAAATATTTATATGGATTTTTAAATGTTTATTCCGAGTCTGGTAACCCCCCCAATTCGCATTTCCTTTCCTGCCCCTTCCTTTCTTCTCTATCCTTTCCCTTCCTCTCCGCCAATCCACGGTCTGCCGTGCCAATGGATGCGTGGCTAGGGGCGAGCCTAGTCGTAAACGTGCCGATCGTCCCGGGGTCGGGCTCCCCCGGGGACTATGGTGCCTTACCTCAGCATGCAGGGCTCTGCTGGGGCTGACCTCCATCCTCCCTTGCGGCTCGTGGGATTCACTAAAGACGAATTTAATATACCTAATTTGTCGAAAATGACGGCGACGTGGTTCGCCACCCGTCACGTCCTGATTCTCACAAGGGCGAAAAGTGACCAATGACGAGCTGTTTCGCTGCGATGAGTGACAGCGGATGGAGCTCTGTGGTCTCTGCCAACCCCTGCGGAGGATAGGCGTGAATATATATATAAAAAAAATATATATATATAATATGTAAACAAGTACCAAGATCAGTCATGAGTATGCTTGTTTTTTGAAGGACGAAACTATATAATGTCACAACAAGTATCAAGATCAGTCATTTCCGTAAGCATAGCATTGGTGCATCGAACGCAGTAGACTGGCGCTGATTTTCCGCTCGGCGGGGCGGAATAATCGACGGAATCGATGAACCGTTTCATACGTTAATCCTTCAGCATCTGTTACGTGAAAGGGATGTGACAAATTTATCGATATTAATAATCAAATAAAAAATATATTTTTTTTTTATAGCAGAGCAGACAAAAAAATGTGCGGGTCACCTGGTGATAAGTGACCCATAGACATCCGCAATGTCAGAGGTGTTGCAGATGCGTTGCTGGCCTTTAGCGAACACATAGGCTCTTTTCTCGAACGCCCCTATGTCATATTCACATGGGAACACCGCAGGTGGTAAATTGTTCCACATTTGCACAGTTCGTGGCAGAAAGCTCCGACTAAATCGAACGGTGGCAGACGCCCAGCCATCCAGATGATGAGGATTGGACCTATTTTTGTGGCGCGTAGTGCGTCGAAAAAAAAAATAAGTCAGAAAGCGGCCAGTGACGAAGTTCTCAGACAAGTAAAGCAAAAATGTGAACTTCTACAATCCGTCAAAAGCAGAAAAATTGCTCACCTGGGGAACATCATGAGATATATGTGGACAGTCAAAAGTTTTACTTAGCTAAGATCCTCGACAAGCAAAACATTAACAGAAAATTAATAATGTGTGTTTTTCTGCTGGATGAAGTGGATTTATTTGGAACTTAAACTTCGGCCATCAAATCTCCACCCACCACCCACTACACACAATACCAAACACACATTACTACTTTTCCATCTTGTAAACGACACGTGTTTCGCCCCAATACGAGGCATCTTCAGGTATAGTAGACTCTACGGAAGACAACCGAAAAGTCCACATAGTGATGGTTTCCCGCAAAGTAACGCCTGACTCCATTAATAATTATGAGATATGACAGATACAAGTTGGTGCAAATGATATTATGTTGGTTTGCCTGCAAAAGGTACAGACAAACAGAAAAATGAAATTGAAGATGTTTTTCATATTATACCAGATGATTTAGATAAGAGACTTTTTTAATGTCATAGGGTGAAACATACCGTTGTATATAAATAAACGTTGACCTGCACAGACAAACATACAAACAATGCACATACAGTGACAACATGAGGCGTGTTCATTCGCCCGTATCACGTGGTGTTAAGTGATTGAACTATAGGCTTCCTGTAGCGTTGTGTAGACAAGTGTGTATAATCTATTTTTTATTTTTATTAAGGGACTTTGTGAACTATTTCCAATTTTTAAAATTGTTTTCTCTTCTTGAAATTTTATGTCAACCTCTTGTGTATAGGAACACACATATATAGATATCGTCACGCCTGTTTTCCGTAGGGGTAGGCAGAGACCACAGATCTCCATCCGCTACGACCCTGGTACACCTTCCTTGCTTCCTCCACACTCATCCATCTTTTCATCCATCCTCCCTCTCACATTCATCGTAGCGAAACAGCTCCTCGTTAGTCGCTTCTCGCCCTCGTGGGAATCAGGACGTGAAGGGTGACAAACCACATCGTCCTTTTTTAGCAATATGTATAATATATAGAAAATAACACATATAGTGTTTGTTTTAAATTTCAATTATTTTTTTATATTATCTTCTATATGTTTATTTGCAAGATAAAAAAATCTAAATATGCTATTTAAAAGTAAGAAACATATCGCTATTTTACAAAGAAAACATGAAAGACTAATATATCATTTTCAGTTTCATCAAATGGTTATTTGCATATAGACGAGGTAGGTAGGTAGGTTTTGACCGTAGACAGTTCAGAAAAACTATATAGTTGTATTTTTAGCACCTATTTCTATCGCTGTGATCGAAATCCTAATCAATTATTGATTCGTATTTTTACTTATTACAGAATTGTTTCGAATCTGAAACCACTTTATTTGGTTTTATTCATGTTTCAACAAGTTTATTATTAAGCTATACAAAGCTACATTTAAATATAAAAATATTTAATATGTGATTATTTTTATGAATAAAAAAATTGAATTACATTTTAATTACTTTTGGATTATGTGAGTTCATTGTGTTTACATGTTTAGTTTCGTTTGAAAATATTATTTTAATTCGGAATTGTAGTGCAGTGCAGTCAATCAAAGTATTTTAAAAAAAATCAAACATTGGAACTTTTAAAAAACAAGCCTATACATACCTAAAAGGCCGTCAACGCTTCCGCGACTCTAGCGGTGTCGCGGTTGTCTATGGGTGGGTTGATTGCTTTCCATCAGGCGACACGCTTGCTCGTTTGCCCTCCTATGCCATAAAAAAGCCAAATTTTATTTTAGTTTACTAGAAAGTAAACTTTATGATTAAATAAATTAATTAAATATTAATTTCGACTCGACTGTACGTCACGCAAGGACGGTCCACCGCCTCTATTGAATAAATCTTTAGTGTTTTCAATTTGTGTACTATTTCGAATATAGCCGTATGCAAATATTCGATAGCTGTTGTTTCAATAACTGATCAGTGGTGGTTAACATGCGGTGGTGTTTGCCCGGGTTACGGGACTTTAAGCGTGCTGTATCCAGGTATATGAGACTTAAGATTAGAGTACTGTAAAAGCCTGGTGTACCTGTTATCAACCACTGTGTCGCGACACATTGGTGGGTCGCAAGTCCCTGTTAAGTGTGTCACGAGATTTGCTAATACAATATATGGATCTGTTTTTTTACTTTATGTGTTTGTATGTTATGTGCTCTTACGCAACAAAAAATACGTGTAATAAATTAATGTATATTTTAATAAATATACCTGTACCTTCACTTCAAGTTTCAAAAATGTACGTATCGCCACTCCTGTCACCCGTAGGGGAAGGCAGAGACCACAGATTTCTATCCGCTACGATCCCGGCACACCTTCCTTGCTTCCTCCACACTCATCCAACTTTCCATCTATCCGTCCTCTCACATTCATCGTAGCGAAACGTCTCTCCGTTAGTCGCTATTCGACCTCGTGGGAATCAAGACGTGGGATTTTTCAACAAACGTCACTGACAACCAATTGGTGTAAGGTTGTCGAAAAAGTCGTTTAATAAATTAATGATGTATAATCTACTGTACCTTCACTTCAAGTTTTAAAAATGTACATATAACCACGGCTGTCACCCGTAGGGTAAGACAGAGACCACAGATTTCTATCCACCACGATCCCGGCACACCTTCCTTGCTTCCTTCACACTCATCCATCTTTTCGACCTCATGGGAATCAAGACGACCGATTGGCTCAGTGGCGGGGCCCTCCGTCCGCGGAGTCAAAGGTCGCGAGTTCGATTCCCGCATCGGAATATATATTTATATGGATTTATAAATGTTTATTCCGAGTCTGGTAACCCCCCAATCCGCATTTCCTTTCCTTTCTTCTCTATCCTTTCCCTTCCTCTCCGCCAATCCACGGTCTGCCGTGCCAATGGATGCGTGGCTAGGGGCGAGCCTAGTCGCAAGCGTGCTGATCGTCCCGGGGTCGGGCTCCCCCGGGGACTATGGTGCCTTACCTCAGCATGCAGGGCTCTGCTGGGGCTGACCTCCATCCTCCCTTGCGGCTCGTGGGATTCACTAAGACGAATTTAATATACCTAATTTGTCGAAAATGACGGCGACGTGGTTCGCCACCCGTCACGTCCTGATTCTCACGAAGGCGAAAAGCGACCAATGACGAGCTGTTTCGCTGCGATGAATGGCAGCGGATGGAGCTCTGTGGTCACTGCCAATCCCTGCGGGGCATAGGCGTGAATATCAAGACGTGACGGTCATTTATATATATGTATATATATATATATATATATATATATATATATATATATATATATATATATATATATATATATATATATATATATATATATATATATCAGCATGATCAAAGTGACATTCCTGACACTGCGGTCTTCTACATTTTGAGGTCAATTTAAATTGGAACCTCATTTTAAATTGGTAAACCCAAATAACAATGCCCTCTTAAAGGCCGCTATTAAATGAAGAGTCAAGTATACTTCATTAAGATGCGCGGAGAAAAATAATAAAAATTATATTATGTGTTTCCAAAGAAATGTATGAGAATTACTCATAGAGAAACTGCCATCAGTAAATTACCATTTAAACATTAATAATGTCAAACACACAATATCACCTTTTCATCACAAACAACGCGTTGTGCCTCGACACGACGCATCACATTTTACAGCCCATATATGTCCCACTGTTAAGCACAGGACTTTTCATTTATGGAGGAATGCGTAACCCACTTGTTCAAAGTGAACAGGTGGGGTACCGGAACTCTAAATACATACTTTTTTATGACCTAAAGATATTTATTCCGAGTCTGGTTACCCCGCCAAACCGCATTGGACAAGCGTGGTGGGTTAACGTCCGTTCCTTCAGAAATGAAGAAGCCCGTGCTCAACAGTGAGACATATATGGGCTGAGAAAAAATAAATGGTATAGGGAGGCAAACGAGAAAACGTGTTGTCTAATGAAAATAACTCAACGTCACTCATAGACATCTGTAATACCCTAATTACCAGCGATATTACAATGGGGAATATTCCGAGGAAGTGTTTGGAATAATTCCGCTGAATTCCACAACCGCACAACTTGTCACAAGGAAAAGTTTTATCCCCACCATCTGGATGAGTGGCGATCCCAGTACAGTGCATTTTTCAAATAACTTTTTTCCACACCCTACTACCCTGTAGAACCACCTGCTTCAAATGGTGTTTCCGAATCGATACGACATTGGAACCTTCAAAAAACAAGCCAGCACTTTCAGCTAAAGGCGGGCAACACTTCTGAAATACCAATGGCACTGCGGATGTCTATGGGCGGCGTTGATTGCATTCCATCGGGTTACACGCCTGCTCGTTCTATCTATCCTCTATCCCATATCCTCATCCCTATCTATCCCATAAAAAGAGCTCTTAAGATAAGAGTCAAGAGAGAGAGAGAGAATCCTAGGGTGTAGTAGAATCTACGAAAGCAACCGTAAAGTTGAGTTGGTTTTCGTGTTAATTAAGTAATTATTAAACATTTTCCTTTATCCACAGTCACGCAACTCAGTCAAACATGACGGTGACCGTCTCGCCTGATCGTCACACTCTGTCAGCTCAGCGGTGGGGACCGCCGCGTAAGGTTACACTCAAGCGGAGTCCTGGCGCCCCACTCGGCGTTAGCATTGTGGGTGGGAAGGTAAGAGAATACAACTTAAAAAAAGAGAAGCTTCATAGGACGCTTAATAGATATGAAATATTGACAACGGCTCGGCCTCTACCATATGCACAGATCCACAAGACATTTATTTATTTATTAGTGTATACACATATTGTCACGTCTGTTACCCGAAAGAGTAGGCAGAGACCACAGATCTCCATTCTCCATACGATCTCGGCACACTTTCTTTTCAATATTCTATAATATATATAGGCATCGATTAAATACAATACAGGAGACAGTCTTCTAAGTGGGAGTTATGCTAATAGTGGTCCAGCCCATTGCCACTTCAATCTGCTAACTTGAAGAGTTATGTCCACCGACACAGAGTCACCACTCTCCGAGCATAGCCCTCTGAGCGACATTGAACTTGTGAAGGAGACGTACCCGTCAGTGTCCAAAATTATATTATAGATGGTAGTAGAATTTATCTCAAACGATGTGAAACATCATAAATTCATTTTAATATCAGCAATAAATCACAAGTTGATCATAGTTGTGATTTGCTCGGCTTGATCATAAATTGCGTGGTAAATTATTGCTAAAACTATATACATATAATCTGAACGTAGTTTAAAGTTATTATTTTGTGAAATTTATCGTAAAAACTATCAGTGATTTTACAATTTACGATGTTTTTAAAACTTACAGCTTCGTTCTTCTTCGTAAGTACTTCAACAATACCCTAATAGAAATCATTAAAAAAATATATTAAAAATATCATATATTAAAAAAGCAATAGCAAGCACATTGACAGGTCTCAGTTATCACGAAACTGAGACCTGTCAATCTGCTACGACCAGAACTGTAAACCAATGTGGATTGTCCAATGTGGATTGGCGGGGTTATCAGACTCGGAATTAATATTTCTAATCCATACATATGTTTATTCCGATGCAGGGATCGAACCTGAGACCATTGACCTTGCGGGTGGAGGGCCTTACCACTGAACCAATCGGTCGTCGTTTTAAAATATATATTTGATAACAATTGAATGCACATTACGGACAAATAAAACGTGCACACACACACGCACACATACATTTTAATACATAATGTTTGAGGTTTTATATTTAATTCTCCATAGATATTAATAATCAATCAAAAATAAGGAGTGGAAGGCTAGTGACCTGAAATACAGGCTCACCCCTAGTATAGGCACTAGCTCGACATATTGCGTATTATTTTCTCTCTATTCTGTAACCTATACATGTAACTTTGTGGTGGCGAAATAAATGATTATAATTATTTAGAAGGGTGCTTGCCGATAGCTTTCAATAACGTATAACTTGTTACAAAGAAAAGGTTCATTCTTACTCTTCGGTAGAGTGACGATTTAGTACGATGCGTTTTTTCCGAAACCTCTTTCCACGCTTGGATTCTAGCTTAAGCGCTATTTTCACACATATAAGCTTATAAGTTTATCAAAAGTCTTTTAATAGAGGTACAGCCACGCTGCAGACGAATACTTTGTCCAGAATGGAATAAAATTTGTCTGTATCATGAATGGGCCGGCTCGCCCGGGGAAGTAACACACTCCAGCAGAAAACCGGCGTCTGAGTGGTAGCTTACCTACCGCGCTTCGTACGGTGAGCGGCCGAGTTCCGGAGGCTCAACACCCTCCCCCCAAAGGTCACTGCTTATGGCTCTGCGGAAGTCTATGGGCGGCGTTGATTGCTTTCCATTAGGTGACACGCCTGCTCGTTTGCCTTCCTATCCCATAAAAAAAAATCAATAGCCGGAAACGCTTACAATGTGTATTGGCAGCGGTAATTGCTTTTCATCAAGTGACACGCTTGCTCGTTTGAATTTCAATCCTATAAAAAAGACAGGAATCCAAACATTAGATCAAATGCATTCCAATATGCAATAATCGATAAATATATCGTCAGAAATTAAAAGTTTATTATTCTTATCACTTGTGTTAGCGACTGTACCTCTAATTATTCTCGCAAACGTTATTATATAGTCTCCGAAACTTCAGTTGAATTTGAAAATCCCATTATCCCCGAGGATATGAAAATTGATTTAAAACTTTGGTGTATAATTTACAGCCGTGTAATATATCTTTGCAAGTTGGGGAATTTATTTCAGCATAAATTTGATAGCGCGTGTAAATGTTACATACAATTAAAACGTATCTCTGTGTATACATAAGAACGAGATGCCGTTTTTTAAATATATTCTTTTTTTTTCTTCTTTAATGGGAATTAGCTATAACTTTTATGCCAGTGTCAAGTATAAGAACAACACGTATCTTGAAATGGTACCCGGTCTATCAAAACTTGCATAGACTTTTGCGGTCAAGTTAAAAACACACAATACACGTACTTATTTCATATCATTTCAATTCTCCGCTTTAACCCTTCTTTGCATAGTAGTGGATATTTCCATCATAACATTGAATGCCCAAAAATTATATAAAAGAACAAGTTCACTTTAAGTTGATCGTGTCGTGATAAAAAAAAAACATAGCTGTCAAAAATAAGCAAGTGTCACTATCAGTTCAATATCACGAGCTTGAAGTTGTCATTCCGCTGTTTGTATTGTAGTTGCAATAAACATATACATAATTTTGTATTGTTATATTTTACATTTTCTTGTAGTAAAAATTATAATTGTTTAGTTAATTATCATAAAGAATAAAAAATATCCAATGATATCCGCTTTTATTTCTATTTAGTACTAAGCTAATCTAACTTTACATCATCATAGAAATTTCGATTATATTGTTCTTTGCTAAATTTATACTATAAATATATACTAAGATTTTTTTAACCATTTTTCATTCAATTTTGAACATGAATTATATCACCTTGATTTATTTTACCAATAAAGAAAAAATCATGCAAAGAAGGGTTAATCAAACTATATTATGTAATACGCCATTGGAATCAAACAATATAATTAATAATGAGATTATATATATGAAATAAAAACTCAATGTCATTGATGTAACTTGGCGGGGAAAATCCATTATACTTATTTATTTCAATATTCTGTTATTTTTTTTAAATAGAAATGGAAACTAAATACTTCAGCATTGCGTCATTTTAATAAAAATAAAGTAATTGTTCACTATCTGGTTATGTGAGGCCGAAGATCGGACTAGATGACGCTTCTTGGGGGAAGCCTATGTCCAGAAGTGTACTAAAGCCTACATTGATGATGATCGCCTCTACAATGATGTGATGATAATGCTTATTACCTTATTAGCCAATTTCGGCCACAGCCGATTTTTATTGTTATAATTTTCGTCTTTAATTTGTGTCTTTTCTTTAATACATAGTATAGTATATAGCTTAATCATATTTTTTAATATACCTAATTTGTTGAAACATGACGGCGACATGGTTCACCACCCGTCACGTCCTGATTCTCACGAAGGCGAAAAGTGACTAATGGAGAGCAGTTTCGCTGCGATGAATGGTAGTGGATGGAGCTCTGTGGTCTCTGCCAACCCCTGCCGGGGATAGGCGTGAATATATATATATATATATATATATATATATATATATATATATATATATATATATATATATATATATATATTGACCGATTGGCTCAGTGGCGGGGCCCTCCGCCCGCGGAGTCAATGGTCGCGAAAAAATATTTTATATGTATATCCTTTGTTTATTGTTTCTGCACTGTTTTGTGGATTGTTGAATAATGTTTATTTTTCTTTTTGAACAGGTTGATATAATTACGCCGCGAGACGGCAGTAGCGTTGATGAGAAGGCTACGTTTGGTATCTTCATCAAAAACGTCGTTCCCGACAGTCCAGCTGGATTGAGCGGACAACTGCAGGTAAGTTGCTTCAATCAATATAGCTCATTTTTCAATTCCTACTATAAGTTTACTCTCTCCCTATATATTTATACTTAAAGATCTTCTTCAAATGATCAAACATTAATAAAATACTTTTTCCACTCAAGTTCAAGTTCATTTTTCAAACTTGTAGTGGATGACACTTTAATACAGTTTTTTTTAAATATTAATTAATTAATTAAATTTAATTAATTAATTAATCTATCAACCTGTAATAGAAAAACATAGAAAACTATTGAGTCTGCTCTCTTGTAAAAACAAGAAGTCTGTGCCCAGGTGAGTGTCGAATGTACTATTTCTTACTAATTACATTCAATTGTTCTAGACTGGTGACAGAATTCTGGAAGTCGATGGAATATGCGTGAGGACGGCTCAGCACGAGCGGGCAGTCCAGCTCATCAAGGCAGCTGGGGCTACCGTTACTCTTACCGTACAAAGTTTGCTGGCTTGGGTAATTATTGTTTGTTATGGGGTATTTACAAATGAAAACTCTATGGAACCAGCGGATGGGATTATCAGAAAACAAGTCTAAATATATACCCAAGGATCTAAATATATATTTAAGTGGTTCTCAACGCCTACAGTCTTGCAAATGTCTATAGGCGGTACTGATTGCTTTCCATCAGGTGACACGCCTTCTTGTTTGTCTTCCTGTCTGAATTTTCCGAGGATGTATCTAACTCTCGAAGAAAACTGATACTGAGAACTAGCTTCATGTGGTGATCGGTGTGTAACGGGATACAACTTTTCATCTCACTCCTCTACAAGTACATTTCCCCTCTTCTTTATGTTCTGATTCCTTTACTTCTGTCTTGCTCATCAGCGCCAACAGAGCCGCTTAATCGCCTTTGGTATTTCAAGTTACTATTTACCTTAAAAATCTGTAGCTCTAGTTTATATTTAATTCATGGGATCTTTAAGTTTGATCCATTTGCTCATTAGTTTGTATCAGATTCTATCTGGAAGGTATTTAAAAATATAATTATGACATAATTATAACAGCTACGAAAAATTTCAGGTAGCTTGTAAGTATTATATATTTTATATTCCTCCTAGAACACTGACTCTTCAGACGTAGAAGCCTCTACACCAGCAACATCTCCTACACCTTCATATAGGAAATCACCAGCGCCGTCGGTGATTGAGCGAGCACCCAGACATGATATAAAGGTAAAGTCATTCATTATACATAATAAATCACGATACGACATTCAAACCTTCGGAAAACAAGCCTACACATTTCTTAAAGGCTGTCAATGCTTCTGTAATTCCTATCGCACTGCGGATGTCTATAAGTGGCGTTAATTGATTTCCACCAGGTGACATGCCAGCTCATTTGCTTTCCTATCCCATTAAAAAGCCTCTCTATTTATCGAAGAGTAAAAATTTATCCACCACTCTTAAACTCACACAAAAATAAATTAGTATTATGCATACATATTTATACATATATAAAACTAACTAACTTTGTTGGCGCAGTGACCCAAAATGGATCTTGGCCTTCGAACAGATCTTACGCCACTTTGCTCTGTCCTGCGCCACCTGCCAGTTACAGACTTGAAAGTTGCGCAAGTCATCTTCAATCATGTCTCTCCAGCGGTACCTGGGGCGCCCCACAGGACGTCGTCCAGTTGGGCGACCCACAAACGCTCTCTTGACTGCGCGATCCTCCGCATATATGTAATCAATCCTATACTTTATACATATATGCTATTTCTAATCAATCTCATCTTAACTCAATATTGTTCAAAGTCATCAGCAATTCAATAAATTTAATTTGACTTGTTATTGTCATTCAGATAACAGTGACATCAGATGGTGATAACGAAAAAGAATGCGGGAGAGACACAGAGAAGGAAACAAAAGAGAAAGGATCCACAGAATCGGAAGCCAAGAAGACTGTGTACTCTGATTCTGAGAGCAGCGACGAGGAAGATGAAAGAGAATTGAGTGGTAGAACTTACTCTGAAAAGGGAGTTGAGGTAAGCATTGTTTTTATATTTATATAGGGAAACATTTATATGTTAATATTTTTGTATTAATTTTCACATCTAGCTAAAAAAATAAAACAAATAGATTATAAAAATTCATTGTTTCTTTCTGAGTCTCTCTTGCTTCCTAATTTATATGCTTTGTAGATGAATTAAAGATCGGAGATTTATTTTATCACTCAGATGGACACCTCACACACAGACACACACACACACACACACACACACACACACACACACGAACACACACGCGCAACAGGGGAATTCTCCTATTAGGAAAAACTGAGCAACTTATCTTGCCTAGAATAATATTAATAAGTGAAATACCAAATGGAAATATATTTTTTTTATAATAAATACTTAACATTGTTTTAGATTGATCGTGCTTCTGCAGGAGCGATCAAACGCACCAGAGAGGAAAAGGAGGCGGATCCCGAAGAAGAAGATGACTTCGGCTACACCACAAGTAAGTGGAAAGATACATTATTCACGTTGTTCAATTTCTCCTTCTATTTTTTCCACGTCTACTTCTATTCGTATCTTGTCCAATATAAAAGATGAGAGTTTATTACGTTTACGGTTAATAAATACTAAAAAATATTGAACGTAAATATTAATTTTTGCTTACCATTAATAATAAAAACATTTGAAAAACGCTTTATATTTTTAACACCAAGTGTATGAAATTGATAGACTGACCTGTTTTCCGTATCACGCCTGTCTCCCGTAGGGGTAAAGACAGACATACTTTTATATCATTCTGCAGTAACACATTACATATTAATTTACATTCATACATATCGTCACGCCTGTAGGGGTACACAGACACCACAGATCTCTATCCGCTACGATCCTAACACACTATCCTTTCTTCCCCCACATTCATCCATCCTTCTTCTCACATTCAACGGCTCGCCGTTAGTCGCTTCTTGCCCTCGTGTGGGAATCAGGACGTGACGGCTGATGAACCACCTGATGATAAACAATTAGGGCCGTCTATGCACATCTGTATGATGACAAAGACAATAATGTTAATAATGGGAGAAGAATTTAATGAGAGGGTAAAACAGGAAGAAAGTAATGGGACGGGAGTCGTCAAATAAAAGAACGGGGAAAAGAATAGAGCCTCCTAATCCACTTCCTAGAAAACGCTATAATACAGAAGAAAGCTAACAACTAATGCCGCTATTCTGAATGTGGTATTTCCCCGATTAAACCGACTATTTTATGCGTGGTTCAAACACATTTTTTTATAAAATAAACAAACTTACAAAGATTATTAATAAGAAGAAAATAACAAATTTTATTACAGGCAAACGAGCATGCAGGTCACCTGGTGATAAGTGATCACCGCCGCCCACAGATATCCGCAACGCCGGAAGCGTCTCAAATACCGCTCCTTTGTGAACAGATATATATGCTCGTCTCTTGAAAATCCCTCTGTCGTATTTATTTGGAAACACCGCAGGTGGAACGTTCCACAGTTGCACAGTTCGTGGAAGAATACTGGGACTAAATCGGACTGTGGTAGACTGCTATATGTAATGTATGATTTTTGAGCTTTAACTCGATTTGTTCACATTCAGTAGAACTGTAGTTGAAAATGTGGACAGTCAGAATTTTTACTTAGCTAAGATCCGCGACAAGAAAACAGAAACAGAAAAATAATAATGTGTAGTTTACTGCAAGAAGTTACATCGTAACGGTTGTCTTCCGTAGAGTCTACTATACCTGATGATGCCTCGTGTTGAGGCGAAACACGTGTTTTGTGCAAGGTGGAAAGGTGGTAGTGTGTTTGGTGTTGTTAATAGTGGTTGGGAGGTAGAGCGTTGCTGATAGCTGTTTTTCGGTAAGATTTAATTTAAGTTTCCCGTAAATCTACTTATTCCAGTAGAAAACACACATTATTATATGTATATCTGTTTTTGTTTGCTTGTCGCGCATCTTAGCTAAGTGAAAATTCTGACTGTCCACATAGTAATGAATTTCCGCAAAGTAACACCTGACTCTATTAATCATCTTAGGTTGAAAAACCCGGTTCTAGTAAAATAACACATGTTATTTTACTGGAACGGGTTTATTTTTTGGTGATAGGACATTTCTCGGACACTATTTAAACAAATATAAAGACTGCGAGCACATTAAGAGACAGGAACTCATCCGAGCGCTCCAGTAGTCATTAAAAGTTTTAACTGTGGTCAGACGATCGCTGTAACAGTACAGCCATTGCGTTAATGGGGTCACACCGTGCACAAACCCTTGACTCTTTATTCTCTAACAGTTGCAAACTTGTTAACTGCTAGTGAAGTTACAAGTATATATATAATTTAATTATTACTTCTTTGTTGATGACGATTAGGAATAACTATTATGCCAGTGTTAGGTAAAATACAACACATATTTCGAAATATACTAGACAGCTTGTCCCGTTAATTAAATAATATCTATTCTATCATATCTTGCTATTGACTTATATATAAATAACTAGCTTTTCTCTTGTCTATGTGGACAGTCAAAAGTTCTACTTAGCTAAGGTCCACGACAAGCAAAACAATAACAGAAAATATAATAATGTGTGTTTACCTGCTGGATGAAGTGGATTTATTTGGAACTTAAACTAAAATCTTACAGAAAATCGGCAATCAACTCTCCACCCACCAACCACTATACACAACACCAAACACACACTACCACTTTTCGCCACCGTCCACTCGTCGCGGATCTTAGCTAAGTAAGAAATCTGACCATCCACATAGTGATGGTATTCCGCAAGGTAACGTCTGACACCATTAATCATTAACATAACAAGTTAATTGTAATTTAAACTTTCAGGCAATTCTATTTTCGATGGAAATTATTTGGATACTATCTGGAAACTTTGACTTACCTCTGGTACTAAAATTTGTCTGTTTTTAAAGTCGATGTAATCAATATAAGGTTAAGGATACACTAAATCGATTACTACGAATACCATTTTAATTTTCACATAGAGCATAGGTTTCAAATCTTTAATGGACTACCGCACCATTTACAAGTAAAAATTTTTATACATACATAAATACATATCGTCACGCCTGTCTCCCGTAGGGGTAGGCAGAGACCACACATCTCCATCTGCTACGATCTCGGCATACTTTCCTTGCTTCCTTCACACTCATCACTCTTCTCATGCAAGCCCGCCGGTTAAAGGTACTCTTAACCTGGCCAAAAAATGTATATTTACGCCATAATAATAAGATAAACATTCGGGTTTGCCTTTGGACTTGTTATCATGAAAAGCAACAGCGCCCACTAGGGGGCGGTACCGCTCTAGGGAACCTATGGCAGAGAAATCATCATCATTGCGCCTTTACGTTTATTTTAGACAATGCACGGAGTTACGTTCGAGAAGCAATGGATCTTGTCGCTAAATAACTGAACTGAGAGCGGCACATTTTACCGCAGACCTGATAAGAGAGCGCCCTTAGGAATTGATATCGAAGACGCCTCAAGTGTATTAGACAAGAGACAACCGTGGAGTGAACAGTTTTCTTTCATTAAGTATATTAATATAATACATAATACATATTAATACAAATCAATTATCTAAAAATACGTATTTTTCCTTTCTTTTACGGCCCATATATGTCCCACTGTCAGGCACAGGCCTTCCCATTTCTGAAGGAATATATTAACCCATAACGCTTGTCCAAAGTGAATTAGTGGGGTAACCAAACTCAGAATAAAGTTTTTTTTTATTTTTATGGTATAGAACGGCGAGCAAGCTTGTCGCCCAATGGAAAGCAATCAACGCCATCCATAGGCATCCGCAACAGGACTAGGCATTGCAAATTCGCTGCTGACCTTCGAGATAAGAGTATACCTGCAGAATATTCGTACATACATACATATGTACATCCCGATGCAATGAAACTCGAGACAATCCGACCATCAGACTAAAAGTGGTAGCTTCACTTGATTATCTTGTCGCTCACAAAATTTGTTCATTTAAAATATTAAAAAACTTGCCTTCTAATTCGGTACAATCGCCCCAGTGTATCATAAACTTTATGACTAACATAAAACATTTTATATATTACACGGAAGACATTTCAGAGTATTACACATATTATATTATAGCTTCCTATACCTGCTCTAATCTATTTATAGTTTATGTATTTTACATACATATATAAAGGTCGTGCGTGATGTACACTCAATCTTCTTGTTAGTTGTGGAGTCATGCTTATTCTTATAAGATCCACAACGTATCTACAACGGTAATAAAATCCGCCGATGGCAGCTTATGGAAAGAAGTAGAACATAAAGTAGAACACCGATACGACATTGGAATCTTTAAAAAACAAGCCTACCCCTATCTCAAAGACAGACAACACATGTATACAGGATTATTTTTACGGGATAAGAGGGCAAACTAGCAAGCGTGTCGCTTGATGAAAAGCAATCAACGCCACGCATAGACATCCGCGACACTGCAGGAGTCACGGAAGCATTGCCTGCCTTTTAGGTATGTGTAGGCTTGTGTTGGAAAAACCGCCGAAGGTAGTGTACGTGAAAAGAAGCTTCGGGAGAAGCTCTCCGTACTGGATCGCCACATATCCAGATGGTAGGAATGAAACATTTCGTCATGGAGTTTTGTGGTTGTGGAATTCGGCGCCAGAAATTATTGCAATAATTTCCTCGGAGCACTTCCCACGATAAAAGCGATAAAAAATGCTGAGAGTTGGGATATCCCTCCACAGCGCTAGTGAATTAAGCCTATCGGTGAGATCTTGGTCATCGACGATTCAGATCACACGACTTTGTATGCGATCAACTGGAAGAAGTTGATACTGGGGAGCCCCGACCCAGACATGAGAACAGTATTCCATGTGCGGCCTGACTTGTCTAGATCTAGATGGTTGGGACGAAATAATGAACGTATGCATGATGAATTTGTTTTCGCAGTAAGCGTCGAAATTAGAAGGAAAATATAAAGTTGATATTTATAAGATAGAACGTACGGATAACATTCTCCGGCACATAATAAAGTTTATACACAGTTGAGGCTTGTGACCTTTGCCTCGCCATGAGCATAATTAAGAAAATCTATTTACGAGCTGGCCGGTTACAATATTTATGAGATAATAACTTTGTATTTTTTTTTTTTGGATTTTAAAAAATTATGAACGTAATTCTAATTACATTGCATACGGGTATATTTTGCGCTAAGACATTATATTAGTTGTTTCATTAAGAGTGGACTACATTTCCAACTAGATAGATCATATTATGGGATAGGGAGGCAAACGGGAAATTGTGTCCTCGATGGAAAGCAATTAAAGTCGCCAACACCGTAGGCATTGCAGAAGCATTGTTGGCTTTTGATCGATATTTTTTTTATGGGATAAGAAGGCAAACAAGCAGGCGTGTCACCAGACGTAAAGCAATCAACGCCGCCTATAAACGTCCGCAATACCATAGGCAGTGCAGAAGCGTTGCCGGCCTTTAAGGAAACTGTCATTATGGGAGGGAGGAGGGTAGCGGGAAGGGTGTTGGGCTTTCGGAACTCAGCCGCTGCTCACCCGACGAAGTGCGGTAGCTGAGCTTACCACTCAGATGCCGGTTGTTTGCGGGAGTGTGGTACTTCCCCGGGCAAGCCGGCCCATTCATGCTAACGACAAATAATGTGCATATTAGGCTTATTTTTTTTTAATCATATCAGACTGAACGTAACCTCTTACAACAAGAAATTGCAAATGCATATGTGAAATTCAATCTTTAAACTTTCTTTTATCTGTATATCTTCATTATTCTTTATTTCAATATTTTATTTGATTTTAATAATGTATCTTTTCACTTTGTTGTACACAATTTATTGTTGATATTTTATTTTCGTAAATAAAAAATATATTTCGTTTTTATATTGCTTTTATTATTTAAGATATAGTTCACCGCATATTTTGTCACGAAGCAATGAAATATGAATTCATGATATGAATTCAATAGTATGCTCTTGTTATAATGGAGTCAAATTGAATGGAATAGATAGGCCATCTGGATGAGTGGCGATCTACTACGGTGCACTTCTCTCGAAACTTCTTTCCACGCACCACCAGTTCTGTGGAACCGGCTATCTTCAGCAGTCTTCTCCAAACCGATACGATATTGGCACCTTCAAAAAAGAAGCCTACACATACTTAAAAGGCCGGCAAAGCTTCCGGGACTCCTGCGGTGTTGCAGTTATCTATGGCTGGCGTTGATTGCTTTACATTAGACGATACGCTCGCTCGTATGCCCTCCTATTCCATAAAAAGAAAAAGAGCAAGTTTGTCGGCTAGTACAATAGAATGAAAGCCGCCCAAAGATATCTGTAACACCATACGCTATTATTTCATTATATTTTTTCCACTTATATAATATGGATGTATAACCTTCAACTATCATATAACCTTCAACTCGGTTAAGATGATTAATGGACTCAGGAGTCACTTAGGAAATCAATTATTCAGATGCGAAGTCAATAACCTTGCTGAGATCCGCGTATCCTCGTGATGACGTGAAACGCATCGTGTAGGTTGATTTAAGAAATTAAAACACATTTTAGTTTAGATTATGTTTGAAATAAGAACCCTTTGCTCAAAACTCGGGCACTCTACCATTGGACTATTGTTGTGAACTAAATTTTCCTAGCACAAGCATCATTAACTTGGTCTTCATCTTCTTTATCTAGTCAGCGATGACGCGCTACCAGCCCAGAACTTGAAAACTGACACCGCATCATAAGGTTCTTACATAAGGTCATCTGCTGATCAGGTGACAAACAAGTCACAGTGATCAGGATAAGATCAGATAGCTAAAAATTAAAATAGGGCCGTTTAAAAAAATACACCAAGAAATATAAAGACTACATTTTTTTACCTTATTTTACATTATTGTTCACAACGCCTGCAAATGAATGAATTGTTAATGCTAAATATGCAATATTATTCTACGAGAACTGTGCAAATAGGTAGGCAGTGAATGGTAGAACTAGCTGTTTCTGTTAGTTTAAAAAAAAAAAAGAATAAATAATAATACTGTAAAAATGTTGCAAAATAATTTGATAGTTTCAGTTTAAGCTCCTTGGATTTAAAAAAATGTGTATGAATACATGGGAGACCAATAATATAAAAAAAATGCGTGTTTTAATGTAGATTTAAAACGGCATAATTATTGTATCTATTGTAAATAACTAGTTATTGGTTATGAAAAACAATATTCGACATTAACATTAAATAATTCGTGTAATTTCTTTTAATTATAAATGTCGATGACGTATATTTGTGTGTATACATGTGTATATTTATGTATGTATGTTATCCTTATACATATGTATGACTATCGCTACTATCTTTGTGTATTAATATTCTTCTCTTTCTTTTCAAATTATCTTTTTAACATTGTTTCCATCCTTCTGTTGTCTGGAAGAAATCGCTAATAGCGTATATAAATATTACAATCAATTTTGTTTTTGGTGTACAATAAAGAATATATCTATCTATACCGATACAGTCGATAACTTGTCCGTCGACAAACGCTTCCTCTAAAAATGTCTATGCCGCTCTATCTCTTGGCAATCCTATCCATCTTTTGCCTGCAATTATCTATTTGTCCCCTTTTTTCTTTATCATATGTACAAATACAATGGACAGCATTGTCATTTTAAAGTATTGCATACTTTAATTGCATCTTTAAAGTTAGTTATACATTTGTTTTTGATATATATGCAAAGAGATTTTTCTATAATAACATTTTTGGATCGAATTACAAAATATTTTTGCTAGTAATTCGAACGCACTATTCGTATCTGTACTATCTAATCTATGGCGGGCACCTGTTAACGCCATTGTTTATTATGAGCGACCTTCGTAGATCAGAAATAGAAGTGAACCCGGCACCTTGCTTATCGATCTCCGTTATACTTTCGTATCCGACTGGAATTTGGGGTATTGATATTAACTCTGTAAATCTTGGCACACGGCGAATGATTGGAAGATCCGGTTATAGAACTAAATGTATATTATTGTCTGATATATAACAGAAAATGTAATTTTTTATAATAGAGGCAGATAAACAAGAAAGTATGTCAACTGATTTATTTTCTCTATAATAAAAAAAACTTGCCAAATGCCTAAGGATGCGTGGCTAAGGGCGAGCTTAGACGCAAGCGTGCCGACCGTCCCGGAATCGGGCTCCACCAGGTACTATGGTGCCTTATCTCAGCATGCAGGGCTCTGCTTGGACTGATCTCCATCTTCCCTTGCGGCTCGTGGGATTTATATATATATATATATTCACGCCTATGCCCCTCAGGGGTTAGCAGTGACTACAGAGCTCCCTCCACTGCCATTCATCGCAGCGAAACAGCTCGTCATTGGTCACCGTCATTTTTTAAAAAAAGTTTAAATAATATATAAATATACATTGCTTACCTGCGTGAATATCAAGTAAATAAGTGGCAAGGCATAGCGTAGGGTAGAGAAAGATGTAAAGTCTCGTTTCAGAGGCCAACATCCACTTCGGATCACTGAGCCGGCTATCTAAGTAATACATCGTCACCTATAACGTTGTGGAGATGGAATCGTTCATGACCATGATCACACCAAAGACTAGATTCTTGAGGATTGCGAAGGATGTCTCATCTCTGAGCATTTTTTTTCATTTTACCATTGGCACCCTATATATTGCTTGATTTGTTTGCTACAAAGTTTTCACCGCTATTTCCTCATTGATGGTTCTAAAGTTATCCCGTGTCTAAAACAAAGAATAGGCTTCAATATCTTAAACTTAAATGCTACAAACGAGCGGACTTAATGTCTTCCGATATTTTTTTAATTTTATATTACATTATTTTATTACACACATAGATTGTGGGTGGATGTAAATAAATTTAAAAAAAAACGCACCATACTAAATTTTTTGCGGCGAGTTGTACAGTAGAGGATTGAAGTGGTAACAATTATTCCGAACAATTCCTCGTAGCACCGTGGGATTCACTAAGACGAATTTAATATATCTAATTTGTTGAAAAATGACGGCGACGTGGTTCGCCACCCGTCACGTCCTGATTCTCACGAGGGCGATAAGCGACCAATGGAGAGTCGTTTCGCTACGATGAATGGAGCTCTGTGGCTTCTGCCAACCCCCGCGGGGGATAGGCGTACACAAATAATATATATATATATATATATATATATATATATATATATATATATAGAAGAAGAGAGGGTATTATTGTTTTAAAAATGATTGCGTCGGCATTACTCTGTGGCACTCGCACGATTCCTGGATGCCGTTAACCTCGCAGACGATGTTTCCTTTTAGTTTAGCACGGTGATGATCGAAAAGTTTATGAAACAAACCTTGTTTCATAAACTTTTATTTTGTGGTACCCCCACAGCGAAAAGTCCATAGGGGTGAGATCCGGCGACCTGGGTGGCTAGGAAACGGCTTATTAATTTGTTAAGGTAATCACGTAGAAACTCCATGGTCTCTAAAAGTGTGAGGCATGGCGCCATCTCGCTGAAATCCTATGTGTGCATGAAGCCAGAATGTTCTCTCAATATTGGCAGAAATTTACAGACATACATATCGTCACGCCTGTTTCCCGTAAGGGTAGATAGAGACCACAGATCTCCATCTGCTACGATCTCGGCATACTACGACATACGACACCTTTTATTTCATATCGCTCTTTTATATCTTCATTCCTTATTCTATCATTCATTTTTATTCTACGTGATTGCATTCAATCTGCTTTCATGACTCTTCTGCCAAACCCAACTTTCATCACCGTACATCAGAGTCGGAACAAGCACTCCCCGATGAACCTCCAGTCGGGAACTCCAATATGAAAAGTCAGAAACACATTCTGACTTTTCATAATGGAGTGCAGAGCTCTATTAACCTGATTACCAGCTTTAGGTTATTGGCGAAAATGATCAGTAAGCATATGTTAACTGATTATACAACCTATAATCTAATTTTGCCACCGAATAGTCTATAGTTTCGACAGGAACATTAAGCCAGATATTGCCAAAGCACAACAGTGTTCGATTCTTGGACAGATGTAGTCCACAGTACCGACGTAAATACGCAGTTTATAGCTGATACTTATCACAGATGTATTGTGAGGCTGGGTAGACAAACTAGAGCACATTAAGAAGATTGATCGATTGGATACAAATGGGAACACGTTTGTATGAAGTCATGTTCTTAACCGAAATCACATAATAGTTTTAGTGCTCAATCTTTAGTTACCTTCCGTTCTCTAGGAGAATAACAGAACTCTTTTAAAAGGAAAGCGGTGATTTCAAATATGTCATTATTTTATATGGAACATTTATGTATTATTCAAAATTTTTACTAGGCTAAGATCTGCGATAAGCTAACAAAAGCAGTAAAATAATGTGTGTTTGTTTAAAAGGAAGTGGATTTACAGATACCTTAATTTAAATCTTATCGAAAAGCTTACGTCAGCAACTCTCCACTTTCCAATCACTGTCACCAGCATCACCAAACACACATTACCACTCTTCCACAGTGTGCACGACACGTGTTTCGCTTCGACGAAGGATACACGTATCATGTACATCAGGCATAGTACACTCTACGGAAGACTGTCGTTAAGTTAGTTATTACTTCTTCAGTAAAAAACACACATTATTATTTTTCTGCTTTTTTTGCTTATCGTGGATCTTAGCCAAGTATTAATTCTGACTGTCCACATAATAATGGATTTCCGCAAAGTTACGCCTGACTCCATTAATCATCGTAGAACAGTTAGATAAATCTGATTATCTGGTGCTAAGTGATCACCATCCTTCAGGGAACTCCGCAGAACCTAAGGTACTAGAGACATATGTTTGCCGCCTTAAGGGAAGATGCAGAAGTATCCCTAGTGCTGTAAATGTTCAATGGTGGTGGTTTATCATCAGGTGATTTGCTTGTTCGTTTGGTTTTTGCTTCTATAAAAACAAGTAATTTAAAAAAAAATTAAAATCAAATCCCTACTTTTATATCCTGCTAAATATCTTACATAAAAGAAATATAAAACTAATATTAATAAACAACATAAACTGTCATCCACTACAAGTTTAAAAAAACGTATTTGAACTTGAGTGGACGAATGAAAAAGTATTTTATTAACGATTGAAAATTTGAACAAGATACATACATATATAAATAAATACATTAAGGGGTGAGTGTGAACCTGTAGTGGGGATTGAAAAAAATTAAAAAGATTTGAAGGTGTCAGGGTATTTTTAAGTAATACTTAAAGTGCATACACTTGTTTTAATATCCCTTTGGTTGTATGTGGATAGTCAAAAGTTTTACTTAGCTAAGATCCGCGACAAGCAAAACAATAACAGAAAATTAATAATGTGTGTTTTTGTGCTGGATGAAGTGGTTTTATGTGGAACTTAAACCAAAAACATACCGAAAATCGGGCATCAATTCTCCACCCATCAACCACTATACACAACACCAAACACACATTATCACTCTTCCATCTTGTAAACGACACGTGTTTCGCCACGAGGCATCTTCAGGTATAGTAGACTCTATGGAAGACAACCGACAAGTTGTGGGTGGAGAATGGATGGCCAATTGTCGGTAAGTTTTTGGTTTAAGTTCCAAATAAATCCACTTGATCCACTACAAAATCACACATTATTAATTTTCTGTTATTGTTTTGCTTGTCGCGGATCTTAGCTAAGTAAAACTTTTGACTATCCACATAGTGATGGATTTCTGCAAAGTAACGCCTGACTTCATTAATAATCCCTCTGGTCGCTATCTTCATGACTTTAAAAAAACATACGTACAGTACGGTGCGTTTATCCAGAAACTTCTTAGCTGGTTCCACTTACCTGTGGAACCAGCTACCTCCAGCGGTGTTCCAAACCGATACGACATTGGAACTTTCAAAAAGCAAGCCTACACATTTCAAAGCGGCTGGCAACACTTCTGCAATTCCTATGACGTTGAGGATATCCTTATCTTTCTTATCGTTGATTGATTTCCATCAGTTGATACACTCTCTCATTTGCCTTCCTATAAAAAAGCATAAAAAAGACCGAAGTCAGTATGAAGCCGGTGTAAAAAGCTAGTTTCAAACGTAAAAATATACTCGCAAATGATTTACAATATGACTCTTCCATTTGCCTGACACGTAAATCCAGAGATGGTTGTTTTAAACGTATATTTTTCAAGCATTAAACATTTTTATGGTATAGTAAAATACGTTTTAGCAAAATGGTTTCGGCACATGGAGAGGATGGATGAAAGACGACTGGCAAAAGATATTTACGTTGCGGATGTGGATGGAAGGGTAGGTAGGGGAAGACCAAGGAAAACATTATCAACATCAACATTAACCGACTGCGGCAGCCCACTGCTGGACATAGGCTACCCCCAAGAAGCGCCACCTAGCCAGATCTTCGGTTTCACGCATCCAGGAAAACATACCATAATCAAATTTACGAAGTTTTTAAAAAAGGCAGGTCATTAACCAATGAGCTTGCATGAAGAGAATGATGAGTATGGAGGAAGCAAGGAAAGTATGCAGTTATCGTAACAGATGGAGATCTGTGGTCTCTGCGTACTACTACGGGAAACAGGCGTGACGATATGTATATTTATATACATACATAATGTATATAAATAAAAGACGTGAACGCGGAACGCAGTGGTCCGAATCGTTGTGTCCGTATGTGTGCGGCGAAATAATTGGTTGAGTGGCGAATCTATCGCCTTCGAAGTCAATCGTCGCGGATTTGTTTCCCGTATCGAGATAAATATAAGTATTTTTAGCTTGTTATAATATTTATTCCGAGTCTGTGTTAGACAAGCGTTGTGGATTAATATCCGTTTCTCCAAAAATTCTCACAGGCCAGCAGTGGGATGTGGCCACTCTGTGAAACTAGCTACCTTTGTCAGCATATGGACAGTCAAAAGTTTTACTCAGCTAAGATCCGCGATAAGCAAAACAATAACAGAAAATTAATAATGTGTGTTTTTCCGTTGGGTTTAGTGGATTTATTTGGAACATAAACCAAAAACTTACCGAAAAACGGCCATCAACTCTCCACCCACCAACCACTATACACAACGCCAAACACACACTATCACTTTTCCATCTTGTACACGACACGTGTTTCGCCCCAACACGAGGCATCTTCAGGTATAGTAGACTCTACGGAAGACAACCGAAAAGTGACCCGCCATTACAACGGGCGCCTTATATAAACAACCCCCACCCACAATGTAAGAAAACAACATGTGGGCGATACAGGTGTGTCAAAACTTACGTCACCACTTATTATTTAGTAAATATGACAATTCATTTTATTGTATTAAACGAATTTCAAACTTTTTTAAGAGAATATATTCAAAAGAGGGGAATTTACAATATTTATTTGATCGTTTGTCAGCCTTTCCGAACCAATACGACATTGGCACCTTCAAAAAGCAAGCCTGCGTATACTTAAAAGGCCGGCAAAGCTTCCGTGACTCCTGCCGTGTCGAGGTTTTCTATGGGCAGGGTTGATTTATTTCATCGTTTGCCCTCCTATTCCATAAAAAAATATATGGACTGTAAAAAAAATCGTAATTTAATTAAGTTCTGTTGTGGCGAGAATTTACAACATTGACTCATTTAATATTCATTATACTTTTATTTTAAAATAAAATAATTGTTGAATAAAATCATTAAAATCACGTTACGCTGGTTTATTCTGTTTAAATGTTCACAAAACACACAAAAAAAAATTTAAAGTTATGACAGTTATATTGGAGATGTTAACGCGACGCAGACCACGTGAAAGAGAGAGAAGGAAAAAGACAAAACATAATATATATATATATATATATATATATATATATATATATATATATATATATATATATATATATATATATATATATATATATATATATATATTCACGCCTTTCCCCCGCAGGGGTTGGCAGAAACCACAGAGCTCCATCCGCTGCCATTCATCGCAGCGAAACGGCTCGTTTTGGTGGCTTCGCCCTCGTGAGAATCAGGACGTGACGGGTGGCGAACCACGTCGCCGTCATTTTCGACAAATTAGGTATATTAAATTCGTCTTAGTGAATCCCACGAGCCGCAAGGGAGGATGGAGGTCAGCCCCAGCAGAGCCCTGCATGCTGAGGTGAGGCACCATAGTCCCCGGGGAGCCCGACCCCGGTACGATCTTATGTCATATTTATATCGGCATATAATATATAACATAAGAAGTTATATGACAATACTAAACAATAATGAAAGAAATAGGCAAACGGGTAAGCAGATCACCTGATAATAAACGATCACCGACACCCATGTACATTCGTTATAACAAGGGCACTTCAAATAGGTATCCTACTTAGTGTCATGAGAATATAATAGGAGAGGAATACGAAAATAATAGAAGGGGTAGAAGGAAGCAAAGAAAAAGAGTTGTTATTCTGAATTTCTACTGTCACCGTACAAAATACACTAGCATAGCTTAATTCTACCATTTAACACCGATTATCTGTTAAGATGTGTTACTTCCCCCGTTTAGGCGGCCCATTAATGCATGGCTCCACCATTATTAGAGTTTAAATATTCATAAACCTTTACCATTGTAAGCTATATTTTATGATCCTAATGACGTACTAAATACAATACAATTAAGTACCAAGTACTTAACTACCAAATTGTTAACAACGGTGTACTTAAATTGTTTGCATTGGAGCCAAAAGTTATCAAAAATATTTTCTTTTTATTTTCTAAACACGAAAGCCAAAAAAGCCACGAAAGTCAAAATATCCATCAAAAAAAACAATAGGATTGCAAGTGAAAAAAAAAGCATTGCCAGTATTCTTTTTCGTTGCTTAAAACAAATATGGCGTCCACATTTGTCATTCAAGAATATTTTAGCACATCATTGCCTAAATAATTCGTAGCCTAACAGAGAAAAATAAACTTCATTTGCGGGCTTAAAATGGTAATAATTTATTCAGTTAAAATACAAGCCTTATTCCCTTAATATTAAAGTAACGTATTATATTAAAATGTATGAAACAATATAAATGAAATCACTTTTTGTTTGCTGAAGCTTTGGGAGAGTAAACGAACGCTGCCGACGTGATCATTCCCGAATAAACATTACCATTGTAAAATATTCTCTTATACGAAGTTTTGAAGAGAACTATTTATTATTTTGTAGATATAATTCCTTTTCGTATTATAATTATTAATGAAATGTTTTGTTATATTTAGTATTGGTGAGTTAAATTTTGAACTGTATGTATATTAAAATAAAGAATATATTCGCATGTGTAAGTATTGCCGCTTATAACATTTTGCTTTAACAATCGGATATTTTCTACTGCACGTGTTCGGTTTTTCAGTGTCGCGGTTGATATTCTCGAGCGCGGTAGCCATATTGCTTTTTCGCGAGGTTTTTTGCCGCGCGTAACTTTTTCGAAGGAAATTAGAAATTTAAATTTAGCTTAGACGTATTTATGATAATGTATTTTTTATTATGATGGTTGGATAGTGATTGTGGTGATTTGTTGGTTAAATAGAAAACGTTTTAGCGTTTAAAAAAATTACTAATGTGTATTAGTGCTTTTTTATTATACAATATTAAATGTGATATTTGAAAAACTATCAGACTCTTGGAGTGAACAGTGAAATAAAAACCAAAATATCATATTAAAAACCTTACGTAAGCTTTATAGTAGCTATAAATCACAAAATAATAAAATACATAACATTAAATTATGCTTATGATTTTCAACGTAATTTGAAATACGATTATATTCAAAATATCCATAAATTCAAGACAAAATTGTGTTTAAATAGGGAAAAATATCCGATAAAAGTACATAAGTATTATTAGTTAATGTAAGTATCGTAACTTCCTCGTCTAAATGAATTGGTACTTCAAAATTGAAATTACGTATTTGATTTCATTAAATTAATTTATTATAATACATATTTAAATGCAAATTTGTTATCAATTTTCATTATTGGGTGAACAACAAAATTAAGTATATAATAATTTATAGTACTGTATATGCATAATGAGAATCACTTATATTTTATTTCTATAAAAGGGTAACTCTTAATTTTTCTTTTTTGATTTTATTATATAAATATTTATTCACAGTCCATACATACTGCTGAATACCTCCCGGTTTCTAGGGGAATGGACATTAATCCACCACGTTTACCCAATTGGTTTTATTTGGTTGGCGAGACACCAGACTGGATAAATTGTTGTAGGGATTACGAATCTTCATGCTGATGTCAAAATCAAACCCACGACTCATAGACCTAAAAGTGAACTTTTCACAAATGTCATTAGGGTTGTGATTATGTATTATAATATTATCAAAAAAATGTCATGTGTTTTATAGAGAATGCAATTGATAATAATTGCACGTAATGTTGGTAGAGTAGTAAATTGGATTTTTTTCATTGACTACATCAAATTATCGGAGAAATTCATCTTCCAAGTACTCACTATAATTGATATTTATATTTAAATTACTTTTGATACAAATTTAGCACTAAAATTTACATTTTATTAAATATTTGAAATTATAGAAACGTTTCAAATGATGATTTTATGTCGATTACAATAATAATCTGTAACAGTACACTGCTAGACGTAGGTTTCTAAAACATACCACCTGTAACGATATATATCTAATATACCAACATGTAGTCATTCATAAGGGCTTCGCTCTTGTCTGTGAAGTCTCTTCTATGCACCTCTGCAATCCGCCCAGTCTTTGATCTAGACAAGGCACGAAGCTTAATTTTCCTTTCATTCGATTCAGTAAGTTCTTTTGGGATTTCATATCGCACAACACGTTATATAATATAATGAATTTATATATTAAAATATGAAGATATATACAATAGAAATAGAAAGCAGAAGCCTTAAAGGTCTTTGAGATGTGAAGGCTTTTTTTGAATGTTCTCATCCTCCTGTATCGGTTTGGAATACAGTTGAAGGTCAAAATATTAAGAGAGACGAAGAGAAGTTTTTTGATTCCATGGCAACCACGCTATTGGTTTTCGCAACTGCGTCTATTTCTGGAAAGGTCTGTACAAATAATAATTTCGTGAACTCTTTTGATTCCTTTTGCAACAATATTGCGAAGTTATTTCCTGAAAAAGTTTTTACTTAAGCGTTGTGGCTTAAGTAGTTTTTGTTGGTTTCCTGAAGGTACCCAGGTTCAAAAACACGTTCCCTTTCCATTCAATGAAACTATGAAGATGCAATCCTATAAATAAATGTGGAACAATTTACCACCTGCGGTGTTCGCACGTGGATAAGACATTCAAGAAAAGAGCTTATGTGTTCGCAAAAGGCTGGCAATGCATTTAAAAGGCCTTGTGGATATCTATTAGTGGTGGTGCCTATTTACCACCAGGTGACCCGCATGCTCGTTTGCCTGCACTTTTACAAAAAAAAATACTTGGTAGAAAATAATTTTAACCCTTATCGGTCGCTAGCTTTTTATACGTGATACTCGCTAGGTCGTACTCTCTTACGTTGCCGAGACGTGGACACTGACAGTCCGTCTCCTCGCCAAGCTCAAAGTCGCTCAGAGGGCTATGGAGAAAGCTATGCTCGGGGTTTCTCTGGTGGACAGAATTCGAAATGAAGAAATTCGCCGGAGAACCAGAGTCACCGACATTGCTCTTCAAGTTTGCAGACTGAAGTGGCAATGGTCTGGACACGTTTGTCGGAGAACCGACGATCGTTGGAGTAAACGAGTGCTGGAGTGGAGACCGCGACTCGGCAAACGTAGTGTGGGACGCCCTCCTGCTAGATGGAGCGACGATCTGCGCAAGGCAGCTGGCAGTGACTGGATGCGTGTAGCCGAAGATCGGGCTAGGTGGCGCGCCTTGGGTGAGGCCTATGTCCAGCAGTGGACTGCCGCGGGCTCATATTGACTCGCTAGGTTGTAGCTACAGATACAGTTTTCATTGACTTTATTCATTTTTGGACTCAATATATTAAAAAAACAATTGGAAAAGGCAATAATATATAACCGGAGATGTCAATTGCTCTGTTGCGGATGTTTAACTAATAAGTCAATAGTGCCTGCATTTCACACGGAGCGAATTTCAACATGTCTCGTTTTGTCACCTTCCACGTGACTTACGACCGCAGCAACAAAGTACTGTTGTCACGTGAGAGGTGACTTATGACTGATAAGGGTTAAATATTGAGAATTGTATATTTTATTAATTTTATTTTACTAAGTTTTTTTATGAGTATAATAGGCAAATCAAAAAGTGAAGCGTCATAGGACGTTTGGTAGACGTGAAACATTGACAAGGGCTCGGCCTCTACATACGGTAGAGACCACGTGTAAGTGACCCTGTACAGAATCGAGTAGAGAGGAGTGTAGCCTGAATCAAGACGATGTGATTTTACTCCCATACCCCGCGATAAGATGTTTCACATCAAAAAAAATTGCATAGGCGAAAGGTTTTTCAGGGTCATGAGAAATTTTTGCTTCCTTTTTTATAACAGAAAAGGCAAACGAACTTACGCGTCACCTGATGACCATAAGATCAAGCATCTGACGACCAAGACATCACAGGTTAGTTTACTCAGGTAGACGTTGCCGATCCATTAGTGTTTGCCTCCATATTGGCCTCGTTTGATAGCCACGGGAAGAACTAAAGTACTCCGGGCCATTCTATTTCTTCTTCATACTTTATAACTCGATTTATATTTTGATATTTACATATGAATGGAAGGGTCGGTGGGAAAAGGACAAGAAGAAATACCTTGATCAAATTGCTGAAGTTTTTAAGAAAGGCCAGGTCAAAAGTATTCTTAACCAACGAGCTTGTATGAAGAGAGTGATGAGAGTGGATGAAGCATATACATTGTGCCGAGATCGTAGCAGATGGAGATCTGTGGTCTCCGTCTACCCCTACGGGAGACAGACGTAATGATATGTATGTAAGTGTGTAAGATATTCACGGCTAGGTACAACCAAAAAAAAACTATTAAGTGTGGCTTTTAGTACTTACATGATACATAGTTGGCATTGATTCATAAAAATGTTCCAGTGTTACAGTTGTTTTCTAGAATATATGATATTTATAATGTTTCTTATCGTTGTAATTGAAACAGAACTTCGTTTTGTGCCAAGATTTTTTTTTCATTCATATTAAATATAGTATATCTTGGGATAGTCCACTGGACATAGAAAATGAAGAACTCATCAATGGTCTCACCATTGTCTCTTACCTATCAGTCCGTCATTAGACATATAAAAAATGTATTTCTGAGTTACTTTCCACGCTTTTAGCCTTTAAAAAAAGTAGCTAGAATTTAAATCAATCATTTGGTTCTCTTTTGTGTTTATTAGATAATTTATAAGACTTTGTTCGCTTATTTAGATAACTTATAACCAAGCGTTACCTGTATTCGGGTGACAGCAAAAGTTCACATTAGACAGTGTCACACACTTTCGGGTGACAACAACAGTTGTCATCGGTCTGTGTCACCCATATTCTGTTGACAGCAACGTTGTTGTTGATAAGTGATACCAGCCTTTAAAGAACACATACCCTCTTTTTTCTTGAATGCCCCCATGTCATAATCACGTGGGAACACGAACGTGGTGAATGAATGTCGAGTCCTCCAGAAATAAAAACCTGTGATGCATCAATGGGACATACGTGGGCTATTGAAAAGTAATCTTACATTTATACTTATCTTCGGTCTAGTCAACAGAATTCGTTACTCCCAAAAGTTTCTTTTCTCACTTCTCACTTTTAATGCCATCTAAAAAATAATCTTTAATCGTATCCGATGACACTTCGTATTAAACTCAATAAATATCTCTTTTTATACCTGTAGTATGAATGGATTCATAAATAAATTAAAAAAAAGAAAAATTATTTTTCTATTGTTTCTGTAAAACTTACACATATGAACTCACGAATTTTGATAATTACGCCGGCTATATATTTACAAGTATGAACGTATATGTACGTCGTATATATTTTTAAAATCCCTAAATTTATATTCGGTCTCAGAGATTCTCTGAGACCGAATATAGATATTTTATTGAAACTTTGACCTCTATGTTTATTATTCAAATAAGCATACATGACCTTGACACGTCGGCCAACTGCAGTGTAGGTAAATATATGATTTACACTAGCGAATGTTGACAATAAATAAAACTACATCAATATATGTACATACATATATTATATAATAAATAGCAATAGCTCTATTGGTGAGGGTCGTTCTTACGATCTAAGAGAAAACTGCCTGTTTTTTAAAGGTGCCAATGTCGTATCGGTTCGAAAAGACCGCCGCAGGTAGCTGGTTCCTCAGAGTGGTGATGAGTGGAAAGAAATTTCGAGAGAAGCGCACCGTAGTAGATCGCCACTCATCCAGATGGTGAGGATGAAACTTTACGGCGAGTTGTACTGTTGTAGAATTCGGCGCCGGGAATTATTCCAAACAATTCTTCGGAGCACTCCCCATGATAAAAGCAGTTAAAAATGCTGAGAGATACGATATCCCTCCGCAGCGCTAGAGAATCAAGACGATCGATGAGATCTTGGTCATCAACGATTCGGATAGCACGACTTTGCATTAAATTCGAGTCCATTTTTTATGTAAATATTTTAAATCTAAGTCGATTACTAGGTTTCGATGATCATAGACAAAGAATATAGGTCGCTGGTGCTAGAGTCACGCTATATACGAATACTTTGTCAAGAATGGCATAATATTTGTCTGTAGCATGAATGGGCCGGCTCGCCCGGGGAAGTACCACACTCCCGCACAAAACCGGCGAGTGATAACTTAGCTAACGCGCTACGTACGATGAGCGGCTGAGGTCCGGAAAAATGAAATTATTTCAAATGAAATTAATTTAATTTTCTATTCACTGTACATAATCTTTTTCATACTTTATTCACACTTTATCAATTTACATTTTATATTCAATCTCAATTTATTATGCTGAACAGATAAAAATAAAACATTTCTTTTTTATTTTAAAATTTAAAAAGTAGTAACATAATATAAAAGGTTTTAATATTTATCAATATATCACTACAGTACGCTATATCAGGGAACCAGCTAATTATACTACGTGGGTTCTACCTCTGCTGCCGTGTTTCGCCATGGTAAAATTTAGCGCTTGGAAATATTTCGAATTTTTTGCTCAGAATACTGTATTTTTATTTACATGTTTATGATTAAATATATTATAGATGAAGCTATATAAATGAAATAGATTTGTCGGATTTATGAGGTAGAGAAACTTTTTATTGAACAAACTATAGTAAACAAGTTTACAGAGTTGTTTATATTTTCCGAAACAAGTCTCCGCTTTTGCGACAGATAACATCAAGAAATTTACTTAATGCCTTCATCGTATCTGTTTTTATATAAACTGACCTATCTATTATTAGATATATTCACAATCTTAATATAAATATTTTTCGTTATGGATACTATAATAAACTAAAAAACGTTGTCTTGAAGAAATTGCTTTTAGCGACGAAACCAGTCATTGTGTGTGATTCTAAAAACTTTGTCCATTCCATTCACTCTTTGAAGTTAAAAAAATAGTTTATAAAGATTTCTCAAATAATTACAAAAATTATAAATAAAATAAGTATAATAGTAAATATAATGAATTCTTTTACAAATAGTAAAATTCAACAAGACTCCAAAAACGTTTTTTCTATATTAATAAAATTGAATATAGATTAAACAAAATAATTACATAAAATTTTATTTCACTATTCTGGATGCTCAGAACTCGGACAATCGAAAAACTCGAAAAATCGGACTAAGTGGTACGCCTTAAGAGATGATGAATGGTTGATCTCCCTTTGAATTTGATCTTCCTTTTTTCCTTACATGTAATCTAGTAGAGAATTCCTCATTACGACAACCTGTGTATCACATTATGTAGTTAAAAAATGATTAAATAAAAAAAAATTCTATTGAATTTCCAATTCTCAATCAAAAAGAAATCCCATTTTAATCATTTCCGAAAACATAAGTATATTTATTTGATGAAAAGACAAAGCGATATTCAGCGAAGGTTATTTCAACCGAATGATTCAAACGAGATAATTACATGTGACAGATCGTCGAAGCACGGCGAGACAGCGCGTATTACAGTATTACGTGCCAAGTACGCGAAAATAATAAAAAAATATATTATTATATCTAGATATTGTGTGTGTATTATTTTTAGCTATAATAAAATGACACCTATTCTCGTCTATGTCACTGCTGCGGAAATTTCCACACTTCTTTATTTATTTATTAATTTATTCTTTATGTACATTGTTACACAGGCGTTTTTTGCCAGTCAACCAAGTTTGGATTCGAAGAAAAGATAAAAGTAGGTATAAGAACTATATAATAATAATAACTCTTTATTTGTTTAATGTGAGGTGTAACAAGATGAAAAAAAGACGTATAAAAGCTCCATCACATTGACACTTGTGGCGTACAAATATCTTTAATTATTACATACTATTAACCCTTAACTTGGCTTAACCCTTAACTTATTTTTTGAATATCAAAATAATATTCACAGCACTTAACCCTAATGACCCAAGGTGTCTAGAAAAAAAACTTAAAATAAATTCATGAGGGTAGTTTAAAAAAATCACATGTATCTTATGGGATACATTGCCAAAAGCATTGATAAATATATTACGTTTTTAATTCTGATGTATCTCTACAGATACATTATCAAGAAAAGGGTTAAAATTAACTAAAACAATTATTACAGAACTAAATACATAACTAAACTATTATATTGTCATTAAAAATTATAATTTATTATTACATTTATATATCACTTTTGTTTATCTATTACATACATACATTTGATCGATCTTTTAAAGTAAAAAAGTCCTCAATATTATAAATATTGGCATATTTTAGCCATTCATACAGTCTTTTTAAATAATTTTGTGTTGAATTGTTTCAATTCATGAGATATATTGTAAAGAATGTCAAATAAAACGTATTATTCCTTTTTCTATAAAAAAACGTGGGTAGAATTTTAGCTAACCTAGCACATTTTGTTGTCTAGGAAGAACGGATAAAAGAATTTTACTTACGCTAGCAGCGTGCCTCAATTTATTTTTCATGAAAAAAGTCATGTTAAAATAAAAGCCTTATCTAAAATTGGTTTTTAGATTTGGTGAGGTGTAACAAGATGAAAAAAAGACGTATAAAAGCTCCATCACATTGCCACTTGTGGCGTACAAATATCTTTAATTATTACATACTATTAAAAATAACTAAAACCGTTATTACAGAACTAAATACATAACTAAACTATTATATTGTCATTAAAAATTATAATTTATTATTACATTTATATATCACTTTTGTTTATCTATTACATACATACATTTGATCGATCTTTTAAAGTAAAAAAGTCCTCAATATTATAAATATTGGCATTATTTTAGCCATTCATACAGTCTTTTTTTTAAATAATTTTGTGTTGAATTGTTTCAATTCATGAGATATATTGTAAAGAATGTCAAATAAAACGTATTATTCCTTTTTCTATAAAAAAACGTGGGTAGAATTTTAGCTAACCTAGCACATTTTGTTGTCTAGGAAGAACGGATAAAAGAATTTTACTTACGCTAGCAGCGTGCCTCAATTTATTTTTCATGAAAAAAGTCATGTTAAAATAAAAGCCTTATCTAAAATTGGTTTTTTTACATCTGACTAATCTTTCATACTGCGTATCTCTTAAAATGTAAATTATATCATATGTGTTTGGAGAAAAGCGAATGTGCCAAATATTAAGTTCAAAATATATAAACAAATTTAAACGTTGGAAAGTTTAACTTGATAATAACTAAAAAAAACATTATTTTGAAAAAAACATCTACGATAAATTGGAGAGGAAGGATGGTTGAGTGTGGGGCAAGCAAGGAGGGTGTGCCAGGATCCTAGCCGATGGAGATCTGTGATCTCTGCCTACCCCTACGGGAAATAGGCGTGACAAAATGTATGTTTAAAAAATATACTATCTGTGAAAATTACCCTAGGGTATACCCCAGGGTAATTTTATAGATAGTTTTTTTAGATTTATAGTATAGGTTAACCTCATTTCTTCCCCTGGATGTCATACAAGACAACGGGAACAAATACCAGTAGATGTTATAATAGTTTTTCAGTTTCTAGCTGAGAAATAAAAACCAATTTGCGACCCCCAATTACGGCAACATCCTCAATTTTAAGGAAGGCACATGCCTAGCAGTGGGCTGTTACGGTTATAATATGTACATATTGACGCAAAAAGCGATAACGCTGTTAATGACACAGATGTCAAAAAAAATATATCTTAAGCCATATATCGGAATTCTTGGAGTTGACATATCGCATGATGTCCAGTTCCGCGGCCATCTGGAAGAAAAGGCCAAGCTGGCCTCGAAAAAGCTGGGTGTGCTCAGTAGAGCGAGACAATATTTCACATCTGGCCATTGCCTCCAACTATACAAGGCACAAGTCAGGCCACACATGGAATACTGTTCTCACCTCTGGGCCGGGGCTCCCCAGTATCAACTTCTTCCTTTTGATCGCATTCAAAGTCGTGCGATCCGAATCGTCGATGACCAAGATCTCACCGATCGGCTTGATTCTCTAGCGCTGCGGAGAGATGTCTCATCTCTCAGCATTTTTTACCGCCTTTATCATGGGGAGTGCTCCGAGGAATTGTTTGGAATAATTCCCGCCGCGGAATTCCACAACCGCACAACTCGCCGTAAAGAAAAATTTCATCCCCACCACCTGGATGAGTGGCGATCTACTACGGTGCGTTTCGCTCGTAACTTCTTTCCACGCACCACCAGTTTGTGGAATCAGTTACCCTCGGCGGTCTTTCCGAACCGTTACGACATTGGAACCTTCAAAAAACAAGCCTATACATACCTAAAAGGCCGGCAACGCTTCCGCGACTCCTGCGGTGTCGCGGTTGCCCGTGGGCGGCGTTGATTGCTTTCCATCAGGCGACACGCTTGCTCGTTTGCCCTCCTATCCCATAAAAAAAAAAAAAAAATATTGCATATTCGCATCAAAGAATAAATACTGCGCCGAATGGTCTGAGTCTTATAGCTCTCCGATCAATAGAAACATTTGTACAGCGTTGAAACTGACTGTTTTCGAGTAATCGTACAAGTCTTTTGAAAAATCTTAACTTTTTGCCTCTGGTGATTGGTTTTCTATAATAATTTTCTCGCTTTCGCAAAAATCTAGCATTAAGTTCGCCTGATGTATTTCTTTTGTGCCAATTTATACATATATAAATAAATTATAGTGGGAGTTTTGTTATGGACGCGTATGTCCACACTTTATATACAAATCGATAAAATTATTATTTGTACGGTCTCTAGATATTTGAAAAAAAAAAAGATGTCTCAGTGACCAGCATTTTCGAAGATATCTGTGATATTAATTATAATTATTGTAATGTTGGCAGCATTTTTCAATATAATTACAGAATTAAAAAAAATATTTAATATCCAATATACTTGGAAATGTCCTTGTCTCTGGAGATCACAGCAACCTAGTATAACCTTGCATGCGCCGAGGCAATGAGGAATATTTGTAAAGCTTTAGCATTATTGAATTGTCTCGCCCTTGAAGTAAGTAAAATTATTGTCAATTAACATTAGAATCTACGCAAATAATGGCATTATTTATGGGAGGTCTATACCCAAATGTTAAAAAAATAATTGATTTCTAACAATATATACCGATTACATCTTCTTTGGCTGGCCGGCTGGCTTGGAAAAGATTCATATCAAAGGTCATTTGTGGTTTTTTTATAAATACAAGAAAAATATGTAATATTTGTATAATATGATTCGGTAAAATCGCCTGAAATATCTTAAATTAATTTTATTTTAATTTAATATAAAGATATGTTAATATGATATGTCTAATAATATTATATTAGATATATCATATTAACATATCTTTATATATGTTAATATGTATTAAATATATGTTAATATATATTACATTGCCGTTATGGGACGCAGATAATGAAATTATATTTATGGGAGGTCTATACCCAAACGTTAAAAAAATAATTGATTTCTAACAATATATACCGATTACGTCTTCCTTGGCTGATCTGCTGGCTTGAAAAAGATTCATGTCAAAGGTCATATATGGTTTTTTTTATATATACATGATAAATATGTAATATTTGTATAACATGATTCGGCAAAATCACCTGAAGTATCTTAAATTAATTTTATTTTAATTTATTATAAAAATATGTTGATATGATATATTTAATATAATATATAACGTATATAATAATACATATTAATGCCTGACGTTCATCTGTCCAAGTTAGGTGGGTTAAATTCCAAATTCAAAAGGTAGCCATATTAAGTACAGCTAGGATCGTGAGAATATTCCCTATCCTAGATACTTAAATCCTTCGTGGCGGGATAAACCAAGCCAACGAAGGATTAAAAACTCTAATATATAGTAATAATATTGCTGTTAAGATAAAAATATGTAAATGAAGGAATATTAATAATATTAAATTTATAAAATTAACACGTTATTTTTTACATTTGCAAAAGATGCTCTTTTTTATGGGATAGGAGGGCAAACGAGCAAGCGTGCCGCCTGATGGAAAGCAAATCAACGCCGCCCATAGACAACCGCGACACCGCTCACCGACCTCTTCTCTTAATATGAGTTTCGCCTGATGAAAAAAATACTGCCTACAGACATATCATATGTATTGCAGAAGCATTGCCGGTCTTTGAGAAATATGTAAGGATTGTTCTTCATAGGTTCTAATGTCGCAGAAATCTTCGAAAAGCCGCTGAAATCAGCTGTTTCCATGTTCTATCCAAGCAGTGCCAGCGTGGACAGAAATGGATAAAACGCACTGTATTAAATCGTCACTCATTCAGATAGGCATAGAATAATTTGAGCTCAAAAAGTTTAGCATAAAATAATAGAGCTATAGGGATAGTCATACAAAATAAACAACACTACAAAAAATATCTGAAGTGAAATTTTCACTGTTATTATAAGCTGGGAAATTTTAAACCTCACTATTCCAGAGAAGCTCATTCAACTAAGTGAAGGGCGCTGTTATCGTAAATTGAACAATGAACCCATTTTATATAGAGATTACATTTAAATAAATGAGTTAAATTTTAAAGCTAAACGTTATTGTAATGGTACATCTGGGGTCGCGGCGTTTTCTCTAAAGCAACTGGCTTTAACCAGATTAATTTAAACGTTACGGATTACTGTAGACCAGGGGTGGCCAACTCATTACACCCAAGAACTTTTGTTTGCTAACTAGTCTTTGCAATCTACCAATTACATAATTAATTATTACTATCTCTTCATAAACAACATCGTGTTTCACATTTATTATTTTCACCAAGTAACTAAAACGGTTTTCAACAAAATTGATGAAATTATTCTTAATATTTTACAATTTTTACTTCCCCTTGTCTCGATCGACTGGAATAATAGCCATGATCGATCGATTGATCACTCCTGAAATATAACATATTTTTCTTCTTTATGATAAACCTATATAATAGAGACCAATTGGCTGAGTTGCGCGACTCCCTGTCCACGAAGTCAATGGTCGCGGGTTCGATCCCTGCATCGAAATAAATATATGAATGTATGACGTACAGATATTTATTCCGAGTCTGGTAACCCCGCCAATCCACATTGGAAAAGCGTGATGGGTTAACGTCCATTTCTCCATAAATGGAGAGGCAGTGGGACATATGTGGGTTGTGAATATGAATAATAATATAATAGAGTTAAGGTCATCATGCTACGGCAGTGACGTCGATGTCTGACTGGAATGGGGATTTAAAACACTGTCATGCAATATCGGCGTTAAGTTACGGTCTAAAACATAAATTAGAGAAAAGTATGAAGAGAGGGTTCCGTATTCACACTATATGATGTAGACTATTTGTCTTGTGACAATATATTTATTCAATCGAAAAAAAAATCTCGTTAAGGCCGGCCATACACGGGCGATACGCGATCTTAAAGCAGCTAGTATCGACTACTGCAAGCTGCGGCCGCATAGCAACCTACAATCTTCTATTTCCACACGCATATACACGAAACCGCTCGAGAAGTTGCGACTACTTCTTGCGGTGTGGCAGCGCGGTGAAATTTCATCGTGCGGTCAAGCAATCCCCAAGCATACACTGACTGCTCCAAGCTGTCGACTGCTCTCGCGTAGTTATCTCCGTCCGCATTTTTATTTCACGTCACGCGTTCCTCCCCACTGCTAGACCTGAGTAACGTAACATGTTGAGCAGTTGTCAAAATCAGCTTCAAGCTGTTGACTATAACTGCAAGAGTGTTCCGTGTATCTTGATCACTGGCTATCTGTTCGAGTTTCCGTCTATAGCCGGCCTTACATGTGTCATCGATAAAAACAAACACGAATTTCCAAATGAAAAGGGCCGAGAAAATTTCACAGATGACGTTAAGATTGATTGAGATCTATATATAAAATATGAGATCCCCAATCTTCCCGCTCAATTTGGACGTAACCTAAGTTCAAGCAATGGACTGTTATGGCCATATGTATCTAGTTCGTATTTAAACCATGCATACACATACTCACGCCTGTCTCCTAGTAGGGTTAGGTAGAGACCACAGATTTCCATCCGCTACGATTCCGACACACCTTACTTGCTTCCCTCAAACTCATCCATCCCCTCATTCATCCTTCCTCTCACATTCATCATGGAGAAACGGCTCTCCGTTCGTCGCGTCTCGCCCTCGTACGCTTGCGACTAAGCTCGCCCCTAGCCATGCATCCTTTGGCCCGACAGACCCTGGATTAGCGGAGAGGAAGGGAAAAGGATAGAGAAGAAACGAAAAGGCAGGGTAAAGAAAAGATGGATTTAAACAGGATGATAGGGAAGATGAGGAGTGATACGGTAGTAGCTCGGGAGGCCGGGGTCGCATACCCGTGTACCAATACCATAAATACTGGACAAGCTAAGCAAAGCTACTCCCTGACTTAAACCTCTATTATCCATATAATCAATAAAATGTTTACTATAGTTAATAACTATAGTATACATTTTATTGAACTACTAACTAACTGTATACTAAAGTTATGTTAATTAAAAATATTTTGAAAAGCTTTTAGAATAATTAAAACTGTAACTATTCCCAACATTTATATATACGTACATTATTTATTTGCTACGAAACAGAGGGACCTTTTACACAAGTCTACTATCAAAATATTATATGTAAGTCGTAACATACCCTCGTAAAACTACAAAGTTGTGGATAAAGACAACGTTCCGTCGACTCGGTCTTAACGACTCATAAACACTGGCAACTAACAAATAATTAGTGTATTTTGTTTTATTAGTACGTTTTATTTTTCTACGCTCATTATACACTGATTGTTTTATGTTCTTTTTTTAAATTTATTTCGACGTATATGTCGTTTTTTTTTTTTTATTTTAATGTCCTTATACCCAAAAAGTTGCCAGTGTTTTTAACACTGGCAACTTTTTTATGTAATACTTAAAAAAAATATTTTGTACTTAAAAGTTTTTCACATAAATTTTCTCATCCTTTTTACTTCTACAGCTCAAAGTCCGTGGATATTGTTAATAGTGAAATCTGTTTTTTATTATTATTTTTTTATATTCATGCCTATCCCCCTCAGGAGTTGGCGGAGACCACAGAGCTCCATCCGCTACGATCCCGGCACACCCTTCTGCCTCCTCCACACTCGTCCATTCTTCCTCACATTCATCGCAGTGAAACGGTTCTCTATTAGTCGATTCTCGCCCTCGTGGGAATCAGGACGTGACGGGTGGCGAATCACGTCGCCGTCATTAACTACCGATTAATCCATCTCGCTTGTCCACCTGCACCTGTATGCGATACATATCATTATGCCGATGCGAAAATCGAATCTGTAACTGTTGAGTGTATTTTTTAAGCTTATATTTGCAGGCAAGCAATACTCAAAACACTACTTTAAAAAAATCCCTCTCTGTTCGAGCTGTTCTCGTTTATTACTATATCAGGAATGGTTAAGTCTAAATGTTCCTCTGCTGAATTAGAGAGGAAATACCAGAGTGTGGGATGCTGCGGAAACCAGCTCGTATTGATGCAAAACCATTAATATTTAAACAACATTTAAATCGTAAGCAACATGCACCTATCGTGATGCGGTTGGCTTGTTTATTTCATCTCCGGTTGCAAGTACAGTGCGTCTAAAATATTACTAAAGCAATTATCTTTATGATTTGCTTAAAATAAACATGTGGATTTTTTTATGGGATAGGAAGGCAAACGAGCAGGCGTGTCGCCACATTCCACGCACCATTAATCTATTGAACCAGCTACTTTCAGTAGTATTTTCAAACCGAGGCTTACTCATATCTTAAATGCCAGCAACGCAGTTGTGATGCCTATGGTGGTGCACATGTCTAAGAGCGATGTTGATTGTTTTCTGTCACATGACACGCTTTCCCGTTTGCCTATCCATCGAAACACAACCACAAAATAAAAACATTTACGAAGTCTTCATAAATATATGTAGCTGACTGTACATCTAATCCACGTATTTTACTATAAATACACGAAAATAGCTTTGTGTTAGTATACGAAACGCGGACGCAATAAATACCCTCCCGAAATATCATTCTTGGCGTATTCGCGTGTAATTCGGACACAATTGGATTCGCGCATTGAGGATACGTAGACAAGCGTACGCTCGCGTAATATCTTATAACATCGAATTGGTTATGTTTTTTAATACAAAGAAGTAGGGCGAAATAAAGATATTCTACGCAGGCAATTCTTTTTGTTCTATCAACCCTGTTAGACACTTGGCAAAAGAAAAAATAATGTAGTTCATAAATACGTATAGAAAACGTGTGTATGATTCTTTTATCGAACTATGTAGATGTTACACCAAACTCTTTTTTGTACACGGTCTTTTTTTACACGATTTTGAAATAACACGGTTCACCAAAAAGAATAAATGTTACTACTATATTTGATGTATGTTATTCAATTTATAATTTTTTTTATGGGATACGAGGGCAAACGAGCAAGCGTGTCGCCTGATTGAAAATAAATCAACGCCGCCCATGGACAACCGCGACACCGCAGGAGTCGCGGAAGCGTTGCCGGCCTTTTAGGTATATAGAGGCTTGTTTTTTGAAGGTTCCAATGTCGTAACGGTTCGGAAAGACCGCCGAGGGTAGCTGGTTCCACAAGCTGGTGGTGCGTGGAAAGAAGTTAGGAGAGAAACGCACCGTAGTAGATCGCCACTCATCCAGGTGGTGGGGATGAAATTTTTCTTTACGGCGAGTTGTGCGGTTGTGGAATTCGGCGGCGGGAATTATTAATTAATTATAATTAGATCAGTGATTCCATATAAGAGTAAGGTATGGTAAGATATGATATGAGAACAGTGTGGTCCGCTTTTGATGCCGGTCGTAAGACTAAGTGATGACTCCTCACACCCGCCGGCATCCACGCTGCGCTACTACAGGGTTACCAGCAATAAATACACTATATAATTATATATTGATCTCTTAATATAAACACATGTGTATTTATTCTTATTGGTGAACCGCGTTATTTCAAAATCCTGTAAAAAAAGAGTTGGGTGTATTTAATTTTTTTAGATATGTAGATAAGTTTCTTATATAAATGTGGGCAGGGGAAAGGAAAGATAGATTTATTTTACAGTATGATAAGGATATGGTACTACCGCAATGGAAAAAAGGATAAAAAGTTGAGAATGGGATGCTTAAATGGTTTGGGCACAGAGAGAATGGATGAAAGATGGGTGATAAATGAAATTTACGTTGCGGATGCGGATGAAAGGGTCGGTAGGGAAGACCAAGAAGGACATACCCTAACCAAATTGCCGAAATTTTTAAGAAAGGCCAGATCTAAAGTACCCTTAACTGGTGAGCTTGTATGAAGAGAGTAATGAGTGTGGATGACGCAAAGAAAGTGTACCGAGATGTATGTCAAGTGCATGTAATTCTGTTGTTATATAGAGAATTAGAAGTTATAGAAGATTGAACATAATTTAAATCACTTCATCACTAAAATACATCACCACCGCTACCAGCTAGTAGAATACGCGGACGATTATAGTTTCTCTGACGCAGCGCATTTATATGCAACAAATCTCGCTCGCATTATACTGAGAGCTTATGTAAATAAAATTTAACTGCGTCTTGACGAGGGAACGAGAGGCGGCTAACGACCCATTACCTTTGTGAATCGAGGCCGCGTGCAAATGAAGACGCGGAGACATAAGGAATCGCAAACGTCAATAAAACCTTATATCTTTCAACGCAGTCATTTCATCATTAAACGTAGTATAAGGTCCATACAGCATATCCGTATCAATTGTTAGCTGTTTGGACTTTTCCCGCCAACTTACAAAAGTGATGTTGTGTTTTTATTTTATTTTATAACCTTATATTATTATCTACATTGTTCAATTATGGTGGCGTATTATAGTATAGCTCGATTAAGGCGTATAAGTCAAGTGATATGAAATAATTATGTGTATCGTGACTTTTTAAGTTGACTGAAAAGTATAAGGTTTTGTTAATATTTTATAAAAGCCACCAGTTTATCAAGACGTAAAGTGAGAAGCTAACTTCAATTGATTTGATATTATTGAAGTTTACTTGACACTGGCATAATAGTTATAACTGATTGCCATCAAAGAAAAAAAATTTAACTGATTAATAGAGTCAGGTGTTAATTTGCGGAAATCCATTATTATGTGGACAGTCAGAATTTTTACTTGGCTAAGATCCGCGGTAAGTTAACAATAATAGAAAAATTCTGTAAATCCACTTCCTCCAGTAAAAAACATATTATTTTTTTCTGATTTTGCTAGCTTATCGCGGATCTTAGCCAAGTAAAAATTCTGGCTGTCTACATATTAATGTTTATTGTTTTAAATTTCCTCTCCCATTATTCATATCCTTTTCGTAATGTAACATATGGTCATAGGTGGTTGACTACCATAAGGCGTCCTAGGCTTGTTCACCTATCGCATTCATAAAAGTCATAAATTAATGAGCTATTCATTATATTATATTTCACATATGTCGCAGATGAGAAGACCAGAAATTGCAAGCGTCAATTGTATTACCACTGTAGTGGAGACCGCGTCTTGGCAAACGTAGTATTGGACGCCCCTCAGCAAGACGGTGCGACGATCTACGCAGGGCGATTGGAACTGGATGCGTGAAGCCATACAGTACAGAGGCGATCAGTACGGTGCGTTTTCCCAGAAACTTCTTTCTCCCTAGGTTGTTTTTCCTCTATCAATTGACATCCTCTAAAGTCAAAGCAAAAAAGAAAAGTTTCATCCCCACCATCTGAATGAAAGGCGAACCAGTACGGTGCGTTTTTCCCAGAAACTTCTTTCCAGGCATCACTACCTTCCATAGGCTTCTAGTAACGAACCTCTCCCTCTATAAATAAATATACATATTTATTATACAAATATACATATGTCTTGTTCAAATTTTCAATTATTAATAAAATACGGTGTCCAAATTTTTACGAATAAATCCATTCCAAAGACCGTTATGGAAACAACGAATGTGGAATCAACATGATCCATGGCAGAAATCTCATGTGTCAATGTATTTTATTAGTTACGAGAATATCATAAAAGCGAAAAAAGTAATGTACTGTTTCATTTACCGGTGGGCTTGCATGAGGAGAATAATGAGTGTAGAGAAACCAAGGAAAGTATGCCAAGATCGTAACAGATGGAGATCTGTGGTCTCTGCCTACCCATGCGGAAGACAGACGTGACGATATCGTCATCATCATCATCAGCAGCAGCCTGCAGCAGTCCATTGCTGGACATAGGCCTCCCCCATGGAGCGCCACCTAGCCCGATCTGCGGCTACACGCAGCCAATTTCTGCCAGCCGCCCTGCGCAGATCGTCAGATCTCCGACAGACGTGACCAGCCCATTGCCACTTAAGTTTGCTAATTCGAAAGGCTATGTCGGTGACTTTAGTTCCCTGGCGGATTTGTTCATTCCGAAACATATCTACCAGAGAAACTCCGAGCATAGCTCTCTCCATAGCTCTCTGAGCGACTCTGAGCTTATGAAGCAGACGGACTGTCAGCGTCCACGTTTCGGCGGCGTGACGATATGTATGTATGTATTTATCCGCTCGATTTCTAATACATTTTTTTTAAACTTTTAGTGGATGACAATTGATGGTAACATAGTTTGAAATATTAAATAACTTTAATTAATAAATTTTAGTTTTATATGGAAAAAAATTTCTCTTATATAAACAGGTTATTTAGCAGGATATAAAAGCAGTAATTGACTTTAATAATTTTTTATACATATATTACTTGTTTGTAGTCTTACGAAAAGTATTCTTAAATAATTTTACATTATCCTATACCACAAAATTTAACTTCACCTTCATAAAATGTTTGTTTTAAACCGATATTCAGCTTAACTCTTATCGCAGCTACGTTGGTACCGTCCCGAAAACAAAGAATCATCCGGCCGGATTGTAGGTCACGTTTACTGAAGCGAATCTCGCTTCGGCTTCCTCTTCTGGCCCCTTTAAACAAAAACAGCAGTACGTTCTCAATTCCATGTTTTTTATATATACATGTATATCATCACGTCTGTTTTTTGTAGTGGTAGGCAGAGATTACAGATCTCCATCTGCTACGATCTCGTCTCACTTTACTTGCTTCTTTACACTCATCACTCTTCATGCAAGCTCAATAGTTAAGCGTAACATTGACTCTTGACCTGGCGTATCCTAAAAATTCGTGGTTTTTCGTATTTATAATGCGATCGGAAGGCAAACGAGCAGGCGTGTCACCTGATGCCGCCCATAGACATCCGCAGTGCCACAGGCAGTGCAGAAGCATTGCCGACCTTTAAGGAAAGTGTCATTATAAGAAGCGGAGGGGTGGGGGGGAGGTGTTGGGCCGCTGGATCTCAACCGCTCACCGGACGAAGTGTGGTAGCTAAGCTACTCATACACGGCGGTTTTCTGCGGGAGTGTGGTACTTCCCCGGGTGAGCCGGCCCATTCATGTTACAGATAAATATTATGCTGTTCTTGACAAATTGTTCGTCCACAGCGTGGCTCTACTACTTTCTCATAGTTACCGTAGACACCAAAGATCTCCATACGCTATGATCTCGGCTTACTTTCTTTGGTTCCTCCACACTCATCACTCTCTTCATGCAAGTTCGCCGATTAAGGCCATCACTCTTGACGTGGCCTTTCCTAAAATTTCATACTTTTTCTGCTTGTGAATGAATTTAGTTCATTCTAAATACATATTTTTGCAATACGAAAAACTTAACTGTACGCTGAAATTGCAATTCCTTTATTCATTTTAATAGCACTTCAATATAAATTACGGTGGTTCTTTCATTCAATATTAAGCTGTATTGCATAAATAATTTATTATTAGAGTAAATTTAATTTTTTTTTACTAAGTGGTTCAAGGCGTAGAAATGAGCCACCCATTTTTTTCGTGTGGAGGTGTTTGAAGTGAGTATGGGAGCAAGTACCAGTGGATGGGTAACAGGTAACCTTTCAATTTTTGAGAGAGGCCTGTCTCCAGCAGCGGAATGTATGGATAATAATTTCACAAAAAAATGTAATAATTTTTTATTTAATTATTTTTTAATTGTATAGGAAGGCAAACGAGCAGGCGTGACGCCTGATGGAAAGCAATCAACGCCGCCCATAACATTCGCAATGTTATAAATGTTTCAGAAGCGTTGCCGGCCTTTAAGAAATGCGTAGGCTTGTTTTTTATTCCAATATCGTATCTGTTCGGGAAGAACATCCGAGGTAGCTGTTCCTATAAAGTGTAAGCGGAAGGAAGTCTTGAAAAATACACATCGTACTAAATCAACACTCATGCAGATGATAGGGATAAAAGTTCTTTGAGGCGAGAGACCCTGGATTGCTAACAGCAGGTGATGTCGCTGTTAATCATTTTAAAAGTCTAGTTTAAATAAATAAATAGCACAATTGTTTTTGTTTTATTACTTTTTCATTTATTTACTTTGTCGCTCGCTCGAGGAAGTACCACACTTCCGCAGAAAACGCGCGCCTGAAAGGCGCCTGAGTGGTAGCTTACCTACCGCGCTTCGTACGATAAGCGGCCGTGTTCCGGAGGCCCTACACCCTCTCCTCTCTCTCTACCCCCCCTCCCATTTCCACTTCGACAATGACACTCTCCTTAAAGGTCGGCAACGCTTCCGCACTGCCTATGACGCTGTGGAAGTCTATGAGCGGCGTTGATTGCTTTCCTTCAGGTGACACGCCTGCTCGTTTGCCTTCCTATCCCATAAAAAAAACAAATGATTTTCAGTTGCCCGCATTATATAAAACTCAATGACAGCGTGCTCGACCCCTAACGAACCGACCTGCTTGTGAATGAATTTAGTTCATTCTAAATAAACATTTTTGCAATACGAAAAACTTAACTGTACGCTGAAATTGCAATTCCTTTATTCATTTTAATAGCACTTCAATATAAATAACGGTGGTTCTTTCATTCAATATTAAGCTGTATTGCATAAATAATTTATTATTAGAGTTAGTTTAAATATTTTTTTTACTAAGTGGTTCAAGGCGTAGAAATGAGCCACCCATTTTTTTCGTGTGGAGGTGTTTGAAGTGAGTATGGGAGCAAGTACCAGTGGATGGGTAACAGGTAACCTTTCAATTTTTAGAGAGGCCTGTGTCCAGCAGTGGAATGTATATATATTAATAATATGTAATAATTTCACAAAAAAATGTAATAATTTTTTTTGTAATAAAATAAATTCATCTTGTTAATAAAGTAAATAAAAACAAAATATAAAATTGTTATGAAAAACCTACTATACTTTTATAATATTTAAACTTTTGTATATTGAAAAATTTACAAACTGAAAATAAATATATAATGCAATTTTTACTAACAGAAACCATAATACATTTCTTCAAAACATATAAAAACATAAACGTATCTAGGCTTATTATTATTGCATGAAATAAATCAAAGCTGATTTCAATAATAAACTTATATTGTAATTTGAGAAAGAAGTAAAGCTTGTAGCAGAATTGCAAAACGAATCACACAATAAATAAACGCTTATGTTAAGGATATAAATGACGGCATAAAGACAATACCTATTTGTAGTATACGCGAGTGTCTATCCAAAATTGTGAGTATCAAAGGCGGAAAACTGAAGTGCACTGAGGATGAAAGTTTTCCATTAAAGTGTAAAGACGCTATTGTGATCAGAAAAGTGAATGTAAAAAGTGTGTAAGTTAAAGTTTTTGTACGCGCGCAAGACAAGAAATAATACGTAGATTTTGCGATTCTTCAAACACGGCGTATAGGCGCCATTTTGTTGCGTACAATCAAAAGAGTTGCGCACAAACGTCAAGTTGTCGCACGGCTTGTGCGCGGAGTGCTTGCGGCGTGCGGGTCGCGCGCGGGCGTCCAGCGCGCGCGACCTTGAGCCATGTCCTGATAGGGTCATGGAGACGATCTCCGAGGATGCCGAAGCCGAATTGGAACTTGGTAAATATTCTCCCACTATCTATCATATAGGGTGTCCGGTGGTTGATTTAAGTTTACAACCTTAACTACTATTTTCAAACAATGAATATTCAACTACATTTATATAAGGTTATAAGGTCGAATATTCCTTGTTTAAAGGTAGTAGTTAAGGTTGAAAACCTAATTCTGCCACTGGACCCCCATTGTTGCCAACACTATTATATAAAAATATTTACATGTAAACTTCGATTTTGGATGGGCTTAAAACTAACTAACTATGTTATGTTCCGCCTGTTGTATTCGTTCTTTATCTATTGATTTCTTGTTTGACTTAGAGGTGCCTTACTTCTAAGGTTTGTTTTCATTTATTTTTTGTGAAAATAAATTTTATATTTATTTAGTATCTACTGTCTATTTATTTTTTTTTAATCTAAATCTTCTAATCTTCATCTACTACGATCTCGGCTCACTTTCCTTGCTTCTCCACATAACTCCCTTCATGTAAGCACGCCGGTTAAGGGTACTCTTTACCTGGTCTTTTCTGAAAATTCATAACTTTTTTATTAACTTTTAATGAGATAGGAAGGCAAACGAGGAGACGTGTCGCCTGATGGAAAGCAATTAACGCCGCTCAGATACTAATATCTACGTAGGTGTCACCGCGCCGCCTCACATGACGATAAAATGTGGGGATGCGAGCAATGAATAGTAGCGGATATCCGGTAGAATTAGATTTTCAACCTTACTTACTTTCAAAGAAGGAATATTCAACCTTTATAACTCAATATAATTATGATACTATTGGACACCCTATATAAACAATATTGTAACCATCCTACTAATATTATAAATGCGAAAGTTTGTGAGTATGGATGTATGTTTGTTACTCTTTCACGAAAAAACTACTGGACAGATTTGGATGAAACTTTACAGTAATATAGGTTATATACATCGGAATAATATATAGGCTACAATTTGTAATGATTCTATGTAATTTTGGTCGTAATATAACGATATATGTCAATTAAGTCTGAAAAAAAATCTGGCCTCTGAGAGCTATCTAGGCGTACGCTGCCTAAACCATTGGAGTTACACAAAGATGATGTACTGTAGGATTGTTTGTTTTGAATATATCTACATAAAAGTCCGCGACAGCATATAGTGGAAGCCACTATGACCGAAATTGTGAACCATAAATTAAGTAAAAATATATTTATTTAAAATGATCTATCACGAAACTTAATATGGCAGACCAAATTCCATGCGAGCAAAGCCGCGGGCAAAGCTAGTACAGTTATAATTTAAAAAGTAACGTGAATTATTTTCAACTTAGTTGAAAACGTCTTATTCATCAAATCTTGTCCATAGATCTTTTTAGATACCCAAAAAAATTAAAATATCCGCGGGTAAAAATATTTGACACGAGGTAATTGCATACGTGATTGATGGTACGTCGTAAAGTTTGTTTACACGGAGTATGAATGTTCGACTGTAAATCATGAAACTGTGTGCTTACAAATACACCTGATCCAATCGACTCAAGTAATTATGTAGGAAATGTTTGAAAATCGCTGATTAACAAGTTTACAGAGACATAGGGTGTCCATGTTAAAATAAAAGCATGGAATTGTCATGATATTTAATATATAATCAAATGCTGATTAATTTATTTATATGTACACAAAATGTCAAATCTATAGAAATATTAATAAAAAAAACTAACATACAAAAGATTTTATAATTGAATCTTTTGTATGTTTAGTTTTTTATGATTTTGAAAAGAATAGCAATTTTATATATATATATATATATATATATATATATATATATATATATATATATATATATATATATATATATATATATATATATATATATATATCATTCTTAACCATTCTAAAATATTAACTATTCTTCACCAAAAGTGGGGTCACCCTTTTCCAAACCTGTGAGTAGCGGTCGATACCATTCATTTAACATTGACTCAAGTTAATAGCTTTCCAAATAACAATGATTTAACGGACTCGGCCTATTTTTCGATACTTTTAGTTGATCATTCCAATTATTACTTCTTTTTCCTTGTACATATATGTATGTTATATCTTAAGTAGTATTTCTTTTATTAAAAATCTAGCGATGCGTGATTCCCCCCCCCCTTGAACTGAAATGACGAGTCCAGCTCGTCATTAACTTTCTTGAGCAAACTGACAATGACGAGCTGCACTCGCCAGAAATTAATGAGGGTATCAACCCTTTGGCTTTTTATGAGATAAGAATATGTCAGTCATATCAAGTCTAAGCTTTGATACACTTGTATGCATACACATTTTGTAGTGGTAGAGCCACGAATAAAGGTACATTATTTGTCTGTAGCATGAATGGGCCGGCTCGACCGGGTAAGTACCACACTCCCGCAGAAAACCGTCGTCTGTGTGGTAGTTTAACTACCGCGCTTCGTGCGGTGAGCGATTGCCTTCCGGAGGTCCAACTCTCCCCCCTCCCATAATGACAATTCCGTAATGACTGACATAATGACACTGCCAGCAACACTTTTGCACTGCCTATGAAGAATTACTGAAGATGAAGAATGACTTTTATTACACAAGTAAACGTTACCGCCTGTCTATTGGTATTTGCTCCCAGAATCACCTTGGACAATATTCACATCAAGAAATATGGTGACATCATTCTACTCTGAGAACCATCCGTCAAATCCGTCTGCTCTGCGAGGGGATTCGCAAACATTCCTCAACTTGAGAAAAGATTAATCAATTGAATCGTAACCCCTTAAACTCCAATTTATTTTCAGTTTTTTTAAATGGTATAGGTGGACAAACGAGCAAGCGTGTCGCCTGATAGAAAGCAATCAACGCTGCTGATAGACAACCGTTACACCGCAGGAGTCGCAGAAGTGTTTCCGGTCTTTTAGGTATAGGTAGGCTTGTTTTTTGAAGGTGCCAATGTCGTATCGGTTCTGAACGAGTTTCCATCCCCTTAGATGTACGGCAGATGTTTGATATGAAATAAAATTGGTAAGTTAATAGACGCCAAGACTTTTTGAAAATCTACCTACAAACAAACTTCCATCAATTGATCGCATGTTTAAGACATTGAAGGTAACAATAAAATCATTCGGTGTAAGTACTCTCGCGCACGAAAATAGATTGCGAATTAAATATTATATAAAATATGTTCACGAGTAGAGTTCGATGACCGCTGAGTTATTTACATCATCCAATACGCATGCAAAACAACTTTGAAAATATTTTTGTTGACACATTAACCCTTCTTTGTATGAATTTTTCTTTATTGTTGAAATAAATCAAGGTGATATAATTCATGTTCAAAATTAAAGAAAAAATGGTTAAAAAATCTTAGTATATATTTATAGTATAAATTTAGCAAAAAACAATATGATGGAAATTTCCATCATCATGCAAAGTAAATAGAAATAAAAGAGGATATCATTGGATATTTTTCATTCTTTATGATAATAAACAAAACAATTATTATTTTTATTAATAATAAACAATGAGTAAACATTTAAATATATTTTTCCTATACATTGGAAGATAAGTAACTGCATAGTGGTGTAAAATTCTATCATGTGGTATTTTTTAAATTAAACGAAAATTGTTTCAGAAAATCCTCTAAAAATAACAGAAACACATGTTAAAAACCATTTCTTCCACTCATTTTCACTTTATTAGCAATAGAAAATCAAATATAATAAAACAAAAAGCGGAATGACAACTTCAAGCTCGTTTTTACTGATAGTGGCACTTGCTTATTTTTGACAGCTATGTTTTTTTTTAATGCAATGGACATTAGAAAGGTATCCAGACACGATCAAATTAAAGTGAACTTGTTCTTTTATATATATCTATCTATGTACTTTTTGGCATTCAATGTTATGATGGAAATTTCCACCATTATGCAAAGAAGGGTTAAACGGTTACAATCCCACGTAAAAAACTGATAACTTATTTTAGCAAATATAACATTGACTCTTTTTTTTTATGAATAATTAAAAGGGAAAAAGCCTACTAAGTGAATCATCGTCTCCTTTTGAAGAATAAGTGATGGATTTAAAAATGAAGTAAGCTCAATTTGTAAAAATATTTCGATTCTACCATTATACTATCGATGTGTAGCATATTTACTTATCACAAATATATATTAGCAATATGCAAATATTGTTAGTCTTTTTTTAAAAACAAAAGAAAATCGCCGCCATTTTATTCGCTCAGTCGTGCGTCTTAGAAACGAAATTACATAGCCTTACTGCCAACAATATTCCACATCAAAGTTAAAAAAATGTTTTTGTAAACAATTAAAATAGACAAGGACTCTGATGCCCTTACCGTGTTTCATACTTAACTTCCCACTCTTTGTTCAACGTGTAAGCCGACCATTATAACTTCGTAATGAACGAAAACCTCTGAAGTATTAAGTTATATACGTATAACAGACACCGCAAGGGTTTCTAGGCGCTCACTAAAAATTTGTCTCATTTACCTTCCACGAAAATTTTCAGCGCCTTTGTGGTTATTTTAGACAAAATATGCCCATCGTTTTTTCCTGCTTCTAATGCGATGAAATTTTTGGGCTTTGTATGTAATTGTCGAAAAAAACGTTTTGGTAACCTTGAAATATGTCCTGATATCGTGAATTGTCGTTATTTAATACATATTTTCAAATTATTTATAGCTAGACATCACACACAAATTATAAAATAACGGACTAAAAGAAAAATATCATATACAAACTAAAGTATCAGAAGGAAAAATATTTAGTAATGATATTGTTAAAGCCCAAAGTCGAATCGGTAATATTTCGGTAATAATCGGTAAGTTTGTGAGTATGGATGTATGTTTGTTAATCTCTCACGAAAAAACTACTGGACGGATTTGGATGAAACTTTACAGTAATATAGGTTATACATCGGAATAACATATAGGCTACAATTTGTAATGATTTTATGTAATTTTGGTCGTAATATAACGATACATGTCAATTAAGTCGGAAAAAAAACTGGCCTCTGAGAGCTATCTTGCCGTACGTTGCCTAAACAATTGGAGTTACACAAAGATGCTTTTATGTGAAAGTTATTATGACCAAAATTATGAACCATAAATTAAGTAACAAATATATATTGATTTAAAACGATAAATAAACACCATTGTATACAAGTGATTTTAATAGTATTTAAAAATAATTATTTTCGTAAATATATATTAACACTTTAATAGGCAAACCATATCGTGTGTTAGTACCGCTATCTATCGCTAATAACTGTAAATTCATAAGAGAAATATTATAGTCACGATTGCTGATAACTGGAAACTAAACATTGCATGTTTTTAAAAAGGTTGAACTCAATGCCAAACACATTTATTATTGTCATCTTTGATTTTTATCATGTAATATACCTAGTTTGCCATAAAAATTTTACCCCTTCATTAAATTAGAAGCAATGACGATGGCGATAAACGCTTGGTGATACAACCTTCTTATCAATCTCGGCACTCATTTGAAACGTCAGAAGAAAATATAAGTATCTCTTAGATTTGACTTTTTTGCCCAAGTAGTACTTCTTACAATCTTAAGAAATAAAGTCTAGCAAATATTCTGCATAGAGAAGTCTCATTCACGGTATCAATTTAAGATAATAAGCATCTTTATTGTGATCAAATTAATTTTTTTATGGTATAGGAAGACAAACGAGCAGTCATGTCACCTGATGGAAATCAATCTCTTTTCGGTTGTCTTCCGTAGAGTCTACTATACCTGAAGATGCCTCGTGTTGGGGCGAAACACGTGTCGTTTACAAGATGGAAAAGTGATAATGTGTGTTTGGTGTTGTGTATAGTGGTTGGTGAGTGGAGAGTTGATGGCCGATTTTCGGTAAGTTTTTGGTTTAAGTTCCAAATAAATCCACTAAACCCAACGGAAAAACACACATTATTAATTTTCTGTTATTGTTTTGCTTGTCGCGGATCTTAGCTAAGTAAAACTTTTGACTGTCCATATAGTGATGGATTTCCGCAAAGTAACGCCTGACTCCATTAATGATGGAAATCAATCAACGCCGCCCATAGACTTCCACAGTGCCATAGGCACCACTACAATTTCATGGCCAATATATCAACAGTTATTTTGGTCAGATATAAGAAGGTAGAAAGGAGCCACGCAAATCATCCCACGCAGGTCAGCTAAGTATTCATAACGCTGCTATCATTTGGTCAGTGATTGTTAACACCTAGCTATAATTTATGATAGACCATTCAACCAACCACTATCCGTTTGTCAGAACCTGCATTTAAAGAATACACATGAGTTAAGGCGACAAGATATTGTATTTACCCACCTGTACTATTCTTCTCACAAATGTTAAAAAATATTATATTAATTATTAATAAATACACACAAGACTTTTCCCACCAACTTACATCAGTGACGTTGTGTTTTTATTTCATTTTCATAATCTTAAATTATTATCAGTTATATTGTTTGTGGTGGTGTATTATACAATATACTTCTATTAAGACATACAAGTGAAGTGATATGAAATAAATACGTGTATCATAACTTTTTAAATCTGAATAAGTTCATAGGTTTTGATAGAGTAGCCACCATTTAATCAAGACGTAACGTGATGAGCTGACTGGTTATATTCTAAGAGATTTGATGATATCATATTATTTGACACTGGCAATAGTTATAACTAATTATACTCTCAACACACTATAATAAATTATACTCTTTGAATATTTTTTATTAATTATTTATATAATTAAAATAATACTATTATTAATTTTTTTTATTGAAAAGATATGCAATCGAGCAAGTGGGTCATTTGATGGTAAAAAACTACCATCACACATGAGCATCTGCAGTTCTAAAGGTACTGCAAATACGTTTCCTATCTTAAGGTAAGCCGGTTAAGTAATAAGATGGGAAGAAGAAATTAATAGGAAGAGACGAGGAATTAAAGGAAGAGAAAAGAAATTGGGTTACCGGATCCCCACACTCACTATACAAACCCAGTAACATAGTAAAAGACGATTAATTATCCTATTTATTCTATTCTTAGGTACTTTCAATTTTATTTATCCCTTTTTTTTTATCCCAGAGAAATCCTTTATGGATACACTTCAGCCTGGGGGAGGCTGGAGAGTTATGTCGGACTCGTTTTACCGACTAAAACCCCTTGGGTGTTTCTACGCGTCACTTCTATCGAGGTCACGGGGACGCTTGGCTCAGATCCGCAATCCCGACAGTGCAGCTTTTATGACCCCGTCTTCATTTGGGAGGCTTTAGGTTCTCCTCCCCCTTCGCTAAAAACGCCCCGAAACACTAAGGGTGTTCTTCAGCTCAGGACCTTAGTGAGTAACAGACCCCCCGATCCGTTACTGCAAGTCCTGGTCAGGGTGGCATTAGGGCCGCATAAGCCAAACGCCGCCGATTTATTATTTTATTAATCCCTAGTATTACCGCTATTTATTCATTAATACATACAAAACCCACTATAATAAGAAATTATCATCATACTAAAACATATTAAATAATTATAAACAACACACTAATACCTAAAAGTATATTTCCTTTTGTGAAACATTAAATATGTTTTTGTGTCTCAAGAGACAGGAATATATTTCAGTCCAAACTCCTAAGGTTAAAAACATTTAATAAAAATTCTGCGTAACAAAGTACTTTCTGGCGCGACTGTCGCATTACGTGTAATGGAATCGAGATAACGCAAGCAAACGCCGTCGATTGACTTATCTGCCTTTCGCTTCACGCATTGGATGGCTTTTCATGGATTTAGTTTCGATATGGCTGTACCATATTTAGTTAAACTATATTAAAAAAAATAATTATAATATATTTTTTCAATATCTTTCTCTATATAAAATATTAAAATATTTCTGGGGACTGTTAATAAAATCAAATCGAAGTTAATGAATGAAATAAGAATTTTGTATCATAAGCATACAAAAAAAACTAATGTTAAAAATAAATAAAAAAATATTTTTTCAATATCTTTCTCTATATAAAATATTAAAATGTTTCTGGGGGCTGTAAATTAAATCAAATCAAAGTTATTGAAGGTAATAAGCAATTCGTATCACAGCATACCAAAAAAAAAACTAATGTTTAAAATAAATAAAAAAATATTTTTTTCTCCAATATTTATATAAATTTGTTTAAAACGTATGTAGAGACTGTCAAAAAAATCAAATCGAAGTTATTTATATATATAAGCATCGGCTTAATTATCAGATTCCATGAGTAAATCCATTAATGAATCCTTACTTATTTTAGTTATGATTTTTTTTACATAAAGACTGCATTTTTTACCTTATTTTAGATTATTGTTCACTACGCCTGCAAATTAATGAATTGTTAATGCTAAATATGCAATATTATTCTACGATAACTGTGCAGATAGGTAGGCAGTAAATGATAGAACTAGCTGTTTCTGTTAGTTTAAAACAAAAAACAAATAATAATTAATAATTCCGTGAAAATTTTGCAAAAAAATTGAAAGTCTAAGGTTAATTTCCTTGGATTTAAAAAAAAGTATTATACTATATAGTTCAATTAAGGCGTATAAGTAAAGTGATATGAAATAAATGCGTGATTTTTTTAAGTTGACTGAAATAGTCCATAGAAGGTTTTGGTAGAAAGGCCACCATTTTATCAAGTAACTAGATAAGCTAACTAGTCATATTTCAAGAGGTTTTATGTCATAATTTTTTTTCTCTATTGGTGTTGACGAAGTGTTTCCATGCTCATGATTTACATATATTGATTGTACTTACTCATGGATTCTCAAATAAAGTTTTATTCGTTTTTTTATATCGTCGTTTTTATATCTGTCTTTTTTTCAGATGGTACAAACATAATAGTCCATTTCTAGATATTGTATTATAAAAAAATATATATTTTTCTCGCGCTAAGGGTGTGAAAAACGTCGCAAAAAATAACTTGTAATTAAATGTAAAACACATAAAACGTAATAAGATTGCATTAAAAGAAAACTGCAAGTCGTCCAAAGCTTTTATAATCCTTAATAACAATAACTTTTTATTTCCAGTTCAGTCTGGTACATTCTTGTCTATATAAATATTAAAATAACCTTGTCTGACTATTATGTAAAGTAGAAGCGTATTGTTTGCGATTTTAACGAATTGCGATGCTAATTTCACATAAAAAATCAATTTTTATTTTTTACTCATATGGACTATGAGTAAAAAATAAAAATTGATTTTTCATGTGAAATTTTTATAAAACATAAAAAGAGATATTTTTTAATTCCTACTTTTTGTTCACACTTTCCCTATATATATTTATATATCTTGTTCAAATTTTGCAATCGTCAATACAATACTTTTTATTCATCCACTCAAATTAAAATACATTTTTTAAACTTGTAGTGACACTTAATGTATAATAAATACAGTTTTTTCAAATATTAATTAATTATTTAATTTAATTAAATAATTTTAGTTTTATATGTAAGAAAAAAAAGGAGAATTTAGGAATAAATACTGTTAGCAAAGGCGAAGCGTGTAGTTTGCTGAAAAAAGTAGGAATTTAATTTAATTCTTTTTATATTATTTGTTTGCGGTATATAATAAGTATTTCATTAAATACTCTGTAAAATTATCCCATAGATGTCAAGTAAAATGAAAGTGTTTTATTTGAGTTAAGAATTCTGATAATTATGCCAACGATATACTTTTTTTTTTCAAATAGAAAATGCTATTGTGTTTTTAATTGGCTTGATGCATATTGCTGATACCGTGGACTACCGTCCAATGGTGTTCGTACTTTTCGGATTTACCCTCAAAAACAAAATACAAAATTCAAAATTATTTTTCTTTCTACCATATGTCTAAATTACATTTCATTTATCGCACTTTAGTCTGTTATCAACAAATCTTTACCACCATCTCATAATAAGGTTCCTCTGAATGGACAACAGCGAAAGACTCATTCTCCGTCACTCTTCACACCCTACAATACTTTGGCAACATTATTAGAAAAATAAAATCCGAAAATCTAAAACGCAACATTCTAAGAAAGATAAATGGAACAAGACCTTGTCGACACATTGAGCAGACCAAATGCCTAACACTCAAAACTGTTTATTTCTTATGATAATTTATTTTATATAATAAAAATCAAAACATTGTTTAAACGTGAATCCTAGAAGCATTGCATTGCTAGACTTTTTGATAAACCGATATGTTTTTTAACTATAAGTATAACTTGAAATAGAATTGAAATTAAAACGTATTGCCAACAATTATTTTTCAATTCACATTGTCACCAAGGAACACACAAGAGTCTTAAATTTTCTTTCAACTGCGCTCCTTTCTCTGGTTTGAAATAAAAATGTCGGGTTTATAGTACCTTGTACGGTGAAACGCTTCCACGGGGGATTTCAAACGCCTTTTATTTACTTTATACTTACACCCACGGAATGGTTTGTTTAATTTTTAATTATATAAAGTGCTTATTTTTTCTGTCATCTATTTATAATGATTATTTTTATTACTTAATTAAGACATATGCCGAGATTTTCCCGCCATAGAATACGGATGGCTGTATTGTATGCCAGAAAACGCTCGGCATAGAATACAGCCATCAAAACTCTATTTCTTCCCATTGATTTTCTACAATGTGTCGATGGGAATAAATAGAAGTCTTCTATAAATGACGATGACTATGAATATGACTATAAAAACTTCAAAGTTATTGTACTGGATATAATTCGAAATGCAGATCTAATACACAAATCTACCGGCGTACCGAATTCGCTAACATAGAGTCATCAAACTGAATAAATAAATAGGATAGAGACCGTGTCATGGCAAGCTTAGTATCGGATACCTTCTGGCTATATGAAGACGATCTGCCAAGTTACCTAGCAGAAACAATAAAGGAAGAAGATGAAAAAAGAAAACTTGAAAGAGGCCTATGCTCAGATATAAACAGCTGCAAGACTGATGATAAATAAATAAGTGGGATATAACTAAAAAAAAATTAAGATATTTTCCTTACAATCATGTGGTTCTAAGTTTCAACGCTGACAGAGAATTCTACAATATTGTACGTTAGGACTAACTAAATATTTCTTATGAGATGGAAAGGCAAACATGTAACGTTTCGCCTGATGAAACGCAATCAACGCTGCCTATGGATGACTGCAACGCTTTAGGTTTTATAAAGATATGTGTAGGCTTGTTCTTTGATGATTTCAACTAGGGATTGCAATCCCGCAGCTCATTCGATCCCGCGGGATTACTCAATCCCACGCGGAATCCCGCAACTTTGAAATTATATTATAAAATAAAATTGAAACTACAGATTTTTGTGCAAAATCAACTTTTATCAAACATTTCTTAAATTATGTAAGATAAATTAATTCTTTTTTATTAATTAAGTAAAAGTAATAAGTAATCTGTTTCATCTTTAAATGTTTGCCATAGTTTAATAGTTTTGTTTAATTTTATCCTTACTGCTAACTACAGTTTTATATTTTTCATATAATGACTAATAATCAAATCGCAACCTTCTCTCAGATAGAGCTCGCGATTTACGCGAAAGTTTCATCGCCAAATTTTTAATTCGCGAAATACGCGAATCCGCGTTTTGAAGGTGCTGTATCCCGCGGTAAAGCGTGATCCGGTTTTGGGAGATTGCAATCCTTAATCCCAATGTAACATCGATTTGGAAAAAAATAACCAAATGGAAGCATTTTACTGTACTACTGCGTTTCGTAAAGTGAATACAGGAAGCTGGAGCTCTCTTTTCCCGCTCCACATTCTAACCGATAGAATATAGTCAATTATAGAATATATTCAATTTCTTTAGTATTGTAGATATTCATGATTGATGATCCCGAGATGACCGTCCCGAGATCGGGCTCCCCCGGGTACTATAGTGCCTTACCTCAGCATCCAGGGCTCTAATGGGGTTGACCTCCATCTTCTCTTAAACTTGTTAAAATATGACAGCGACGTGGTTCGCCACCCGTCACCTTTTGATTACCCACGAGTGCGAGAAGCAACTAACGGTGAGACGTTTTGCTACGACGAATGTGAGAAGAAGGATAGATGAAAAGATGGATGAGTGTGGCGGAAGCAGGGAGAGTGTGTCGGGATCGTAGCGGATGGAGTTCAAGGGTATCTGCCAACCCCTACGGAAGATAGGCGTGAAGATATGTATATATGTATGTTAACCTGAAACCATTAGTTATAGACAAAAATTTGTCAAAATAAATCTTTACACTGAAATTGAAAATTCGTAATTGCGATACTAAGCTGAGCCGAGATAAGTCCGAACGTTTGTGTAAAACAAAATTGATGATCTCACGACGTCTGGAGCGCCGACAGCTGTGACACTGTGAAAAAGAGTAATTGGTTTTTTTTTAAGGAGACAAACGGGCATGCGTGTCGCCTGATGGAAAACAATTAACGCCATTAACATCCGCAACACCATAGACATTGCAGATTTCCGGCCTTTGAAATAAAAATAGGCTTGATTAATGGAGTCAGGCGTTACTTTGCGGAAATCCATCACTATGTGGACAGTCAAAAGTTTTACTTAGCCAGTTTTAACAAGCAAACAATAACAGAAAATTCATATTGTGTGTTTTCCTGCTAGATGAAGTGGATTTATATGGAACTTAAACCAAAAACTTAACTAACCTTTTCGGTTGTCTTCCGTAGAGTCTACTATGAAGATGCCTCGTGTTAGGGCGAAACGCGTGTCGTTTACAAGGTGGAAAAGTGGTAGTGTGTGTTTGGTGTTGTGTATAGTGCTTGGTGGGTGGAGAGTTGCTGGCCGTTTTTCGGTAAGTTTTTGGTTTAAGTTCCAAATAAATCCACTTTGTCCAGCAGGAAAAAACACATTATTAATTTTCTGTTATTGTTTGCTTGTCACGGATCTTAGCTAACTAAAACTTTTGACTGCCCACAAAAGTAGGCTTGTTTTTCGAAGTTCGTAATGTCGTGTTTGTTCAGACATACCGCTGGAGGTAGCTAAAAGCTTGAATGAAATAATTAGGCTGTTAGGCTGATAATATCTTAACCTACTTATTTACACAATGGTAGAAATTTCCATCACAACATTAAATGCCCAAAAATTATATAAAAGAACAAGTTCACTTTAAGTTGATCGTGTCGTGATAAAAAAAAACATAGCTGTCAAAAATAAGCAAGTGTCACTATCAGTAAAACGAGCTTGAAGTTGTCATTCCGCTGTTTGTATTGTAGTTGCAATAAACATATGATTTTGTTTTATTTTATTTTACAATTTCTTGTAGTAAGAATAATAACTGTTTTGTTAATTATCATAAAGAATAAAATATATTCAATGGTATCCTCTGTTATTTCTGTTTAGTACTAAGCTTATGATCTAACTTTGCATGATGATGGAAATTTCCATCATATTATTTTTTGCTAAATTTAAATATATACTAAGATTTTTTTTAACATTTTTCCTTTAATTTTGAACATAAATTATATCATCTTGATTTAATTCATCCAATAAGGAAAAAACAAAGAAGGGTTAACTAATTATGAAATATATGACTAATTTTTTATTACAAAAATAATTTCCATGTAAGCCCGTATTCGGTCCCAAATATTACAAGAGGATATTAGTGATGACATTACGGGATACCTTGCCGCTAAATTTTGGCGTTAATTACGAAAGTGACATGGCATTTTATACGCCTTATGGGTTTATGCTATTCAGCATTGTGTATGTGATATTATATTTAATTATATAGTTACTCTAACACCTGAACATACCAAGATCTTATCGAGGCGAATGCTGCTGCCATTGGAGTGGCGAATTACTGGGTTAGCAAAATACTAGGAATAGGAACCACTGACACGTATAGAAGAAGAAAAATTACATACATACATATCGTCACGTCTGTCTCCCGGAGGGGTAGACAAAGATCATCATCTGCTACGATCTCGGCATACTTCCCTTGCTTCCTCCACAATCATTATTAAGGGTTACCCGCCAGTTAAGGGTACTCTTGACCTGGGTTTTCTTAATAACATCAGCAATTTGGTCAAGGTATGTCTGCGTTCAAAAAAATTATATAGTTTTTATACCTACTTTTCTCTCTCTCTCTCTCTCTCTATATATATATATATATATATTTACGCCTATCCCCACAAGAGACACACGAAACGGCTTGTCATTGGTCGCTTTTCGCCCTCGTGAGAATCAGGACGTGACGGGTACCACCACCCGTCACCGTCATTTTCGATAAATTAGGTATATTAAATTTGTCTTAGTAAATCCCACAAGCCGCAAGGGAGAATGGAGGTCAGCCCCAGCAGAGCCCTGCATGCTGAGGTAAGGCACCATAGTCCCCGGGGGAGCCCGACCTCGGGACGATCGGCACGCTTGGGACTAGGCTCGCCCCTAGCCACGCATCCATTGGCACGGCAGACCGTGGATTGGCGGAGAGGAAGGGAAAGGATAAAAAAGAAAGGAAGAGGCAGGGAAGGAAATGCGGATTGGGGGTTACCAGACTTGGAATAAACATTTATAAATCCATATAAAATCGAACCCGCGACCATTGACGAAGGGCCCCGCCACTGAGCCTATATATGTATATATATATATGTATATATATATATATATATACATACATATATATATATATATATATATATATATATATATATATATATATATATATATATATATATATATATATATATATATATATATATGGTCGACTTATTCTAGTTTTAATTAAAGATCTCATACAAAGTTTATTATGTTTGTTGTTACTATGTTGAAATGATTGTTATTCAAAATCCCAAAAAAGACTATCATTTGTTATTCCAAAAGTATCAAGATACTAACAAACAAGCGGGTCTGTCATCCGATGTTAAAGAACTATATATAATATTTATCTTGAAAATATTTACATTTCAATATTTATTCGCATATTTCAGATACATGCGAGTAAAAAAATATACATTCGCTTTCTATAAGCAAACTGAATAATATTTACGATTCGAGATCCGAAAAAACACCTTTAATTTTCATTCATAACATTTATATAAAATTAAATGGCGTATCGTGTATACGTCATATACCTATCAACTTTTTTTTAACCCAGGGGAAATCCTTTACGGATTCTCTTCAGCCTGGGGGAGGCCGGAGGGTTATATTGGACTACTTCTACCGACTAAAAGCCCTTGGGTAACTTCTAAGCGCAACTTCTATCGGGATCACGGGGACACTTGAATCATATCCGCAACACCGACAACGCAGCCTTTATGAGCTTATCTTCATTTGGAAGGCTTTTAGGTATTCGTCCCACTTCGCCGAAAACGCCGCGAAACACTAAGGCCGTTCTTCAGCTCGGGACCTTATACCTATCATCTATCTTGTCTAACTCCAGTAGCGTTTCCTATAATTAAGAGATTCAGTAATTCAAAAAGTTAAAAATAATAAAATAAGTGGCCCTGGGCTGGTTACGTTTGTAGGAGATCCGCCGATCGTTGAAGAAGATGAGTGCTGTAGTGGAGATTGCGTCTCGACAAATGTAGCGTGGGACGCCCTCCGGCTAGAAAAACTGGATGCGTAGAACCGAAGGCTAGGTGGCGTGGTGGCTTCTTGGGAGAGACCTATATCCAGCAGTGAACTGCCACAGACTGTTGATGATGATTAAACCTAATCATTATTAGATTAATTTACTATAACTTGTACTAATATAACTGAATACCTACTTAATCAGATTTAAGAGTGGTAGAGCCACTCTGCAGACGAATACTTTGTCAAGAATGGTATATTATTTGTTTGTAGCATGAATGGGCCGGTTTGCCCGAGGAAGTACCACATTCCCGCATAAAACCGGCGTCTGAGTGGTAGCTTAGCTACCGCGCTTCGTACGGTGAGCGGCGCTCAATGGGCGGCGCTGATTGCTTTCCATCAGGTGACACGCCTGCTCGTTTGCCCTCCATCCCATAAAAAAAATTAACTTCAATTTAAATTTAAGTTATTATAGTTTCTTTTTTATTATTGTTCATTAAAGCCACAATATAGCCCTTATCTCCATCATGAGGAGTATGGAATGGCTGAAAACCAGTGCTCTCTGAGACTTTAGTTTCAGACAGTATATTGCTGAGCCATTGCCTATTGCTGGAAAATTGACATTTTTGATTGTTCGTTACATATTTCAAATTTTCGGCAACAAATACTTTTTTATTTATTTATTTACATGTTCCATAGACTGGCTTGTGACCACACAATAGCATCCTTTATACCTCATTTTACATTGTATACTAAGTTCAGGTGAATTACTGCTTTTGTAGTATCAAAAAAATAAAAGTTATTTCGATATAACCACCCGTTCATTTTCCTACCGCTTCAGACATTTTCATTTTATTTAATCTTAAGTTCCTTTTGATTTTTACATCATGAATAAATGAACATTTTCAAACAATACTTCCCATTGAAATATTTTCATTTCCTTAGATTCGGAAAAGGATAAAAGGATATTTCTGTACGAAGATATTTCTTCAATGAGGAGCGCTTAGGATGAAAGAACTCAAATAGGTCGGGATAAAGATACATTTAACAGTAGGATATTCTCTTTTGAAATTGATACTGCTGTATATAATATCATATCAGCTATATAGTAATCGTAAAAGTAAATTTAACAGGAACAACCAAAAAATGATTTTCTTTTATACTTTGCAAAATTTTTATAAAACTGTAGGGGCAAAGTGAAGCCTCTGACGCTTAGGGGTGGGAGAGAATAGGTGAAACCAGAACCCCCAAACGTTTACTGAATGGTAAATCGGATGGCTGAAGAAACCGAGGCAAACCAAAATTCAGGTGGCAAGACATTAAAAGTCTCAGCGTGACATATAGGAGGGAAAGAGTAACGAATAGATCAAACTGGAGGAATGTTCTGGACTAGTCCAAGGCCCACACGCGGCCCGCAAAGCGGATAACAGCGACTTTCCTTAAATTTAAAAGAAGTATTAAATTATTATTATTAGAAATCCGGCGTTGGACTTTTACGGTTGTATTTATTATATTATATTTTAGCCTGAACTGTCCTTTTGTAGAGCAAAGACATCCCTTCCTTCTGGGCCCAAGACCACCACAGACTGAGTCCTCAATACCATGCGAGCCATCGACAGACTTTAGAAGAAATTTCACGATGAACTGAGTACCCACCACAGGGATTGGATGTATGAATTCAGGGCAAAAAAAAATTAGATTAATGTTTGTTTTGTTTTTGCCAACGAAAAGTTTTCATCAAACAAGCGAGATTTTCGTGGAATAATAAAGCTAGTATGAGAACTAAGGGCATACTCCGAGGTCGTGCGGATTATGTCACCATGATATGGCATTTTAAGTGCCCAATAAACGAATACTGGCGGCTTGATTAATGACTGCCCGGCTCTAGATTGTCCAAGGAATGTAATAAAGTTATATATACCTACATCTGTGTCCGTTCTATTGCCGGCAGCGTTCGCAGCAATAAGGACGTGGCAATTGAAGTTCTGTACTCCTGGTAATTTTCAGTTGATTGCTTCCTTACTTTATTTGTGTAAGGGGAACTAACCATAAAAGAAAAATGTGTTTTTCAATTCGTACTATTAGGTCACAATCTCCATATATATCTGTATTTATATATCTTTTTCGAATTTTCAATCGTTGATAAAATACTTTTTTATTCATCCACTCAAGTTCAAATATATTTTTTTAAAACTTATGGATGTGTGTGTGTCAAGTGGATGACACTTGATGTTAATACAGTTTTTTCTAATATTAATTCATTAATGAAATTTAATTTAGTTTTATAGGAGAGAAGAAAAAACATTCTTATATAAGATATTTAGCAGAATATAAAAGAAGGAAATGACTTTATTTTATTTTTTATATTACTTGTTTGAAAGAAAGAAAATAAAACTTTATTTATTTACTTATTAGAAATTAACAAACAATTATATAATAATAAACAAACAAAAATAAATAATAATAACCAAATTTAATTTAAATTTTAAAAATGTAATAATATATGGTTTTTCATAGCCCATTTATGTTTCACTACTGGTCATAGTCCGTTCCATATCTGAAGGAATCGATATTTATCCACCACATTTATCCATGGCAGATTGGTAGGGCACTCAGACTAAAAATAACCTGTAAGCATTACATATATTTATCGCAATGCGGGAATTGAAGCTGTGACCCCTGACTTCGGCAACGGTAGCTCCGTCACTCAGCCGATTAGGTCGTCAAATTTTATATAAAATTATGATACCTTAATATTATTTCCAATAATTAAAACTCAGCAACTAACGTTTCGACAACTAACGTAACGAGCAAGCGTGCCGCCTGATGGAAAGCAATCAACGCCGCCCATAGACAACCGCGACACCGCAGGAGTCACAGAAGCGTTGCCGGCCTTTTAGGTATGTTTTTTTAAGGTGCCAATGCCGTTTCGGTTCGGAAAGACCGCCGAACCGATACGACATTGGATACGATAGATATACGATAAGAAAGAAGACACGAGAGAAACGCACCGTAGTAGATCGCCACTCATCCAGATGGTGGGGATGAAATTTTAAAACTAAAAAAGAAATGATAAAGTTTTACCCGTTAACTCGTCTTGTTTAGAAAGTAATTGCTTTTTATAGCAATGGCTTCAGCATTGGTATAAAAAGCCATGGGTCACCTGTTGGTAAGCGATCACTGCCGCCCATAAACATCCGCACAAGCGGAGGCGTCGCGGATGTGTTGTCGGCGATCTTTTCGGAGGCCAAGATCCATTTTGGGTAACTAAGCCAACAAAGTTAGAGCATCTGCGGTGCTCCCACATAAATACGACATAGTGGTACTCAAGAGACGAGTGTAGGTGTTCACAAAAAGCCGGCAAAGTATATGAGAGGCCTCCAGGGTTGTGTATTTCTATGGGCGGCGGTGATCACTTAGTATGACCCGTATGCTCGTTTGCAAAAAAAGATGGTGATATTACAATTTTACTTTACTCTTAGTTTACATACATACATACATACATATCGTCACGCCTGTCTCCCGTAGGGGTAGGCAGAGACCACAGATCTCCATATACTACGATCTCGGCATACATTCCTTGGTTCCTCTCCTCATGCCAGCCAGTTAGGGTACTCTTGACCTGGCCTTTCTTAAAAATTTCAGCAATTTGGTCAAGGTATATTTTCCGTGGTCTTTATCGATTCCTTCCGGTCTTCCCGACCTCTATTTTAGCGGAAAAAAACTAATAAGAACCTTGACTCTAAACTTAATGAGTTTATTTTCTTTTAAATTAGATTTTATATGTACATATAGTATAACATAGTATTCCAACTAGTGCACCGGTCATGCCATATCGATCCAATCTACAGGCTCCCGGGAGTGAAGCCAAAGCTCACATGCGGCTTCCAAGTGCACTTGACATATATGCTTGGAAGGCTAACCGCCACCAACATAATTAAGGGATGTGGGCGGTCAGAATTTTTAATTAGTGAAGATCCACGACAAGCAAACAAAAATAGAAAAATAATAATGATGTGTTTCACTGGAAGAAGTGGATTTACGGGGAACTTAAACTAAATCTTACGGAACGGCCGTCAGCAACTCTCCGCTTCTTAGCAAATGTCAACAACACCGAACACACAACACCACTCTTCCACAATGTACGCGACACGTGTTTCGCCTCAACACGAGGCTTCATCAGGCATAGTAGACCCTACGAAAGATAACCGTTAAATGTCTTGCAATTTCAATGGGCGCTGTATATAAACTACATCCATCATATCAATCATCTTAAATTAAGAGATTCATCTTAAATTAAGAGAAGAAGACCGACCGATTGGCTCAGTGGCGGGGCTCTCCGCCCGCGGAGTCAATGGTCGCGGGTTCGATTCCCGCATCGGAATAAATATTTATATGGGTTTTTAAATGTTTATTCCGAGTCTGGTAACCCCCCCAATCCGCATTTCCTTTCCTGCCCCTTCCTTTCTTCTCTATCCTTTCCCTTCCTCTCCGCCAATCCACGGTCTGCCGTGCCAATGGATGCGTGGCTAGGGACGAGCCTAGTCGTAAACGTGCCGATCGTCCCGGGGTCGGGCTCCCCCGGGGACTATGGTGCCTTACCTCAGCATGCAGGGCTCTGCTGGGGCTGACCTCCATCCTCCCTTGCGGCTCGTGGGATTCACTAAAAGACGAATTTAATATACCTAATTTGTCGAAAATGACGGCGACGTGGTTCGCCACCCGTCACGTCCTGATTCTCACGAGGGCGAAAAGCGACCAATGACGAGCCGTTTCGCTGCGATGAATGGCAGCGGATGTAGCTCTGTGGTCTCTGCCAACCCCTGCGGGGGGATAGGCGTGAATATATAAAAATAAAAAAAAAATAAGAGATGATAAAGAACATAACTAGGAATAAAAAGGAGAAAGTAAAACTTGATGAGATACCTTTTCCATTAAAATTATTACCATCATCATAACATTTTAAGCGTTTAACAGTCCACTATTAGATGTATAATAATGAAAGACCGATGGCAGTACGGATACCTCCTTCCATACAGCCTTGGGAAGTACCCAAAACCTGACAGAATAAAGTCTTTGTATGTGGCAGAATTTCATTCTGTTACCGCGTTTCTTACGGTGAATACAGTGATCCGGATTTCCTAGTTCTTTCGCCTTCCTTTATTATTTTCCTCCCCAAACTATATGTACAAACTTAAAAAAACTTATTTATAATACTAATTTATCTAACGTGTTACTCGATCCGGACGACGAAACAGCGACATTCGGATCCACCCACGACAACAACACTCACACGCACCCCGGCTCTAGCCGAGCACGTAGAGTAGGGAACACTTCTACACCGGCCGCTTACACGAGATTCTCTCACGTACCCGGTCGATTCTCACCCCCTATATCTTAGGGCTTATGGGACTAATAGGGACTATAATTACTTAAGTCCAATCCTCCCCTACATGTTTAACGTAGAATCATGACGAATTTAAAATCAGCACACACACATTACAACATGTGTGTGTGTGCTGATTTTAAATTCGTCATGGCGACACGGCGTCGAGCCGATGGAGTCTGCGATTTGCGCAGATTCCCAATTATATTTTACTGAATTCGATAAAGCTGTTAAAGCTGATAGGCTACCAGCATTAACATCTTCGAATCAATACTAGTTTGTAAGTTTTTTTCCTTGACTCCATGTAAGACGGGCCTTAAAAACTAAATGTCTTGAGGCTATACAATTCGCTCCCAAACGGCTACCTTTTTTTGTCTATATTGTCAATAATAATCTATCTTTAATCGACATCATATAAAGAGAAAATTACTCAATATATATACAAATAATATAACATCTATTTCGATTAGTATACGAAAAAACATATCTTGCACAAAAAACCAAAATAGTGCTATTTCTGAACCAATTTGATATTGCAATTTAAAAACCAAGCCTACTCTTATGTCAAAAGCCGACAACGCATTTGCAATGCCTAGGGTGTTGCAGATGTCTGGGTGGCGTTGATTGCTTTCCATCAGGCAACACACTTGCTCGTTTGCCTCCCTAACCCATGAAAAAAAAAAAAAAAAAAAAAAAAAATATATATATATATATATATATATATATATATATATATATATATATATATATATATATATATATATATATATATATATATATATATATATATATATATATATATATATATATATATATATATATTTACGCCTATCCCCCGCAGGGGTTGGCAGAGACCACAGAGCTCCATCCGCTGCCATTCATCGCAGCGAAACGGTTCGTCATTTATCGCTTTTCGCCCTCGTGAGAATCAGGACGTGACGGGTGGCGAACCACGTCGCCGTCATTTTCGACAAATTAGGTACATTAAATTCGTCTTTAGTGAATCCCACGAGCCGTAAGGGAGGATGGAGGTCAGCCCCAGCAGAGCCCTGCATGCTGAGGTAAGGCACCATAGTCCCCGGAGGAGCCCGACCCCGGGGACTATGGTGTGGTGGTGGGACCCCGGGAAAAAATATATATATATATATATATATATATATATATATATATATATATATATATATATATGACGGTAACAACCATCAATCTTGACATACATACATACATATCATCCGGCCCGTTTCCCGTAGAGATAGGCAGAGACCGTAGATCTCCACCTGCAGTGGTCTCTACCTACCTACTCCAATGTCGTATCGGTGTTTCCGATTCGACAACGTTGGAACGTTCAAAAAACAAGCCTACACTTTCCTTAAAGGCTGGCAGCTCTTTTGCAATGCCTATGGCGGCGATAACGCAGTAAATTTCTACCACTTAACTACAGAAGCAACAGACAACAAAGCAGACTGAATGCCGTGAAAGTGAGTGCATTAAGAAGTATGTGTGGTGTTACTTTGAATGATAGAATAAGAAATGAAGATATAAGAGAACGATGTGGAGTAAAATAAGGTGTAGTGACAAAAAGGTGAGAAAAGGATGCTTAGATGGTTTGAGCATTTAAAGGGATAGATGAAAGACGACTAACAAAAGAACTATACGTTGCGAATGTGGATGGAAGGGTCGGTAGGGAAGACCACGGAAAACATACCTCGACCAAATTGCCGAAGTTTTTAAGAAAGGTCAAGAGTACCCTTAACCGGCGGGCTTGCATGAGGAGAATAATGAGTGTGAAGGAAGCTAGGGAAGTATGCCGAGATCGTAGCAGATGGAGATCTATGGTTTCTGCCTACCCCTACGGGAGACAGGCGTGACGATATGTACAATATTTCCTGACGGTAATACAATGACTCTAATGTCTTTTGAAATTTTTTGTCTTTTTTATATTACATTAAAATATCCCTGTAAGCGTTTCTAAATGAAATACTAAAATCCTTGTCAGTCAGTTCGTTTGTTACACAAAGAAATTCTAAATTGAATACAACATTGTTAGTTTCCTCGGCACGTGAGCACATCTTTCGAAGGTCGTCACACTTGACCTGATATTGTTAACAATGCTTCAGTACAAAGAGCTTGTCAAACAGTCAACTATGTGGATTTCTATCGACATATCGTTCGCCTACTATCAGAATTCGTAACTCCAAAAAAAAATTTTTTCTCACTTCACACTTTAATGCTATCTAACGAATAATCTATTTAAAGCATAGATTATTCGTTAGATAGCATTAAAGTTAGATAGCAAGTGTGAAGTGAGAAAAATATAGCATAGCGTAGCATAGCATCTATCAATTTAAAGCATATCCAATGAATACTTTTTATTACATACATACATATAGTCACGCCTGTCTCCCTGTCTGTAGAGTTAGGAAGAGACCACAGATCTCCATTTGCCACGATCCCGACACACCTTCTCTGCTTCCTTCACACTCATCAATCTATTCATCCATCCTTCCTCTCACATTCATTGTAAGGAAACGGCTCTCCGTTCATCGCTTCTCGCCCTTGTGGGAATCAGGACATGACGGGGGGCGAACCACGTCACCCTCATTTTTTAATAAATTAGGTATATATTAAGATTCGTCAAAGTGAATCCCACGAGCCGCAAGGGAGGATGGAGGTCAGCCCGAGCAGAGCCCCGCATTCTGAGGTACAGCACTATAGTACCTGGGGGAAGCTTGATCCCGGGACGGTCAACACGGTTGTGACTAAGCTCGCCCCTAGCCACGCATCCTTTGGCACGGCAGACCGTGAATTAACGGAGAGGAAGGGAAAAGGATAGAGAGTTTCATTTCTACCATCGGTATTTTGGAAATGACATTGAAAAAGAAGCCTGCTCATATCTTAAAGGCCGACAACGCATTTGTGATGCCTATGGGCGGCGTTGATTGCCTCCCATTGGGTGATAAGCTTTCTCGTTTGCCTCCCTTTCCTTTAAAAAAAATAAGTGGCGATGCAGTACGGTGCGTTTTCTACGCAACACCACACTGGAGATAACTACTTTCAACGATATCTCTGATTCGAGACTTTAATTGCTAGACTTAAAATATCTCAAAAATGGATTTTATGTATAAAATATCATATAAAAGTTCATTCTAACGGTGACTCATGTAATCCACAAGGATTACGCTACCACAAACTCTGTTACTGCACAAAAGTGTCGATAATGGGCCAATTTTCGCGACGATAGGTCGATAAAGAGGAAATCAAGTTTGTTGGAAGGGTACTCTGGGGAGAAAATTGATCATTTATTATATACTTGATATTATAAAACTCACAGTTTTACAATATCAAGTACATAATAAATATTTTAAAATGTTATTTAATGAAGTTATAATAGTATAAGAAGTGGATTTATGACGAACTTAAACTAAATCTTATCGAAAAACGGCCGTCAGCAACTCTACACTTCCCGACCACTATCAACAACACATCAAGTAGACTCTTGGTTGAAGGGAAGGAAGGGTTGTCTTCCGTAAAGTCAAGTAGACTCTACGGAAGACAACCCTTAAGTCTTAACTGATTAACTTCCCCGTAAATCCACTTCTACCAGTAAAACACACATTACTTTTTTTGCTTGTCGCGGATCTATTGTAGCTAAGTAAAAATTTTGACTGTCCACATAGTAATGGATATCTGCAAAGTAAAACCTGACTCCATTAATTATCCTTTAATATGGAAGTCAATGTCCAGAGTACTATTACATCTGTATGGATTGCTAAATTATTAAGGTTAACAAATTAAATTTTTCCACAGATAAAATCCGCAAGAAGTACGCATCGCTCGGAGACAATGTGGTGGTGGTACGATTGGAGCGAACGCCCAAAGCGGGACTGGGGCTCAGCCTCGCGGGCCATAGGGACCGGAGTCGCATGGCCGTGTTCGTGTGTGGGATGCACCCAGCTGGCGCGGCGGCGAAAGCTTCACCAGCTGTTAAAGTTGGCGACGAGATCTTGGAGGTGGGTTGCTTATTCTTATATAATAGTAGCCACGTTGCAGACGAATATTTTGTCACGAATGGCATAATATTTGTCTGTAGCATGAATGTGCCGGCTCGCGCGGGCAAGTACCACACTCCCGCAGAAAACCAGCGTCTGAGTGGTAGCTTAGCTACTGCGCTTCGTACGGTAAGCGGCCGAGTTCCGGAGGACCAACATCCTTCTCCCTTCCTCTACCCTCCCCCCTCCCATTCCCACTCCTATAATGACACTTTCCTTAAAGGTCGGCAGTGCGGAAGCTGCCTATAGCGCTGCGAAAGGCTATGGGCGGCGTTGATTACTTTCCATTAGGTGATGGAAAGTAATCAACATGCTCGTTTGCCTTCCTATCACATAACAAATATAGTTTGGTTTATTTGTATAGAACATTGTTAATATTTTAAACATATCTCACACACACACACACACACACAGCATAAGGTTGGCAAACGAGATTGGAGGTTGGTTCTTGTATAATAGTTTGGTTTGTTTATATATGTAAATTGTTAATCTTTATACTCGTAAATCTCTCACTCATTTACAAACACCCAATCACATACATACATTCGGCGTTATTTTAAATATTAGTGGTTATTGTAAAAAAGGTAGGCTTTGATGTGTGTACTTAATTAAACGCAAACATACATGAGCTGTGTCGGTAATCATATCTATCAAAGAATTCACAAGTATAGCCCACTCCATAGCTATTAAGCAGATTTGAGATCGTGGAACAAACAAACCTAATCTAAATTTCCAGTTAAACTCAATAATATTTATTCCGAGTCTGGTAAACCCCCCAATCCGCATTTCCGTTCCTGCCATTTCCTTTCTTCTCTGTCCTTTTCCTTCCTCTCCGCCAATACACGGTTTGCCGTGCCAAAGAATGCGTGGCTAAGGGCGACCTTAGTCGCAAGCGTGCCGACCGTCCCAGGATCAGGCTCCCCCGGGTACTATGGTGCCTTACCTCAGCACGCAGGGCTCTGCTGGGGCTGACCTTTATCCCCCCTTGCGGGTCGTGGAATTCACTAACATGAATTAATATACCTAATTTGTTGAAAAATGACGGCGACGTGGTTCGCCACCCGTCACGTTCTGATTCTCACGAGGGCGAGAAGCGACCAATGGAGAGCCTTTTAGCTGCGATGAATAGTAGCGGATGGAGCTCTGTAGTCTCTGCCAACCCCTGCGGGGGATAGGCGTGAATATATAAAAAATAAAAAAATGAACTCAATATTGAATAAAAAGGTCTGTGTACACCTACTTACTTACTAACTGCTGGCTCAGTAACCCAAAGTGGATCTTGCTCTCTGAAACGAGAATCTTCTATCTTTCTCTATCCTGCGAAATTTTGCCAATTGCTTTAAAATTGACTTTAAGTTCACGTAGCTTCTACATCCACCCGATCTCTCCAGCTTTATATGGGTCGTCGAACTGGCCTTCGACCACTTGATGTACACAAATATTGGCCCACTTCACACTCTTATCCTCCTCCGTTCGCTCAAGGTGTACGAGCCAACGAAATCGATGCATCTTGATTTCGCCCATAATGTGTGGCTGGTCCAGTAGGTTTTCTATTTCATTGTTTTCTAGGTTCGTACATGTGTTGATATTTTGTTTAAGTCGGATTGAGGTCAGCGGAACCTAATCCAATTCAAAAAGATTCCATGTGTCGTATCTCCTTGCTTTTAAAACACTCACCTTAATATTAAGCCGTGTATCGGAATCCCTGGCGTTGACATATCACGTGACGTCCAGTTTCGCAGCCATCTGGAAGAAAAGGACAAGCTGGCCTCGAAAAAGCTCGGTGTGCTCAATAGAGCGAGACAGTATTTCACATCTGCCCATTGCCTCCAACTTTTCAAGAGCACAAGTCAGGCCACTCACGGAATACTGTTCTCACCTTGGGGGTTAGGGCTCCCAAGATTCAACTTCTTCCAATAAAAAAAGTCAGCAAATTTATTAAAAGTAAATAGCATATATAATCACTGAACTCATTAAGAAGTCAGCCAAAGGTTAGAGCAATATTCAATTGATATTGCTGAGAAAGCTTATCCAGACGAGATCTATTGTTAAACGCTGTGAGTCATAACTTGCTCTGGAGAAACGCAGACGTCCAGATATAACGGTCTTAATGTACATTAAAACAGTCAGAAATAGAATAAAAATATACATATACAAATAGGTAGTTAAAGATAGAAAAACTCACTTTGCCACGATCCGCAAACACAAATAAGAAAAATAATATTGTGCGTTTACAAAAAAGTGTATAGAGAATTATTCGCCGAAAGATGGCCATCAGCTACAACCAAATTAAGCTAACTAACCCAAAAGCTGTAAAAATCTGTTTATCAACAATATATAAAGTGCGATATCTTGGCAAAATATAGCCATACATCCATCACTTGTCTGCTCGGGAATTGTCGTTGAAGACGTTACCATTTTCCCCTATCCAAGATTCAGTTCCTGCAAGATTTCCAAAATAAATGTATCATAACGAACCAAATGCCAAATAATAAAGAATATAAAAATAGTTCATATAAAATAAGCAGGTTGTAACAAAGATAATTCAATTAAAAATAAAAGATAAATAAAATACGAACTCGGAGAGTAACAATACAATACACAAAATTCAGTACATATTCTGTAAACAGAAACTGCCTAACGATATGAAATCAATCGTTTAAACTTAGTTATACCTGGATATCGTATTACTTCGCTTCATACACCTTGGTATTTTCTTATATAAACTCGATTCGCACCAAATTGTTTTTTTTTTTAAAGAAAATTCATAGCCAGTGAATTAAATTACATACATAGATCCGGTCGTATCAAATTTAACTTTTTAGTTCTTTGCCAACTTATATTACTTAGGTTTCTACATCCCCCATGTGGGGCAAATGGCGTCCACAGTGGTCCGTCTGTCTTGAGCTTTATTTCGCTCCAAGATCATTCATTCTATCGCTTCTGCTATCACCGTACGTCGCCATGTTTGCTTGGGGCGACCACACTTCCTTTTGCATTGAGGGTTCCAATCTAGGGTTTGCTTAGAGAAACTCATATAACAATGTCTATCTATCTGTATTCACTTTCATAGTCGTCTCATATGACTCATGGGAAGACACGAGGTGGCCCTATCATAACGCACCGTAATAGACGAGTGCTGGAGTGGAGACCCCATCTGGTCAAAAGTAATGTGGAACCCTCCCTTCTAGATGGAGCGACGATCTTTTGACTTTTATATTACTTGTACAGTTATTTTTCAGTAACTGCTCTAGTTATTTAGATTGAATTATTTAGTGCTAAATTTCTGTTCTGCTTGTTTTTATTTTATGGGATAGGAGGGCAAACGATCAACGCCGCACATAGACAACCGCGACACAGCAGGAGTCACAAAAGCGTTGCCGGCCTTTTGGGTATGTGTAGGCTTGGTTTTCGAAAGTACCAATATCGTATCGGTTCAGAAAAACCGCCGAAGGTAGCCGGTTCCACAGAGTGGTGATGCGCGGAAGGAAGTTTCAAGAGAAGCGCACCGTACTGGATCGCCACTCATCCAGGTGGTGGGGTGAAACTTTTCTTTACGGCAAGTTGTGCGGTTGTGGATTCGGTTGCAGGAATTATTCCAAACAATTCCTCGGAGCACTCCCCATGATGGATGGTTGCAAAAAGAAACAATACGAATATATGTCGGACATAAAAACTTAAATTAGTATCTGAAATTAAAAAGAGCGCATGACACACCATATGGTCCGTAAAAGCACTTCGAGGAAAAGTTTACACAATGACAATCTGTTCCATACAAGACTCGAGATAAAACTTATATTGCCAAGACGCGAAGTGTCATTTGGTAGAAATATTTCTTTTTTTCTTTTCTTTCTTTCCTTTACATCCTTTGCACGTCTAACAGACAAGAGACATCAGACAAGAGATATCGATATAAGATTACTTTGTTCAAAGAGAGAGAGCTAATTGTAATCACTGTAAATTAAGATGGCAAGTAAATCTCACCGTCAGAGTTGATGCAGTTGGAATAAGGTTAAGGTGGTAGTCGGGGGTAGCGAACTCACGCAACCCTCGAGACGGGCTTAGTGAGCCAGGCGCCGGAGGAGTCCCGGCAGAAGCAGTTCTTTAAGAGATCCCGGGACTCTTCCTTGGTGTCGATGGCGGCCGTCGTGGGGTTTTAGTCGGTAGACGCGCACGCGGAGTCCGACATAACTCGCCGTCCCCCCTAGGGCGGCAGGGTATCCGTAACGGATTTCCCCACGTAAAAAAAAAAGGTTAAGGTGGTAGAGCCAAGCTGCAGACGAATACATTATCAAGAATGGTATATTATTTGTCTGTAACATGAATGGGCCTGCTCGCCCGGGAAAGTACCACACTCCCGCAGAAAACCGACGTCTGAGTGGTAGCTTAGTTACCGCGCTTCGTACGGCGAGCGGCCGCGTTTCGGAGGCCCAACACTCTTCCTCTTCCATTCCCATTCCCATAATGACACTTTCCTTAAATGTCAGCAACGCTTCCGCACTGTCTATGGCGCTGCGGATGTCTATGGGCGGCGCTGATTGCTTTCCATCAGGTGACACGCCTGTTCGTTTGCCATCCATCCCGTAAAAAAAATCTCATTCAACACGCTATCCTTTTTTATGGGGTAGGAAGGCAAACAACCAGGCGTGTCACCTATGGAATTGCGGATGTCTATGGGCGGCGCTGATTGCTTTCCATCAGGTGACACGCCTGCTCGTTTGCCTTCCTATCACATAAAAAAAAATCTGCGACCACCTCGGCACACTTTATTTGCTTCATCCACACTCATCACTATCTTCACACAAGCTCGGAGGTTAAGGGTACTTTTGGCCTGACCTTTCTTAAGAACTTCGGCAATTTGGTCAAGGTGTGGTCTTCTTATTCTTCCCCTACGAAATACCCACCAGTTTTAACGGAAGTCAATATTTAGCAATTGATGTTGTTTTAAAGTCGACGATATAGTATGATTACAAAATTTTAATATTTCAATTTTGGATTTTTCAAAGGTAGAAAAGTTGCTTACCTGAGTAATATAATGAGACATGACAGGTACAAATTGCTGCAACTGAACGTGATGGGAAAAATCACTGGCAAAAGACAAGTTGATCGAAAAAGAAAGTCTTGGCTACGTAATATCAGGGACAGCGGGTGCTCCAGAACTGCTGCACCTCACGCAGGAGGAGGAAAGTTGTGTTGAATTGGTTGTCAACATACGCAAATCGGAGAGGCACTCTTAAAAGAATATTTCAATGTTAAATACAAAATATTTCGTCTCTTCGTCTCATGATTGGTCTCAATTTATTATTTAGAATTCTCGGCAATATTTCTGTCTAGAACATCGGTTTACAATAGACGACTACTCACTTGAGATGCTTTCAAGGGTTACACTTGAGACAGGACAATACAATGATGGATAGACGCAATATTGTAATATAAAAATAACGATCTTCAAACCAATTCAGCTAAAAAATCTATCTGAAAGGCATTTCGCATGCAAAAATAAATTACAGAATTCTGTAATTTATTTTTGTCTAGTCTTTGGTATTTCATTTTTTTTATTCATTAATAGTCTTCATGAGTTTGATTATATTATTAAACTTGGCAAATGGCTTGACAATCAAATGGTTCAGTGGCGTGGCTGTCATACATACATACATATCGTCACGCCTGTCTCCCGTAGGAGTAGGCCACAGATATCCATCCGCTGCGTTCCCGGCACAACTTCCTTGCGTCCTCCACACTCATCCATCTTTTTATCCATCCTTCCTCTCACGTTCATCGTAGCGAAACGGCCCTCCGTTAATCGCTTCTCGCCCTCGTGGGAATCAGGACGTGACGGGTGGCGAACCACGTCGCCGTCAAGCCCTGACTGCAGAATTAATAGTCGCGGGTTCGATCCTTGCATCGAAATAAATATATGTATGGCTTACATATATTTATTCCGAGTCTAGTTATCTGCCAATCCACATTGTACAAGCGTAGTGGGTTAGTGTCTGTTCCTTCAGAAATGAGGAGGCCCGTGCCCTTCAGTGGGACATACATGGGCTCTGAAAAGAAATTAAACTAACAGCATTTTTTTAAACAAATAAAATTCTTAAAATTTGGATGGAGGATTCGGTAGGAGAAGACCAAGGATAACATATATACATTGACCAAATCGCTGAAGTTCTCAAAAAGGGCCAGGTCAAAAGTATCCTTAACCGACGAGCCTGTATGAAGAGTGATGAGTGTGGATGAAGCAAAGAAAGGGACAGTAACAGGCATCATTATATACATACATACATATCGTCACGCCTGTCTCCCGTAAAAGTAGGCAGAGACCACAGATCTCCATCTGCTACGATCTCGGCATACTTCCCTTGCTTCCTCCACTTTCTTTTTTTCTCCTCATGCAAGCCCGCCGGTTGAGGGTACTCTTGACCTGGCCTTTCTTAAAAAGTTCAGCAATCTGGTCAAGGTACGTTTTTCGTGGTCTTCCTCTTCCGGCCCTTCATCCACATTCGCAAGGTAAATTCCTTTTGCCATCATTATATGTATGTATAAAATTCTTATACGATAATTTGAGAAACTGTAAAAGATTCAAAATAGATGTTTTCATTTATAAAACTCAAGAAACTGATGTTCCGCAGGCATCCGTGTATTTCCATTCTAACGCCAATCGATTTGAGTGGAACGAAACGAAATACGTTCTAACGATACCATACGTTACAAAATCCCACAGCCGCCCAATTACTCGTGCATTTGCATACATTAACAGCTGATCTCTACAGCTTCGTTTGTATTGCGATGCGTGTTGGAATGCTGCCATCTGTAGCGGTAACGCTTTTATTGATGGACGGAGCGGGTAGTGTATTTTTTTATAAATAAAAAAATAATATTTTGCTTCGTTTAAATCGTTCCGATATGGTATATTAATTATATGTACAAATATGGTAACACGAATGATAGAAGTAACATACAGTAATACCCCGACTTACGCTACCTCGACATACACGAATTCGGAGTTACACGATTTTTTAATTTTCACATTTATTTCCTAAATTATTGTTTTATTTAGTCACCGGTCCCAATTAAACATACTTTGTATGTCTTCATATGCAAAATTGTACCCCGAGTTACACACACGGATAGCGCTCGGTCCCATCTATCGCGTGAGTATTACTGTACTTCCACAGAATATCAAATTCAAACTCAAATTCAAGTTATTTTATAATATTTCCACATAATAAATTACATTTCAGTTATCGAATGTCAATTCGTGCACAATAAAGCTTTTTGTCATGAACGGATATCTGAACGAAGAAGAAACTCCGCAGGTATCCTCTTTTTTGTACTTTTATTTTACCTCTTTACAGCGTGGCAATCGGTTTAAAATGGTTATGATTTGTGCGTTAATGCATTTCGCACAGCGAATATAAATATTCAAAGGTCCAGCTTCTCTCGCGCCTCAACTCGGAAAGGTTCTTTTTATTTATATATAAATAATACTAGCAATGTGTTTAAAATTACTAGAATTCTTGTTAACAATTCCAACTAACATTATGTAGTTTAGTAGATCCAAGCAATTCCAACTAAGCTTATCAGTTGAAGCAATCGCTTTGTGACATCATTGGCAGTTCGTAAACTACGTATAAAAAAATTCCTACACCTATTAATATATTTTTTGTGTGTGTAGAATAGTAAAAAAGTAAATCATTACTTCACACTATAATATAATGATCATTCTGTGGGCAAACACTCAGAATTATAGTCTGGACTATATTTTATGTTCATACTATGTATATATCTACGACTGTAATTTGTTCTTTGTGCCGTATATTTAAATAAATAGTGCTTGTGCTATGAATTGATCACATCAATAGTCAGATCGAAGATAAGAACTCACGACATTCAGATCGTTATCCCAAGCCTTACTAACGAATGCTGAGCAATTTCTGTTTTTCGTTTATTTCTGTCTGTTATTACTCTGTCTTCCATATTCACATCCTCACCCTTATATATATAAACATGAAAAAAATTATAATGAAATGCGCAATGAAATACCCACTTAAAAAGTTTACCCCGCGAAAGAATAACTTATATCGTGTTAGGATTAAAAATACATATGCGGCAAGGACAAAAATTGAGACGAAATAAATAAGGTAGATCAAACAAATATTTATATATCTTAATGCGGAAATCGAACAGACGACCAGTAAGAGGCAGCTAGAGGCAAAGTTGTCGTCATTGGGTCAGTAGCCTGGTTACGCCATTGTACTTGTTCTGACGCTAATATAAGGTAGTAAAAGTTGGGTTTGGCAGAAGAAGCATGAAAGCAGACTGAATGCGGTGGAAATGCGAGCATTAAGAAATATGTGTGGTGTAACCTTGAATGATAGAATAAGAAATGAAGATATAAGAGAGCGATGTGGAGTAAAAGAAGGTGTTGTGACAAAAGTAGAAAAGGGGATTTTTAGATGGTTTGGGTATATAGAGAGGATGGATGAAAGACGAATGGCAAAAGAAATTTACCTTGCGAATGTGGATGGAAGGGTCGGTAAAGGAAGACCACGAAAAACATACCTTGACCAAATTGCTGAACTTTTTAAGAAAGGCCAGGTCAAGAGTACTCTTAACCGGCGGGCTTGCATGAGGAGAATAATGAGTGTGGAGGAAGGAAAGGAAGTATGCCGAGATGGTAGCAGATGGAGATCTGTGGTCTCTGCTTATCCCTACGGGAGACAGGCGTGATGATATGTATGTATGTATGAAACAGTATTTTTAATATTACAATGCATTAAACATTATTATGGAACACAAATTAAGTTTTCTTTTATAGCGGTCGAGATTTTTTTTTTATAAATAGCTTTCCGCTATCGCTTGTATAATCTGTTATTGGCCTAAAAGTCCTACCCGAAATTGAGTTGGAAGCAAAGCCAGACAAACTATTCTTGTTTCGCGTTTGCTCTGATTGAAACATTGCCCTCTGCTGCGTGTATTACATGCATAAAGGCGTGTTACTGTCTTTGCTGTTATATATGTACGTGTTTATAATGCAAGTGTTTCTTCTCGTTGTCAGCTTTACACCCTTTGAGTCCGTTTCTTTGAATAATACTGTAAATTAATTAATAATCAGGCAATTAATACAGCTGGGAGTGTGATTTAATTGTTACATCATGCATTATTTTTATGAGTGCCACCGAGTTATACTATATTTTTTTTATATGGTATAGGAAGGAAAACGAGCAGGCGTGTCATTTGATAGAAAGCAATCAACGCCGCCCATAGACATCCGCAGCGCTATAGCCAGTGCGGAAGCATTGCCGACATTTAAGGAAAGTGACATTATGGGAGTGGGAGTAGGAGGGGAAGTGGGAGTAGGAGGGGGAGGGGTAAAAGCGCGGTAGCTAAGCTACCACTCAGACGCCGGTTTTCTGCGGGAGTGTGGTACTTCCCCGGGCGAGCCGGCCCATTCATGCTACAGACAAATAATATGCCATTCTTGACAAAGTATTCGTGTGCAACGTGGCTCAACCACTAACAAAAAGTATGTTGATTAAATTGAATGATATGTTCATATAGGATGTGAAAATCAGTTTACTATTGCTATAACGATTATTGAATATATCCTAACAGGATGTATAATTATCTAAGCTTATATAAAGATGCCGAATTACTCTTTCGGCTTCTCCTTTGACCTTTGTTTTCAATACATGCATCTTCTGTGAGTTTGGCATCATTGCATTATGAACGGTGTCTATAAATAAATCTTTAAACGACATCCAATTATTGTAATTTGCAACAGCACAATTATTTTTTTTTTATTTCATACTTTATTGTACACAAAACAAGAAATATAAGAATTAAAAGGAAAGAAGATGTACAAGGGCGAGCTTAACTCAAAATTGAGTTTTCTTCCAGCAAATCCAGGAGTGAAAGAGAGATAAGAAAAGCTGTGAGGATAGAAATAAGTGTACAACAACAAAATATAATAATAATATACATAACAAATTAACAATACATACTATATAAAACCATACATATATAAACATATAAATACTAATAATATATAATATCACTCACATCCAGTAAGAAGCTATCACGTATAGTATGTGGGAGAGAGTTCCACAAGCGCACTGCGTGTACAGTGTATGAGCCACCGTAAATTAATTAATTAATTATTTTGTACACATTGTAGTACAACGACAGTGGAATAGTACTTACTGTGGAAAGTCATTCTCTTCTAGTCAATCTTACAGACAACCGTAAAACTCTATGGTTGTCTTTAAGCTCTATGAAATACGGAATTATCTTTCAAAGTAAGTTTAACTGTCCATCTTTATAATGTATTTCCGCAAAGTATCGCCTAATGTCATCAATTAAATAAAATCTTATTTCAAAAAAATCGGAAGCAGTCATGAGGACTGCCGACAGAAGTGAAAACTTAAAACTGTATTTTGAAATTTCAAACTAATTGTAATATTAATCGTATATTTAGTACTCACTATTGTACTGTACAATGCTTTGACAATTCAACAATTGAAATAATCAAATTAAAAACACAATATAAAGAACAACGCAAAGTATACACACATAGAACTTTCCATGTAAAAAATTAAACTTTATTTGTATGGATGTACACAACACTAATATTATATAATACGTGAGGTTGATAGCTATAGATATACTGCTATTATTACAGCATGTTGCTGACACGAATCACAAAACTATCCATCCATGAAGCGTCCAACGCACACACATACAATCGGGTATATTCAGTGTGTTAATGTGATACATGTACGTAGGCAGGTGCGCGCGCATTAACTGTATTTAAAGTATGTCTATAGCCTACACTCATAGCTATAGATATACCTTAAGCATTAGCATGTTGCTGACGAGAACTCATAGATTGTTTCCCTACCCAGAGTCATGTAACGCGGCTATAGAAGTTTGCACTTCAAAATTGACCTCTTTCAATAGTAAGGGAAGTCCCGCAATCCTTGGCAGACGTAAGTAGAGTTGCCGTCCATCTACTGGACATACACTCATTGTCGCCTCATACGGCATCCCATATAGAAAATTTACTAGTAACGACTTCGAGATACAACCAACAAACAACTTCAGGGTTCGGGATTACCAACTTCAACGATATTGTAATACGTTTCTTCTTCCTCAGGTGAACGGAATCGTGCTGCATGGAAGATGTCACCTGAACGCTTCAGCCATCATCAAAGGGCTCGTTGGGCCGGTCTTCAAGATCATTCTACTCAGGTGAGTTGCATAGTTTTTGTAAAATACTCTTTTTTACCAACAAAAATTTTATTCGCCAGTTGATTGCTTGAAGTTCTTTCAAGTCTGCGAACACCGGATATCATCGATTAGCGATATCGAAGAATTGAATGTAATTATTTAATAAAATGCAGCATATTTTTTAGCTATTTATTATTGTATGTACATATCTTGAACTTCGTAAAACGCCTTAGTGGGATGTATATAAACTATTAATTTATTATGTCTACCATTCAATCTATTCTTATCATTATGTTTCGAATCAAATGAAAAATAAAACTGAACAGTACTCATTTGTCGATCCAATTAGCATTTAGTCTGATACCTTGTCTAATTGGGTTTAGCTTTTCAATATCTATATTTAGATATGAATAACTTTGACTTTTGTTCTATTAATAGAAATGCAATGACTCATACTCCTACATTAACATTTCGTATCGTGGTATTTTTTTTAAATTTTCCATTATTAACATACAAATGACATGGACAGACTCATAATAAATTTATAAAGGCGACAATACTATTTATATTTGCAATAGTGTTGCAGAATCGAATCGATGGCCCTTGATTCAAACAACAAACAACACTTTAGCTGGAAGCAAATATTTCACCATTGAGATATTAGATCGGCAAGATGAATAAATAATAATGAAGTTTATTGTCTTCCGTTAGAAATATCATCTCTATCAAATTTCATTAACTTATCTTTTCCAGGCGAAAGTCTGCTCTAGAAGATGTAGCTGTGAAACCTCTCACACAGTTCCCAGTCGCCTTAGAAGAAGAGGTAAGTGATATTTTTATTTAAATCTAATAACTTTTTCTTTCAATAGATACAAAGAGGTCCAACAAAACAGGGAAAGAACGTTAAGTTCGTTTTGCTTCATTCATATATGAATTCATTCATATATGAATTGCTTCCTCGCTCGCTGCACTCACCAGATCTAGCCCGCAGTAAGTACTGGCTTTATGCAGCTATCAAAAAGATGATCCAAAGGAAGAAATTTGGCTTAAATATAGAAGTGATTGCCGAAACTGAAGCCTATTTTAAGAGTAAATAATAATAGTAATAATCTTTATGAATGGATTGACTGTTAAAAATTTTGAACGCCCATCTATCCAAGTTAGGTTTAGGTAAGTGGGTTAAAATCTAAATTCAAAAAGCAACCACATTGTGCACGGCTAGCATCGTTTTTTGTTTATGGGATAGGAGGGCAAACAAGCAAGCGTGCCGCCTGATGGAAAGCAATCAACGCCGCCCATGGACAACCGAATAAAAAGGTTCCTTTCGTTGGACGCCTATATCCTTTGTTGGCTTGGTTTCGCCTCCAAAGGATTAATAACCTTAATAACAATATTATTTTATAGTTATAATATCCCTTATTCAGACCTTTTTTGTTTATACATTTATTTGTATAGTAATATACAAAATAATTTAACAACTATGTATAGATTAATCTTTTTACAATATTATATAAGAAATGGCGCCAAATTAGTGACTTATCCGTGACAATTGGTTATGGCCGGCCCTGGTGACATGCGGGAAGCTGAACAAACTTTTTTTTATGGGACAGAAAGGCAAACGAGCAGGCGTGATGGAAAGCAATCAACGCCACCCATAGACATTCACAGCGCCATAGGCAAGTGACATTATGGAAGTGGGAGGGGGAGGGGAAGAGTGTTGGGCCTCCAGAACTAAGACCGCTCACCGTACGAAGCGCGGTAGCTAGGCTACCGCTCAGACGCCGGTTTTCTGCGGGAGTGTGGTACTTCCCCGGGCTGGTCATGCTACAGACAAATAATATGTCATTCTTGACAAAGTATTCGTCTGCAGCGTGGCTCTACCACTAAGATTTGGTTTCCTTGGAAACTTCGATTTGGTTCCCGCTGTGACCTGCACTGTATCTGCCTTTTGGATTTTAAGATGCTTGTGACTTATGTAGGTGTTGACTTATTTGTTTACTCTGTAACTTGCATTTGTTATCTGTTTTATAATTTTTCCCATATAAGCATTTTTCTTTTCTATCTTCGTAACTTGAATGTCACTTAAACATAACCTAACATTCTCCTAGTTATCTGCGAGACTATAAAGTTTGTTCTATACATTGTCATGTTTTAAAAACATGAAAAAAAATACATAAATGAGGATACCTGCGGAGTTTCTTTCGTTTCTTCTCCGTTGACAGTAACCTCATTACAGTACTGAGGTAAAACCTTTAACGTTTGACCAATGAAATATAATTTTTTGTGACAAAAAATAAAGAATTTGAATGAGTAATATATAGACTATAGCATTATTAAACAAGACTACATTATGTATACCTTTAAAGAGTCAAATTTATTACCTCATCGCGAAAAACATAATTAGAACACGCTACGGCCGATAATTGCTATGCGACTTTAATTAACATTACATTGTTATGACTTATTCATATAGGGCAGCGATTGCCAAAGTATGGAGCGTGACCCCACTAGGTCGCTAGGTATAGGTCGTACGTAGGTACTCTATATGTAAGTCGCAAGCTAATATTGGTTAGGAACTGAAAAGTAAGACGATAGATCGATCCGACCGAGCCAATGAAATCCTATCCGATGACCACTGTAACATACGGCGCTCTAATGACAGTAAATTTAGAAAATAAATGCATCTTTTCATTAAAAAAAAAAGACAAGCGTCATTGGACGCTTAGTAGATTGTGAAACATTGACAACGGCTTGGTCTCTACCGTATGCTCACAGCCACGTGTAAGTTACCCTGGATAGAGTCGAGTGGAGGGTAGCATAGCCTAAATTGAGACGACGACGATGAATGAGATTTTCACTCCCATACCCCGCCATAAGAGGTTTCACATCAAGAAAACATCGTTGTGTTTAAGTATAAAATTTTTCGATTGGAACTGAATGTTCAATTTCCTTATTTAAACATTCCTTCCTTCCTTTCCGATGTCCCATTTTTTCGTTCATAAAAACCAAGATGTGAGTCCCGGTATTTTTTTATGGGATAGGAGAGAAAACGAGCAAGCATGTCACCTAACGGAAAGCAATCAACGCCGCCCATAGACAACCGTGACATTTTTTAATTGAAAGGTGTGTTGCGGTGGGTCGCGATCCAATCAACTTTGGGAACCACGTTTAGAGGGCATGATGAAATTATCGCAAAATGGTTTTGTATACATATAGTATTATGTTAATATATAATATACAAAACCAATTTCGATAATTACTACTAAACGTACTTACTTTAAAAATACCGACGGTTTCATCCAAATAAAACGCAATCAAACCTCCATCGCTTATTCTTCTTAGAGTGTCTCACCAACTAGCGAAGGTTGGCAACCAATTTGGCAGAACTAATCTCATCTTTAGCGATTCGAAGCAGTTCTGGAGCACTCGCTATCCCGGTCTACTCCCTGCTAATACAGCAAACAATTTGTTTCAAACATATAAATTAGGCGCCCTACTTAAATTACCACCGGTAAAACGCCCCCCCCCCCGCTCAGAATCAGGTCCTGATAGGACACACAGAATTTGAAAAAAAACTATATCATCTCACTGGCTGTAAAATCAATGACAAAAAAAAATATGTAACCGATAAAAAAGCAGATGTAAATTACTTATAGCCTATTATATAATTTAATCAAACAATCCTTATCCTTTACCTTATATTATTCAAATAATTATTATGTTTTGTTTACTCTCGCTTAACACTGACCTTGCTAACTTGCGATCTTCTATCCTGCTCTAGCACATTACGGGTATATAGTGGATTTCCGCACGGTTTTCCTATGCATCCACTTTTTATGATTGTGCACATTGCTATCCATATCTTAAGGTATAAAATTGTTTGTCGCTATATTTTTCAGTGTTTACCCTTTATTATCGTTTTAAAATGTATCTAGTAATGAGCATTGACAATTGAAATTCGATTTTATTGTATTGTGGTATGGTTTATAGTTGTATTGCGTTGTATACTGTTTTATTACTTTTTTCTGGTGTGTCTCTCTTCTATGTTATCTCACATACAATGTCATATTACGGTGTTACACACAGTGCGAAGACGCGTCGGGTTATGTTGCAACAGTTGAAAAATATAATAATTATTTTAATTATATTTAGCGGTGATATATATAAGTGATAGGCGATTATATTCCTTAAACTGAAAAATAGTGCAAATTTACAGTGTGGTTTTGCAGTGTAGTATACCCGGTGTTTTAATGTTGACAATGTTTTAACCAAGAAATTAATTAATTTCAGGACTCTAGTTTGTGTTTGTGTTGTAATTACCAGAAATGCTGAGCTTTATTTTCGGTACAAGTAACCTAATATCATATTTCATATCTTTTACATATTCAAATCACTATCTATATTGAAATGACTTTTCTTATACATCTATCTATAAGATTTAAAAAAATACTTATATATTTTTTTATAATTCACATCCATGCGTCTCTTATTAAAGTAGGTATGTTATAAATTGGGCTATATAAGCCTTTTTTCGCTAGGTATTCATAACGGCCCATATATATCCCAGTTCTGGGACATGTGGTCACCACATTTCTGAAGGAAGAGACATAATTCCACCACGCTTATCCAAAGCGGATTAATTGGACAGCAAGATTTGCAATAAACACATGTAGGCCATACATACATAAATCGAACACGGGACCATTGACTCCGAAAGCCGTTATGGCCACTGAATCTAATAAAGAAATAGAAAAACATAATTATATAAAGGATAAGTAATTTTATATTTATAATTTAATTCTTGTTTTATCTTTCGCGTCTCTTTTCCTTTTACGACGGGAAAGATCCATCTAAAAGTAACTTAGCTGTTTTCAAATTGCTGTAGCAGACAAGTGCTGGAGTGGAGAGCCGCCCGGCTAGATGATGCGACGATTTGCACACGGCTGGTAAAAACAGGATGCGTGAAGCCGAAGATCGGGCTATGTGGCGCTTCTTGGGAAAGGTCTATGTCCAGCATTGGTTCCGCATGCTGTTCATGATGATGATGATATTGAAAAATAGTTCGAACGTGTGTTCGAACAATTATTTTTATTTGTTTTTTAAACAAATATTAAAGATTTTATTGTATGTACATACCTAGTTATACAATCCTTATTATTAATATTTAAAAATATTATATTAGTTTCTTTATAAATATAGACGTAAGCATAAATAAAACATCTAAATTAATTTTTATTAATTATTATTAAATGAATATATAATAATTATTTTTATTATATTTTATGCAAAAGACCGGCAAGCGATCAGCGAGCAATCGGTTCATCTGATGGTATAAAACCAGGACCACAAATGAACATATGCATTGTCAACCTTAGGGTATGGCTTTACCTTACCCTAAGGTAGACAATGACCTTACCCTAAGGATGACAATCTTAATATACATATGAACGAAAAAAGCGACAACGTAATATAACGTAAAACGAAATCTTACCACCAGAGCTAAAAAATCTTGTAAGATTTCCAAAGAAATTGTATCTGATCTCTTGATTACTTTACTGTAAATAGCTAAAGGGGGGATATCGGTTATTGAATACGCCCTATATATGACTAAGCCGACTTGAATGACTAAAGTATTATTTACTACTACTACTACGCTACATTAAACAAAGTGTTCTTAAAACATATACGCACGTGTACATAAAGATATTGACTCAAAAAAGCGAAAAAGTAGTAAACCGCAAAATGAAAACATCAGAGCCAAGAAAACCTTTAAAGATTTCTAAAAAAATTGTATCTGATCACTTAAAAAACAGTCAGTTTCAACGCCGTACAAAATGTTCTATTGGTCATATAGCTGTGGGACTCAAACCATTAGACGCAGTATTTTTTTTCTGATTCGAATAAGCAATAATTTTTTTTGACATCTACATAAGTCATTCACAGCATTTTCGCTTTTGTGTCGATATATTGTACACAAGGCGGACTTAATACGGTGAAGCACACTCTATTAATCAATTTATAATTTTCAACCGAGAGATTCAAGAATTTCGACCTTGAAGCTCATGCCTCTATCTTCCGCCGGATATTTCAGCCGCACTTTTAGATCAGACAAACAAACAGACTGATAGACTTTCTGATTGAACAGGATTTTTGGAATTTCGGGAATTCGAATGCGATTTAAAAAAAGTCAGTTTTATTGATACCAACTAAAGATATTCTGTTATATGTGTTTATTGAAAAGTAATTTTTTGATAAGTATTTTTTTTTTATGGGATAGGAAGGCAAACGAGCAGGCACGTCACCTGATGGAAAGCAATCAACGCTGCCCATAGACTTTCGCAGCGCCATAGGCAGTGTGGAAGCGTTGCCGACCTTTAAGGAAGGTGTCATTATGGGAGTGGGAATGAGAGGGGGAGGGTGTTGGGCCTCCGGAACTCGGCCGCTCACCGCACGAAGCGCGGTAGCTAAGTTACCACTCAAACGTCGGTTTTCTGCAGGAGTGTGGTACTTCCCCGGGTGAGCCAGGCCCATTTTGTCTACACACAAATATTATGCCATTTTTGACAAAGTATTCATCTGCAGCGTGGCTCTACCACTATAAAAAATTTAATGTTATTTTTTTAACGACTACTTTTAGATTCTTGCGAATTATAATAATATGATAACAGAATAATCAGTTACTTCGATACCAAATAAAAAAAATATTGTTTTTTCATGCGATAGGAAGGCAAACGAGCAAGCGTGTTAAGTGGTGTGGTGTGTGTGGTGTGGTGGTGCGTGGTAAGAAGTTTCTGGAAAAATACCGTACTGTATCGCCATTCAACCAGATGGTGGAGATGAAGCTTTTTTTTTTGTGGCGTTTTGTACGGTAGTGGATTTCAACGGCCGAAATTATTCCAAACAATTCCATCATCACAAGTTATAATTTACTTGTGTTATAATACATAATTATGTTATGATTTATTGCTTACCTAATTAACAATATCCGAATGTTTATACCTATGAGGTTATAAATAAATTATATGTTATTACATTATTCTCGGAATTCAGTGTTTGTTTGCGAATTGTAGTATCTTAGAGGTCGATGATCGCTTGACTCAGTCTTCATATTACCTTCCGAGTTTAGGGTTATTTCAAACCTGTCTCCTAGCTCCTATTTAGAACTTAAATAATACTAATATCATTATAGTAATTTATCTTTGTTTTATTATAATAGCCGACCAATTGATTTAGTGGCGCGGCCCCTCACGTACGTAGTCAATAGTAGCGGGTTCGATCCCCGCATCCACATTGGACAAGCCACCACGCTTGTCCAATGTGGATGGTTAACTTCCGCTCCAACAGAAATGGTCTCTCCATTTCCCGTTCTTAGCAGAACGCTATGAAAAAAAAAACTGTAGAAGATACTTCACGAACGACTGTACGGTGGGTATATATATGGTGGGCGTGCTATCAGCCTGCGGGGTCACTCAGACATGTTCTTCTCTTTTCTTTAATGGCAATAAGTTGTAACTATTATGCCAGTGTCAAGTAGAATATAATGATATCAAGTATCTTTAAATGTACTAGTCATCTTGTCACGTCATGTCACGTCTTGATGTTAGCCATTATACCAAAACCTTTCTATTGACTTTTGCAGTCATATTAAGAAGTCACGATACACACATTTATTTCATATTACTTATACCCGTTACTTGTACATGTTGACTCTCCATCCGAATAATGGATTTCCGCAAAGTAACGCCTGACTCCATTGACCACAATAAGAGTGACTCAGTTTTTGTTAACAGACGATAAGGTATAGCGCTGGTTTTTAGCCACTCTCTTCTCTGCTAGATGTTGAATGATGAAAAAAAATTATCTATTCCACTATTAGAACTCAACAATGGTTTTGTGCTCCAGTCAGTCAGATAGCCAATAGCTTCACGCTCTTGCGGAGGACGGAGGCTGCATGATAGCGCGATCTTCTTCAATCAAAGTAATAAGATATTACAATAAATAATCTATCTCTAAGTATTTATCTCTATCCTTTACTCTCTTTTTTTTGTCTTAAGTCTTTTTTTAAATTCTTCGACTTCCATCATTCAAACTAGTTTTAGAACGGCACTTTGTACTTTTTGCCAAAGATCATCGCCAAGACTTTGTTTTTTTTTTTATGGGATATGAAGGCAAACGAGCAGGCATGTCACCTGATGGAAAGTTATCAACGCCGCCCATAGACATCCGCAGCGCCATAGGCAGTGCGGAAGCATTGCCGACCTTTTAGGAAAGTGTCATAATGGGAGTCCCACTCACACTCACACACGGGGAGGGGGGAGAATTTTGGGCCTCCGGAACTCAGCCGCTCACCGTATGGAACGCAGTAGCTAAGCTACCACTCAGACGCCGGTTTTCTGCGGGAGTGTGGTACTTCCCCGGGCGAGCCGGCCCATTCATGCTACGGACAAATATTATGCCATTCTTGACAAAGTATTCGTTTGCAGCGTAGCTCTACCACTATTAAAACTTTGCATTGGTATATTATAAGGATATCTCATTTGTGAAAATGTTCAAGGTCTCGATACAGAAGAAACGATATTTTTATAGTCCTGTAAATGCATATTTTAATCTGGATACCATAAACGGAAATTGCAAAAAAAAGTATTTCCATATTTCAAAGGCTGGCAAGATATCTTTATCGGCAATGGTATTGCGGATGTCTATGGGCGGTGTTGATTGTTTCAGATCAACAGATCAGACGATATGCTTGCTCGTTTGCCTCTCAATCCCATAAAAAGAATAATAAAAATTAAAAAACATTTTGTTAAAAACAATACATTTTATATAGATATTTGTATTACAACAATTCTTGTTAACTATTGCTGGTTTAGGTACGTACGAGAGAATAATTTTTGTTTTGGTACAAACATTTAATGTACCTAAATATAGGTAGGTAAATATAACACGTCAGGGTTTTCCCAGATCTTGCCGTAGCCGAAACGGCTAAAGCACTCATTAGCAGTACAACTTCTAATCTATGTATTATATATATATACATATCGTGTATAGAGTTACTATAATACATCCGGGTGCGATGGGTTATCCTATTAGCTAATTAATTAACGACAAACGAGGTTTTTCAATTTCGCCTTTATTTATAGTCATGACTCATAACCCCAGGAGTCACTACTATAGATAATGAAACATTTATTCGCTAATAGTTTTCTATCATTATTTTCAAAGTCACTTACAGAGGACTGTTCGAAAAGTTTGTCTGGTGGATTCAATTCGTAATGAACACGAACGAAGGACCAAACTCACCGATAGTTTTCCGAGCTAACAAACTGAAGTGATAATGTCTCAAACAAATTCCTTTTTTAAATCAAAATAAAAAAGTCTGACAATTTTTTAATACCTTGTCATAAAGATGAGAGTACTTGCTTCAAGTTGAATGCCTTTTTTTTCGAATATCTTTTCAGTTTTTTTTCTATCGTGTATTTATGTTTAAAAAAAAAAAAATATATATATATATATATATATATATATATATATATATATATATATATATATATATATATATATATATATATATATATATATATATATATATATATATATATATATTTTAACTTTATTTTATTACCAGCTGCACCACCTCCAAACCAACATTCTCAGTTTCGCTCGCAGGTTAGCTGGATAAGAACGATCAATGGCATTAAGTCCGCAAAATAGACAACCTTTAGAGTAGTGATCCTCTCAAAACTTCTTTACCCACAACCTCCACGAACTACTTTCACTTGTATTTGCAGTCGATACGACATTGGACCCTTAAAAAAATAAGCCCACTCATATCTCAAAGTTGGCAACGTGTCTAGAAGGTATAGTGTTGGAAATATCTATGGGCGGCTTTCATTGATTTTCTCCAGACAGTACGCTTGCTCGTTTACCCTCCTATCCCATAAAAAATATAGTGTGAGGCGTCAATTCGACCTCGTTTAGATAGAGCATTGATTTGCCCAAAGCTGATACCATGCGGGCTGAGATATGTAGACAGTACGTCTTCGGGGAAACTTATGTCCAGTAGTGGACTATTGCAAGCTTATGATGAGATATTGCATCTCCTAGCGTTTACCATGGGGAGTACTCCGAGAAATTATTCGGAATAACCCGTGTCGCTCAATTTCGCTACCGCACAAGACACCGAAAAGAAAAGTTTTATCCCCTCCATCTGGATAAATGGCGATCCAATGAAATTTCGGAGAAAAACGCACCGTTTTTTCCCGAAACTTCATTCCACGCACCACCACTCTGTTGAACCGGCTACCTTCAACGGTATTTCCGAAGCAATACGACATTGGAACGTCTACTCGTATGTCTATGGGCAACGTTGATTGCTTTCCATCAGACAACTCGTTTGCCGATTTTATTCCACATTCCATAGAAAAATTATGATTATCATCAATCATCAATAGCATAGCAGTTTACTGGTTTTTATGTGTCACCTGATGGAAAGCAATCAACGCCGCCTTATGACCAAACGCGCCACATCCACAGTGCAAAAGCGCAGTGCAAAAGCGTTGCCGGCCTATAAGAAAAGCGTCATTATAAGAGCATAGACGAGAGGGAGTTGGGCCTCTGTAACTCAATCGCTCACCAGATCAAACGCCATGGCTAAGCTACCACTCAGACGCCGGTTTTCTGCGGGAGCGTGGTACCTACTTCCCCGAGCGAGCCGGTCCATTCATGCTACAGACAAATAATATGCCATTCCTGACAAAGTATTCGTCTGTAGCGTGGCTCTACCACTACAAAAGTTCCCTTACGTATTAAAAAAAAAAAACACCGTAACAGTCTAATCAACATTTACAGAGCACCACCAGATGTCTATATATCCGCCGGATATTTTTCAGCAGCATATGAATTGTTCGCGATAAGTGTACTCGATAAGCCTTGAAATTAAATATACATTTATATATATTACTAAAATTTATTATTCTGAACTTTAAAGATTTTCATGTTGTAAATGGTTTCGTAAGAACTAACGGCTTCCATGCAATAATAAGGAATAATTCCACATATTTATTAACAAGACTGCGGTCTAGCTTCAATGGTATTCTAAGGACATTAACATATAAGATGGGCTCGCCCATATTACAACTCTTCTGCGCTATATGTGGCTTAAATGTTACTAACAAATGAACCCGAGTTGTCTAATTAATATATATATATATATATATATATATATATATATATATGATATATATATATATATATATATATATATATATATATATATATATATATATATATATATATATATATATATATATATATATATATATATATATATAATTTATATATTTTATATATATATATATATATAAATTTAACGTTCTGTATTTAATTTATTTATTCAAGGTTTTTTGCAAAAAGTGAACAATCTCACCTCACCTGCGGATAAAATTGAGAAAATTAGTTAGGTGGTGTAGCTAGTAATAAGGAAATAGTAAAACTAAACAATATATATAGACATACTACTTATATATATATATATATATATATATATATATATATATATATATATATATATATATATATATATATATATATATATATATATATATATATATATATATATATATATATATATAAACAAGCTTGTTGCCTGCTGATAAATAACCATGCCCCCAAGAACATCCACTAAGCGTACTGTATATCCGTTGCGTACTTAAGGTTAAGAACGTGTATAATAAGAGAAAGAGAAAGAAATAATGCATAGGGAGAATGTAATAGAACGGCGTGAAGTAAATAAAGCATGGGGAAAGCAATCCGGATTCCTACTTTCACCTAAAGAAACGATAAAAAAAATTAACACTACATTGAAACTGACAACTCGGTATTTCCGAACCAAAAAACAACTACTCTACTCTTTATTAAATAGTAATAATAGGTAGGCTAGAAAACTAGGTCAAGCAGCGGTTATAGCAAAGTCTGGCAATGCATTCGTGATGTCTATGGTGTTGCCGATGTCTATGAGCGGCGTTGATTGCTTTCCGTCATGTGATACGCTTGCGCGTTTGCCTCCCTACACCATGAAAAAAAAATCTCATAAAATAAATGTCTTATAGACTCGTTACTTTTTCCACCAAGCTACGCTGAATATCTGCGACAAGTTTTCTATGGCGCGTGTTAATTGCTTTGCATCGCCCGTTCGTTTGCTCGTTTGTCTTCTTAGCCAATAAAAAAATACAATTTGTACCTGCCATATCTCATAATATGAATGCAGGGTACAGCTAGCCTTAACTAAAAAACAACACTAAGCTAACCTCAGTATATATTGGAATTATACAAACGACCAGTAACGAGGAATAATATTGATAGGCCAGAAAACTGGGTCAAGCAGCGTCCCGATGGACTCCCTGACAGCACACGCCGCAAACAAGGAAATAGTGATGGATTGTATTTATAGGTATATTTGATAGTCATATATCTATTAAAAGCTTTGTCCTTTTAGTTCTGCATCTCGTATCTTCGTAATAGTAAAAATGTCTTCATTTTTCGTAATACATATACAAGAAATTTTTTAAACCTCAATATTAACCCTTCATGGAATGATTTTTTCTTTATTGGTGAATTAAATCAAGATGATATAATTTATGTTCAAAATTAAAGGAGAAATGTTAAAAAAAATCTTAGTATATAACTATAGTATAAATTTAGCAAAAAACAATATGATGTAAATTTCCATCATCATGCAAAGTTAGATCATTAGCTTAGTATTAAATAGAAATAAAAGAGGATACCATCGGATATATTTAATTCTTTATGATAATTAACAAAACAGTTATTATTTTCAGTCAACTTAAAAAGTTACGATTCACGCATTTATATCATATCACTTCACTTACATACCTTAATCGAACTATATTGCATAATACTCCACCACAATTAAACAATATAACTGATAATAATATAAGATTATGAAGATGAAATAAAAACACAACGTCACTTATATAAGTTGGCGGGAAAAGTCCCACAATGAACTTAAAGTAAACTTGTTTTTTTATATAATTTTTGGGCATTTAATGTTGTGATGGAAATTTCCACCATTATGCAAAGAAGGGTTAAAAGCAATAAAATAACACCATAATTACCTACTCCGATATATTGTTCTTATATTTAGTAAGTGTTAACCCTATTTTAATCGATACTTTGGCACCTTCAGAAAAGAAGCCTACACATACCTAAAAGACCGGCAACGCTTCCGTAACCCTTGCGGTGTCGCGGTTATCTATGAGCGGCGTTGATTGCTTTCCATCAGGCAACACGCTTCCTCTTTTGCCGTCCTATCCTATAAAAAAGTCGGATTAAAACTAGATTGCCGGACGGTAAATGAAAATTTACCGTCCGGTAATCTAGTTTTAATCTTGTTCTCATCAATAACAGCCTGCGGCAGTCCACTGCTGGACATAGGGCTCCTCAAGAAGCGCCACCTAGCCCGATCTTCGGATCATCATCACGTATCCAGTCTCTGCCAGCCACCCTGCGCCGATCGTCTCACCATCTAGCCGGGAGGCGTCCCACATCATATTTGCCAAGACGCGGTCGCCACTCCAGCACTCGTCTGCTCCAGCTTTTGTCGGTTCTCCGACAAACGTGACCAGACCATTGCCACATGAGTTTATTAATACGAAAGAATATGTCAGTGACTTGTTTTAGTTCTATATATTTATATAACTGACCATTTTACCATTTGAACTTCAGCAAAGCAATCGAAAGCTTTATTGCGATAAAGTTATCAGCGATTATCGTTGGCAATCAGCGGTGATACACGTCGTACCGTGTTTGATCTGGTAAAAGCCTCTCGAGATACTGTTCTGTTTGCACGAATCGGTGTAGATTGCCCTATAGCTTTTGTTTTTACAACCGACATGTCCCTAGAGTCCCCAGAATCACTGATATGTTCTTTTCATACATACATACATATCGTCACGCCTGTCTCCCATAGGGGTAGGCAGAGACCACAGATCTCCATCTGCTACGATCTCCGCATACTTTCCTTGCTTCCTCCACCCTCATCACTCTCCTCATGCAAGCCCGCCGGTTAAGGGTACTCTTGACCTGGCCTTTCTTAAAAATTTCGGCAATTTGGTCAACGTACGTTTTCCGTGTTCTTCCCCAACCGATCCGTCCATCCACATTCGTAAAGTAAATTTCTTTTGCCAGTCGTCTTTTATCCATCCTCTTCATGTGCCCAAACCATCTAAGAATCCTTTTCTTAACTTTTGTCACAACACCTTTTGCTGCGCATCGCTCTCTTATATGTTCATTTCTTATTCTATCATTCAAAGTTACACACACACACATACTTCTTAATGCTCTCATTTCAACCGCATTCAGTTTACTTTCATGACTTTTCTGCCAAACCCAACTTTCACTACCGTACATCAGAGTCGGAACAAGCATTCCACGATGAACCGCCAGTCGGGCCGTTTTAGACACATTCTGACTTTTTATAAAGGAAAACCTTTATGGTCTTTTCAATTAGTAAATTGAAATGGCAATGAGCTAATATTGATGACGTTTATCGGAGATCTAACAACTACTGGAGCAGACGAGTGTAATGTGGAGACCGTGTCCTGACAATCATAGCGTGAGGAGCCCTCCGACTAGCTGGTGGGACGATCTGCGTAGGGAGAGACTGGATACGTGAAGCTGAAGATTGAACTAGGTGGCGCTTCTTAGGGGATGCTTATATCTAGCAGTGGATTGCAGCAGGCTGTTGATGATAATGATAATATGTCCCAGAACTAGATATACATACAGACCTAAAAGGCCGGCAACGCTTTCGCGACTCCTGCGGTGTCGCGGTTGTTCATGGGCGGCGTTGATTGCTTTCCATCAGGCGACACGCTTGTTCGTTTGCCCCCCTATCCCATAAAAAAATATTACTTTCATGAAACTAACCGCGGTGCGTGATTTCTTCTTTCACGCTATTTTTATATTTTGAGTCTTTATTTAATTTATTGATAGTTGAAATAAAAAAAGAATTTAATTGAAAAAAATACGTACGTACATGTGTACGTATGTACCTCTGAAATTAAAAACCAGTATCACATTTCTACTACAATATTGACTTAGTGATTCGGGTGTGAGTGAACGGTGTGGTGATGGATAATGTGGTGTAGAAAGAGATGACGGTGATGAGCGAACTTCGCTCAAAACTTGGTGATAGTGAAGTTCTTTGCAAATCGGGTGGGCTGCTGAGATCGATATGGCGACGCACTTTGTCCTTCAAGAAACGGAAGGTGAGTCTATTGTCATCAAAATAATAAATACGAATATAGTAAGGTAAGAAAGGTATTTCCGGAAACTATGCGATATTGTAACCTTGAAAAAAACAGCCCTACACATTTATCAAAGATGGGACATGCTTCTGTAATAAATATGATCTTGCAGATGTCAAAAGTTTTACTTAGCTAAGATCCGCGACAAGCAAAAACAATAACAGAAAATTAATAATGTGTGTTTTTCTTACTTTTCGGTTGTCTTCCGTAGAGTCTACTATACCTGAAGATGCCTCGTGTTGGGGCGAAACACGTGTCGTTTACAAGACGGAAAAGTGGTAATGTGTGTTTGGTGTTGTGTATAGTAGTTGGTGGGTGGAGAATTGATGGCCGATTTTCGGTAAGTTTTTGGTTTAAGTTCCAAATAAATCCACTTAATCCAACAGAAAAACACACATTATTAATTTTCTGTTATTGTTTTTGCTTTTCGCGGATCTTAGCTAAGTAAAAAAAAAAACTTTTGACTATCCATATAGTGATGGATTTCCGCAAAGTAACGCCTGACTCCATTAATAATCTTGCAGATGTCTATTGACTGCGTTGTTGCTACTACATTTATTAAAGATGGGATATGCTTCTGTAATAATTATGATCAAACAATGATCAGATTTAATTGAATTATGATCAGATGTCTATCGACTGCGTTGATTGCTTATCTAGAATAACATTTTTGTCACTATTCATTGCTATCCTTGCTATCTAATGAATAATCTTAAAGCGTACCCAATGTGTTCGTATTAAGCATTGAAAAAAATATATAAACATTTCTTAAACTATGGAAAAATGTCAGTCTTTTCAATCAGAGTCTATTGTCATCAAAATAATAAATACGAATATAGTAAGGTAAGAAAGGTATTTCCGGAACCTACTACATTTATCAAAGATGGGATATGCTTCTGTAATAATTATGATCAAACAATGATCAGATTTAATTGAATTATGATCAGATGTCTATCGACTGCGTTGATTGCTTATCTAGAATAATATTTTTGTCACTATTCATTGCTATCCTTGCTATCTAATAAATAATCTTAAAGCGTACCTAATGTATTCGTATTAAGCCTTGAAAAAAAATATATAAACATTTCTTAAAGTATGGAAAAAAATAAGTATTTTCAATGAGAGTCTATTGTCATCAAAATAATAAATACGAATATAGTAAGGTAAGAAAGGTATTTCCGGAACCTACTACATTTATCAAAGATGGGATATGCTTCTGTAATAATTATGATCAAACAATGATCAGATTTAATTGAATTATAATCAGATGTCTATCGACTGCGTTGATTGCTTATCTAGAATAATATTTTTGTCACTATTCATTGCTATCCTTGCTATCTAATAAATAATCTTAAAGCGTACCTAATGTATTCGTATTAAGCCTTGAAAAAAAATATATAAACATTTCTTAAAGTATGGAAAAAAATAAGTATTTTCAATGAGAGTCTATTGTCATCAAAATAATAAATACGAATATAGTAAGGTAAGAAAGGTATTTCCGGAACCTACTACATTTATCAAAGATGGGATATGCTTCTGTAATAATTATGATCAAACAATGATCAGATTTAATTGAATTATGATCAGATGTCTATCGACTGCGTTGATTGCTTATCTAGAATAACATTTTTGTCACTATTCATTGCTATCCTTGCTATCTAATAAATAATCTTAAAGCCTACCCAATGTATTCGTATTAAGCATTGAAAAGAAATATAAAAACATTTCTTAAAGTATGGAAAAAAATCAGTCGTTTGTTGTTCCTTTAAAATTTTATCATGTGAATATATCAGAAATCGTCAATTTATTATAATTCATTATAATATGTTTTTTCCACAGCCCATATATGTCCCACTGCTGAGCAAGGGTCTCTCCATTTCTGGAGGAACGGACATTAACCCACCACGGTTGTCCAATGTGGATTGGATAAATATCTGTAGGCCATACATATATTTATTCCGATGCGGGCATCGAACCCGCGACCATTTACTTCGTGCGCGGGGGCCCGCACCACTAAGCCAATTGGTCTTCAATAATAATATATAGAGAGGTTATTCAATAAATTAAGTTAGCATAGTATTCCTTGGAGGCATCGCATCCGCATCGCAATTTATTATCACCAAGATGATAATGTTACAATTTTCTAAAAACTAAAAGTAGTAAATACTTTTACAAATGTTCAGTTTACGACACACTTAAATTTAATACCCGTGTTGACAACAGAACAATGAAAGTTTCTGCCTCGTGCCAAGGTTTGAACAATTGCGATCCACTTGTGCAAATGTTGGCCAAACAGCGCCTGTCCAAACTTCGCTTTAACAAACATTGTCTACTTAACTTGGGCAACTATTGAAAAAGTTTGTGACGTCCGTGAAAACAAACTGAACTGATAATTGCTAAGCAAGATTCAAGCCTGAACATACTTTTTGATAGCCAGAATGTTTATGAAATATTTATCTTTTGTCCTAGAAAAAAATATTTATTTAAAATTGTACTGACGCGATTTGTTTAGGTCGGAAATCACAAAATACTAAACTAATAAATAGGGTGCCTTTTCAAAATACCTACCCAAACTAAAACTGAAACCCAAAATTTTCATCTCTATGATCTGGATGTGTAGCGATATAGCACGGTTCTCCCTTCAGCAGCATTACAACATTGCAACCTTCCAAATATATGCCCGTATTTATCTCAAAGGCCGGAAACGCATTTTCAATGCCTAGAGTATTGCAGATGTTATTTTATAAGTGGTAGAGCCACGCTGCAGACGAATACTTTGTCAAGACATATATATGGCATATTATTTGTCTGTAACATGAATGGGCCGGCTCGCCCGTAGAAGTACCACACTCCCGCAGAAAACCGGCGTCTGAGTGGAAGCTTAGCTACCGCGCTTCATACGGTGAGCGGTCTGAGTTCCGGGTGCCTAACACCCTCCCCCTCCCACTCCCCCTCCCCTCCCACTTCGTTTCCCCTCCCACTCCCTTTCCTCCTCCCACTCCCATAATGTCAAGTATTGTATGGTATAATACATACCATAATGTCCAAGATGTCTATGGGCGGCGTTGATTGCTTTCCATCAGGCGACACGCCTTCTCATTTGCCTCCCTATCCCATAAAAAAACTTGTTAGTTTGCTTACTTATCCCATAAAAAAATATTGGTATCACCACAACAAAATTAGTGTCCCTGAAAAGATCGGTATTCCGAGCTAAATTCACATCCAGATCAGTTTCACATGATTATAGCCGCGATAATTTCCATGTATCGCAAACTTTCTCCACAAAGGCCAAATAAATGTTTCAAGACACGCAAAAGCGTAATTTATCATCCCAATAAATCATACGTTCATGTCAAAATAATCTTTGAGATAAATTTGTGCTGCCGAGATAAATCGAAAATGTGCTAACTTCACAAAATTAAACGTTTTCATGCATTTATTTGTGTGTTGTATTTGGATTCCAAAGTTATTTAAGTTTAATAGACTTCAAATTCATTTTCAAATCACACCACTATAACAAACATCCCAACACAGAAATGTGCCTATGTACTAAACTTTTAGTTCAAACCAACACTCACACGCACCCCGGCTCTAGCCGAGCACGTAGAATAGGGAACACTTCTACACCGGCCGCTTACTCGAGATTCTCTCACCTACCCGGTCAGTTCTCACCCCTTAGACCTTAGAGCCTTGGGGACTAATAGGGATTATAGTTACTTCGGTCCAATCCTCCCCTACACACACACATATGTACTGTAGTGATAAATTCATAAATGTATCACTAATGCATTAAAACCTTTTATACTACATTACCTTTTTTTTACATTCGTAATTTTCAAATTAAAAAATGAAAAAGAAATAAATTGTTTTTTTAAAACAAAATGCTTTAGTTCGACTAACGTCTTTTGTCAGTGTCTTTTGTAAGTGTGAGATAAAATACAAATTTACATATAATTTGAAACAAGAAAAATTAATTATATTTTAAAGAATTTAAATTACATCAATGATAAAATCCCCTGGGAATCTGTATATTACCAAATATATTTTACTTGCCTGCAGGCTCCAAGCCCGCGTGCCCAGTATTCGATAAAGCTTTTAAAGTCAATTGGTTACCAGCATTAACATCTTCGAATCAAAAAAAAAATATTTTAAAATTTTTAAAAGAATACATCACATTCAGACAAACATAAAATTTATTATCGGTATATCCGAACCGGTTCAACATTGGAACCCACAATAGACAAGCCCTAAGCTTTATGGTCGGCATTACATCACTACAGATATATGTCTCTGTATTGCAAATGTCTATCAGCGGCGGTGATCACTTAGAATCGGATGTTGGTAACACTGGCGGCAACGTGGAACATTCGTGATGACGCGCATCGGCGTGGCGTGTAAATCAGAACGTCTTATGTCCACCTTCAAAAACGGACCGCAGTTTTCTCACCTTGTAAATCACTGACATAAGAAATAAATTAATAAAATACATTCTTAACAAATGGTTTTTCAAATAATTTGAGTAACCCACTTATCACTTACTAGCTTTTGCCCGCAGCTTCGATCGCGTGAAATTTGGTCTGCCACGTTAAGTTTCGTGACAGATCATTTTAAATAAATATATAATTTTTTACTTAATTTATGGTTCACAATTTTCGTCATAGTGGCTTCCACATAAAAGGTAGATATATGTTGTCGCGGACTTTTATTTAGAACTATTCAAGACAAACAATTGTGTAACTCAAACGGTTTAGGCAGCATACGCCAAGATAGCCTTTATGTTATTCCGATGTATAATCTATATTACTGTAACGTTTCATCCAAATCCGTCCAGTAGTTTTTTCGTGAAAGAGTAACAAACATAGATCTTACTCACAAACTTTCGCATTTATAATATTAGTAGGATAGGATTGCCACGTATTATTTATCCTTCTATTAAAAAACTATATAAAACTCTAGTTAACTTTTATATTTTCTTGTTTACAGTCGGAGGATCGCTTTGCGGGCTACAAAGGCGTGCGGGACATAACTATCAAAAAGGTAAGATAAAGAAATAAATTATATAAATAAAATAAATAAATTATATAAATATAATAAATAAATTTTCTTTATTTTCATCAAATTGGGTAATTTACAAGATTTTCACTGCAGCAAAACACTACTAATTTCTTTATATTATTTGTGTATCATAGAATATACAAATTTCGATGGCATACAAATAACTTATACATAAATAGTAACTTAACTAGATTATAAACTAAGATATTTTATATTAATAATTATAGGATATATGTAAATTATTAATTAAAACAATGACCATTCTTTTGTTAAAATTTGGTCTTTATGCTGGTGTGTTTTTGCGTGCATGTATATATGTACGAGCGTTCGTTTGTGTGTGTCTTATCATGATAATTATAAACATTATTTTGAATTTCGTAAAAGTTCCTCGGTTTCATTGTACGTGAATTTGTAAATCCAATGAGACAGTAGTTTATATAAAAAAACAAAAAGTTTTGATAAATTGTATTCCAGGGTCCCTCTGGTCTGGGCATCATGATCATCGAAGGTCGACACACGGAGGCTGGTCGTGGGATATTCGTGTCGGATCTTCAAGAGGGTAGCGCAGCGGAACAGGTAGTTTGTCTTGTTTATAAGAAATGAATTGAATTAATGAAAGAAGCATGCTGAACATAAAGAGATCGGATAGGATAAGGAATACAGTCAAAAGGAACAAAACCAAATTTACAAATATTACCTCTACTATAATGAAAGGAGTGGTAGAGCTACCCTACAGACGAATACTTCGTCAAGAACGGCATATTATTTGTCTGTGGCATGAATGGGCCGGCTCGCTCGGAGAAGTAGCACACTCCCGCAGAAAACCGGCGTATGAGTGATAGTTTAGCTACCGCGCTTAGTGCGGTGAGCGGTTGAGGTCCGGAGGCCCAAACCCCCTCCCCCTCCCATAATGACCTTATCTTAAAAGCCGGCAATACTTCTTCACTGTGAATGTTTATGGGCGGCGTTGATTGCTTTTCATCAAATCTCTCTTATGGGAATCAAATCACTTGGTGCTTACTACAATCTACAACCGACACCGAAAATAACAATGCCACTGTAGATGAGTGACCATCTTTAGAGTCCATCTTTATGAGATAGGAAGGCAAACGAGCAAGCGTGTACCTGATGAGAAGCAATCAACGCCGCTCATAGACACCGGTTACACCAAAGACATCAACAAGTGTGTTGCCGTCCTTTAAGATATGAATAGGCTTGTTTTGTGAAAGTCCCAATCGGTTAAGTCGGAAAGTTTGTGAAAGTATCAGTTCAGCAATACCGCTGAAGAGAGCTGATTCCATAGAGTGGAAATTCTTTTTTTAAATAAAACTAATTATTAAAGAAGGAAAGAAAAATGTTACTCCATAAAACCTATAGAGTTACTTTTTCAATTCCAACTATTAGTTGGAACACACACTATATATATATATATATATATATATATATATATATATATATATATATATATATATATATATATATATATATATATATATATATATATATATATATATATATATATATATATATATATATATATATATATATATATATATATATATATATATATATATATATATATATATATATATATATATATATATATATATATATATATATATATATACTTTTCCACCCGCGGAGTCAATGGTCGCGGGTTCGATTCCCGCATCGGAATAAATATTTATATGGATTTTTAAATGTTTATTCCGAGTCTGGTAACCCCCCCCATCCGCATTTCCTTTCCTGTCCCTTCCTTTCTTCTCTATCCTTTCCCTTCCTCTCCGCCAATCCACGGTCTGCCGTGCCAATGGATGCGTGGCTAGGGGCGAGCCTAGTCGTAAACGTGCCGATCGTCCCGGGGTCGGGCTCCCCGGGGACTATGGTGCCTTACCTCAGCATGCAGAGCTCTGCTGGGGCTGACCTCCATCCTCCCTTGCGGCTCGTGGGATTCACTAAAGACGAATTTAATATACCTAATTTGTCGAAAATGACGGCGACGTGGTTCGCCACCCGTCACGTCCTGATTCTCACGAGGGCGAAAAGCGACCAATGACGAGCCGTTTCGCTGCGATGAATGGCAGCGGATGGAGCTCTGTGGTCTCTGCCAACCCCTGCGGGGGATAGGCGTGAATATATATATAAAAAAAATATATACTTTTAATTCATCCACTCAAATTCACATACATTTTTAAACTTGTAATGGATAACACTTCATGTTAATACAGTTTTTTCAAATAATAATAATTGATTACTTAATTTCAATTAATAGCAGTCATCGACTTTATTTTTTTTTATATTATTTTATATTATTTGTTATATGTCAGATATATATCCATCGTAAATTATTTTAATATTTTTATTGTAAATTATTTTAATATAATAATTTAATTTTTTTTCAATTTCAGGCCGGACTCAACATCGGTGACATGATACTTGCAGTCAATAGAGATTCGCTACTCAGTTGCAGTTATGACGCAGTAAGTTTACATTTGCAGCGTGATATATTGTCTATTGGCTCGATCTCGATGACCAATTGCGTCAGTAGCAGGGTTACCGCCTATAGAGTCAATGGTCCCGGGTTCGATCCCTGCATCGGAATAAACATATGTATGGCCTACAGATATTTGTTGAGAAGCTCAGAATAGCTCTCTGAGTTTCTCTGATAGATATAATTCGGTATGAAGAAATCCGCCAGAGAACTAAATTCACTGACATAGTCTTTCGAATTAGCAAACTAAACTGACAATAGGCTGCTCACGTTCATCGGAAATCCGACAATCGCTGAAGTAGACGAGTGCTGGAGTGGAGATCTCGTCTTGGCAAACGTAGTGTGGGACGGCCCCCGGCTAGGTGCGACGAACTGCGCCAGGCGTCTAGCAGAGACTGGATGCGTGAATCCGAAGATCGAGCTAGGTGGCGCTTCTTGAGGGAGGCTTATGTCCAGCAGTGGACTGACGCAGGCTGTTTATGATGATGACATTACAATTTTAAACACCCTCAACATCCTTCTTTCAGGCTGCTGCAAAACTTAAACACACCGAAGGCGTCGTTATCCTTACAGTGTGCAGTCCAAACATGAAGGACCCAGAAGACCCCGCGTCTGGTTCCACAACTACTCCGAGTAAGTATTTGAACAAAAAGTCTGTACGAACGAAAACGACCTTCCCCCCTCTCTTTGGGGGTGTGTAAACGAGCTCCGGAGTAAATACCCCTCTATTTTTGTTTTATTTATTTACAAAATCTTTAACTAAAAGAACACAGCAATTAGATAACATTATAAAAAATTTACACTATATAGATAGATAGATATATTTTTTATTGTACACCAAAAACAATACATACAAGTTATGCAAATAGTGATTGTAAAATTTATATACAAAATTTATAGGGCAAAACAGTTTGCCAGTCAGCTAGTTATTTAATATATTATATATTTGTGTCTATTCTTGTCTTTACTTCTAAACTATTTTTAAGAAGACTCGCTACCTTTTTTTTAAAGTTACTTTTCATAAGAAAATTGTAAACCATTCCAGCTAAGATAATAATGATTGTGCTAGAATATAGCTTACATTGGATAATGTAATGGAAGAAACTAGGTCACGACCTCAGATCTAAAATCCAATCATTATCAGCTAAGCTATTGCTGCTTACTTAATTTTTTTTAAACTTTCTTTTAGATGGTGCGAGCGGGAATCAAACCCCGGACGCGGCGGGTGCATCGCGACCGCAAACTCCAAGACCTACGCCTTCTCCCGCTAAACGTAAGACAAACATACATACATAAAACTCACAAAGTAAAATAACCCGGTTATAAAATACAGCCTTTGACAGTTCATAATCAACGTTAGCATATTTTATTCTTATATAATTATATTTTTTTATAAAAACAATTTAAAATATCAAGTTTTTGTTTCTAGTTTTACATACATACATATTGTCACACCTGTTTTCCGTAGGGGTAGGCAGAGACCACAGCACATCCGCTACGATCCTGGCACACCTTCCTTGCTTCCTTCACACTCATCCATCTTTTCATCTATCCTTCCTCTCACAATCATCGTAGCGAAACGGCTCTCCGTTAGTCCTTTCTCGCTCTCGTGGGAATCAGGACGTGACGGGTGGCGTACCTAGTTTTAGGAACATTGATTATACGCAGAACCAATCTACCGTGTTATAGGAAGGTTTACTATTATAGTAGTAAAAAAAAAACAAAGTATTACGTAAAATTTTAATCTTCCCTCGCGTGTTCCAGCTGAACCTCCACCAGACCCGGCAACTGCGCAGATAGTTTCCAACAAGGAGATGGTGATAGAAATCAACGTGGCCAGCGAAAACCTCGGAGTTTTACTTTTGGGTGGTAGTGATACACTTATAAATGTGAGTTATACCTTTACGCTTTTACTTTCAACAAACCAAATTTATAGTCAAAGAGCTATTAGCGTATATTTAAGAGGCATTTTGACACTGAAATTTCTATAGCTAACCAAATCTTCATGATATACCTCTATTTTCATGAAAAAATATAACTAGCCGTCTAAAATGTTTATCTTATATTACCTATGCTCTAAGCTATAAATACATTATTAATGTGTGATAGACGTATTAATGTGAGTTATAGATTATTAACGCCTTCTCTTTCAACAAACCGTTATAGTCAAAGAGCTTTTAGCGTATTTTTAAGAGGCATTTTGACAATGAAATTTCTATAGCTATACCTCTAAGTCATAGATTCTAAAAGGTTGCGGTACCGCCCCTTAGTGGGCGCTGGAGCTTTTCATGGGGGCGGTAGCGGGTTCAAAGCCAAATCTCATGAAACACCTCTATTTTCAATAAAAAATATATCTAGCCGTCTAAAATGTTTCTCTTAATATTATGGCGTAAATAAATATTTTTTCTTGTAAAGGGGGCGGTATTCCATAACAATTTGAGAACCTATGCTCTAAGCTATAGCTCTATACCACTTATTAAATTGTTATAATTTACTCTACACTCTCTTACGGTGCCGAAACGTGGACATCTGCTACGTGATAGTCTATCTGCTTCACATGCTAAAAGTGGCTCAGAGAGTTAGTATAATAAGGGTAGAAAGATAAATCGGTCCATAATCTTCTAAATATGATGATGATACTTCTAAATAATAGGTTTTCTGGTTCAGACTTGCCACTACAATTTTAACCCTTTCTCTCATAGGCGGGTTACGACAAAAAATGTAACTGTTACTTCTTAGAGCATCATTTCAATTTGGATGCAATCAAAGGGCTACTCATACTGTAGGCTCTTAAATCACAGCGCCTGTAACTACAAGGCTTAATACGTTACGGATTTGTTGTAAAGCCGGATGGGCTGGAAACATCTTGCATATATTCACCAGATCTTTACCCTTGTTACTACCGTTCTTTTAATTAATTGATGTCCAGTTTAGCTGGCAGATGCGATGAATCTGTCAGAAGTTAGACAGGGGTGAAAATTAGGGAAAGAAGCACAGAAAACTTAGTGAAAATGTTGTTAAAGGTAAAAGTCAAAAAAATTGTTATTTCTAGGGAGCGGCTGCCGTTATTCTAGACATTTATAAGAACGGTGCGATAGGCAAGGATGGCCGTCTGAAAGTTGGAGACCAGATACGAGACTGCAACGGTATTGCAATCACGAAGGAAATGGCGCACGAGAGAATTTGCCTCAGCATCAAACTACGCGTTGCTAAGGTAAGTTTCACCACCCAATTAGTAATGCATATTGGTATTGGATATCTACATGGAATATATAAGGGCACTGAAAATCCCTTATCTACCTCAGAGTAATGACGTGAATAATGGGGGAAAGGGGGGGGGGAAGAAACTAATGTAGTAGAAAAAGGGAAATAAATGAAGGAGAAAGGAATGCGCCTTGAATAAATAGAATAACTAAATGAAATGTAGTAAAAAACCGCCATACATGCACGTTTTATTAGTAGTAGTATAGCCACGCTGTAGACATATACTTTGTCGTGAATGGCATATTATTTGTCTGTAGCACGAATGGGCCGGCTCGCCCGGGGAAGTACCACACTCCCGCAGAAAACCGGAGTCTGAGTGGTAGTTTAGAGCGGTTGAGTTCCGAAGGCCCTAACCTCCACCCCTCCCATAATGGCACTTTCCTTACAGGCCAGCAACGTTTCTGCACTGCCTATAGCACTGCAGATGTCTGTGGCTGGCGTTGATTGCTTTCCATCAGATTACACGCCTGCTCATTTGCCTAGGGAGAGAATCTAAATAAAAAAGCGATCAATCATAAAAAATAATTTGAGGATTTTTTTTATATTTGCAGACATATTCCTGTCTTAAAATCAAAATTAATAGGTAGTTTTGTATATCACTTTGGAATGGGGCTTTTGTTTGACTCAGACTTATATAGGTCAGACACAGAAATGTTTACGTGTACATTTAGCCTATATTATAGGTTCCAAATGGGGGTGATACCGCCCCCTAAGTGGACGCTTGAGTTTTTCATGGGGGCGGAAGCAGATCCAAAGGCTAAAAGGCAAAAAATATTGGGCGTTGTAAAGTACCTCTATTTGCATGAAAAAACATTTTATCTAGAAAACTAATAACTAATGTATATCCTATTATTATGGCGTAAATAAAAATTTAGTGGGAGCGGTAGTACATAAAATGTTGAGAACCTATGGCCTATATGATACTGATAAATTCTTAACTATCGAAGATGTGCTTAGCCGAAAATTGGGCTAGGTGGTGCTTCTTGGGGGAGGCCTTTGTCTGCCGCAGGCTGTTTATGATGATGATGATGATCCTCATCTTTGTATATCATTATCACTCTGTGAAGAGGAAAATAAATGATTTGCCGTCCGTTACAGATGCGGATGACGGTATTCCGCCCGGAGCCTATCCAATACGATGAAATAGAAGTGGAACTGTCGAGAAAGGCTGGTCGAGCGTTGGGGCTTGGATTCATAGCGCCGGTGCAAGGCAGTGGCGTTTATATCGGTGAATTGGTGAGTCTCACACTAACCGTATTATTTAATCCAAGTTAATATCCACTGGGGTAAATAACTTGTCTTCGACCAGTGTGTCCTACCCGTACTCTCCTACGGCGCCGAAACGTGGACGCTGACAGTCCGTCTGCTTCATAAGCTCAGAGTCGCTCAGAGAGCTATGGAGAGAGCTATGCTCGGAGTTTCTCTGGTAGATATGTTTCGGAATGAACAAATCCGCCAGAGAACTAAAGTCACCGACATAGCCTTTCGAATTAGCAAACTTAAGTGGCAATGGGCTGGTCACGTCTGTCGGAGATCCGACGATCGTTGGAGCAGACGAGTGCTGGAGTGGAGACCGCGTCTCGGTAAACGTAGTGTGGGACGCACTCCGGCTAGATGGTACGACGATCTGCGCAGGGCGGCTGGCAGAAACTGGATGCGTGTAGCCGAAGATCGGGCTAGGTGGCGCTCCATGGGGGAGGCCTATGTCCAGCAGTGAACTGCCGGAGGCTGCTGATGAAATAACTTGGCTTTGCAAAAATGTATTCATTCTTCCAATTTAATCTGGTATACTATTATTACAACAGTATAAAACTAAAGTATTCACGGGTAGAGTTCTGTACCAGGCAATATAATGCTGAAACAATATACCTCCTCCACTAGGGTGTTTTAAGAGTGGCTTTACGTTTAAAAAAAGTATAAGGCTATATTACTTAACAATCACACATGTAACAACAAGTTATAACAGTCAGATTTCAGCAGTATTGGTATTGTGACATATTGTTTTTATTCTTATGTATATAAGGCTAGATTATAGATTCATATGTGGGGGACTATACCTATAGACTATATATATATATATATATATATATATATATATATATATATATATATATATATATATATATATATATATATATATATATATATATATATATATATATATATATATTAGGTGTACAAATAAGTTTCCGCGGTTTGTCAAAAGATGGCCCCACCAGAAGGTTATGGAGAAATTGTCAGGTGTAAAACGTAATATCCCAAGTTTAGTCATCTGGCAACACCATAACCTTAAAGTACTAGTGATTCCGTATCAGCATCACGTAATTTTTTTCGTGCAAAAATGTCAAGTTTTATTCCGAATAAGCATCATTTGCGGGAACTTTTGATTTACTTCTTTAATGTGAAAAAATCTGCAGCTGAGGCGCATCGATTGCTTCTAGAAGCATATGGTGAAGCTGCTTTAAGTGAGAGAAGTTGTCAGGAATGGTTTCAAAAGTTTAAGAACGGTGAGTTTGACGTTAAAGACAAAGAACGCAGTGGAAGGCCGAAAGTGTACGAAGACATGGAATTAGAAGTACTATTGGAGGAAGATTCGTCCCAAACGCAAAAAGAACTTGCACTTACTCTACAAGTGACTCAACAAGCAATTTCACATCGTTTAAAATCGTTAGGAATGATTCAAAAACAAGGAAATTGGGTTCCATATGAACTAAAGCCGAGAGACGTTGAACGCCGATTATGCATGAGTGAAATGCTGCTTGCCAGGAATAAAAAAAAGAGTTTTTTGCATCGTATAGTCACTGGTGACGAAAAATGGATTCACTACGATAATCCAAAGAAGAGAAAGTCATGGGTTAAGCCCGGCGAACCATCAACATCGACAGCTAAGCCGAATATTCATGGAAAAAAACTCATGCTGTGTATTTGGTGGGATCAGCTTGGTGTCGTGTATTATGAATTGCTGAAACCAAGCGAAACCATTACTGGAGCTCTCTACCGAACACAATTGATGAGATTGAGTCGGGCACTTAAGGAAAAACGCGCCCATTACTACTCCAGACACGACAAAATTATTCTTTTACACGATAATGCTCGTCCACATGTTGCGGCGCCGGTAAAAACATACTTGGAAACACTCAACTGGGAAGTTTTACCCCACCCGCCGTATTCACCAGACTTAGCCCCTTCTGATTATCACCTGTTCCGGTCGATGGCACATGGTCTGTCTGAGCAGCGCTTCACATCATATGAAGACACCAAAAATTGGGTAGATTTGTGGATAGCGTCAAAAGATGAAGAGTTTTTTCGACGGGGTATCCGAATGTTGCCAGAAAGATGGGGAAAAGTAGTGGCAAATGATGGAAAATACTTTGAATAAAACGTAATGTACTTTTCCTTTACAATAAATTCCTAATTTTTTATAAAAAACTGCGGAAACTTATTTGTACACCTAATATATATATATGGGACTCGTGTTTCTCAAGTTGCGTTGCGCTGTATCTCCGTGAGGGTCGGGCGATGGCAGAAAATCAGTTTCTCTGCTCAATGAGTGGAGGTTTTGACTGAGCCATCGCCCATTTCCATGTATAAATCTATATGTACTATGTAATAGTTTCATGTGTATTCGTGTGTAGACGAATGGTACAGAGGGAAATAAATTAATCTATCTATATATTTATCTATCCATTTCCAGCTTCCCGGTTCTCCAGCGGAAGTAGACGGTAGATTACAAAAAGGCGACTTCCTGGTCTCGGTAGATGGTAAAGATCTCTCCAACGCCGATTACCTCACGGCGGCTACCGCGCTAAAGCTTTGCGCCAACAAAACCGCCATCAAAGTGAAACGATTTAAAGTCATTAGTAGATAATTGAAGTAATCGAATAAAAAAATTGCATTTGTATAAAGAACAACTTAGCTGAAAATAATTTTAAATAAAATTAGTTTGTATAGACGATATATGAAAAACTAACGTTAGATAATTTTTATGTTTCTTGTTATAGTCTAAGAGCTAATACGGGAATAGTCAGAATTTTTACTTGTCTCAGATAATAAACGGAAAAATATTTGGTCTTCCAGGCCACTACACTTCTATTTCAAAACGCGTAAAGACTACCATTTAATATTTGGACAATCAGAATTTTTACTTGGCTAAGATTCACTATAAACTAACAAAAGTAAAATATAATAATGTATTTTATACTAGCGGATTGAAGGATTTACAGAATTTTTCTTACCTGGATCTTAGTCAAGTGAAATTCTGACCGTCCACATAGTAATGGATATCCGCAAAGTAACGCCTGACTGAATCATTTAAGAGCTGATGTTATTTCTGTAACGTTTTTGATTTCGAATTTCATTTTTTTTAAACGAGAATGCCTAATGATAAATGATCTCGAAGTTTCTCCCGATTTTAAAAATTCTTGTCAAAAATCACTATCTATCTTTATAAATATTTATTTATCTTTTTATTTATTCGTTTATTATATACGGTTAACTCATATTTATATATACTTATATTTTTGCTTAAAGCTGTTAACTTTGTTTATTAATAATTCTTTTCTATCATCTTGATGATAATGTATCATCAAATTATGTTCTTAACACTCTGTCCACCCTACGATCGTCTGTAAGGAATTGCTATTAGTGATAAGACCGCCGTTTGTATACAAACAATATTACAATCAATAATTGAATAACTTTATTTTTGGTGGTTTACAATAAAGAATATATAATCTATGTATCTATCTTTCTAAATGATCATCGCCACCCAAAGACATCCACGATACCGCAGATGTCATATGATAACCATTAAAATATATTCGTAAACCATAATATTCGTGAGTGTAGATATTAATTGTTCAAATGTTATGGCCGCTTACAAATACACTCTACTTGAGATTAAAGATGCAAGGCAATATAAGGCAGAAATAGCTATAAAAACGGTTTATTTATGTAATTGATAGAAAGTATAATATTATATTATAATACATATGAGCCCAATAAACCTTACTGGTTTTTCCTGGGCCCAGACCCCTCTCAATTTAATTAAATAATTTATTAATCTTATAATAAACATAAATCATAATGTGACAAACTTATCTATACAATATTATCTGATTTAAATCTTACGAAATAAATGGCGATCTACATATGTTTTGAACGTTCGGATCCATAGGATATTATCGATTGTACCATTACTTCATACCATATTTATATGAACCATATTTTCATAACACAAGCGGTGTTAGCTTAGGTTAACATTGCTAGGTTTCTTAAAAAGAAAAATTGATCAAAAACTCGTTGAGTTATATTAATATAATTATAAAAAGATCTTATATATAATTGAAAAATGACGGCGACGTGGTTTGCCACCCGTCACGTCCTGATTCTCGCGAGAGCGAGAAGCGACCAATGGAGAACCGTTTCGCTGCGATGAATGGTAGCAGATGGAGCTTTGTGTTCTCTGCCGACCCCTGCGGGGGATAGGCGTGATTATATATAAAAAAAGATCTATTATGAGTATGTTTAATTATAGTAATACTCTTACTTACATTAGCTCTTAGACTATAAATTAACGCTAATATGGAAAATAATTAACATTTGTTAAACTCAACGTAATGTTTGTGCGTGATATTAGAATATGATCACAATTTATATCATACCGATATGGTGTTGTCATAAACATATAAGGTTCCAAAATAGATATTTTTAAGTTTGGCTGTCGTTAATACGATCCGTGTCAGACCGTTGAAGATTTTCCGATCAGGCCGTTCGCTAAAACTAAAAAAAAACTTCAAGAAAATAAAATTTATTGCTTCGTCGTGTACATTAAAACATTCCCTAATTATTAGCAAGGAAAGAGTCTATAACCCGTTCCTTGCTAATAATCAAGAACCATAGACCAGACCTATAACCATAGACCAGTCTATGGTTTTAAATGTGTTATTTGTATTATTTTAATTGTTGTAAGGCATACACAAAACAAAACCTTATTTTTCTTCATGTGCCATTCTCCATCGCGAACAATGGGGACCGTTTGTCAATATTTGTTTCTATTAGTCATGCAAATAAACTTTTCTGCGCTTTCCACCTTCAACTAGTCTTTTATATTCTTCTTCTACTGCGGCCTCTTCTGCCTTCAATTCTGCAATTCTCAATATTGACTTTAAATAACTTGTATTTTTCGTTTCAATAAATATGTCGAAAATATGCACCTTCAAACTTTTTGATTATTGTAGTAATTACCTATAAATTTTCGTTTATTTATTCCAAAACTCTTTGTAATTCCACCTGTCTATTTAATTTTAAGCATTCTACCTTACATCCACATTTCAAAAGCTCTCAATTTATTAATTAGCCGCTCAAGTCAACTTAAAAAAATTCCTCTTTTTATCTCATCTATCTTACTTATTACAAATTGCCAGAAATTATAGAAATCGAGACATGGAGAATCGAGAATCGTATTCGACAATTATAGAAATCGAGAATTGGCAAAAATTTGCCGCCCGTTTGCCCAAAATCAAAATCTGTACTTTATTGGCAACCATGGTTGCCAATAAAGTACGTGAGCGGTTACATTTTGTTTTAATGTCCAAATTTCCGAACTATACATAGCACGGAACGTATTAATGAGTGAGTTTGTTTACTTTACTATTCTTAGCCAAAGAAAAAAAAGAGAAAAATATATTATGATAGATAGAACAGTGGTCCCCAACCGCCAAAGCCGCATAAAATATATTAAATTATTTTCATTTGATTCACTGTTGAATATTTCTCTCGGGATTGTACGACTTCTCCATAGACGAGGGATAGACAATGGCGAGATAATAGAAAAGGCAATAGCGTTTTAGACTTAATGGAAAGGTGATGTGAAAATCAAAACAATAAAATATAAATTTATTAATGTATTTATTCAAAAAAAATCCACACCATATTATGATATGCTGTGGATTTTTTTGTGTGCTGTGGATGCGGATGCTTATTAAAATCTTACGGAGCCAATTACATTTAAATTATTTACATTTAAATTATCACAACTTACAGTAAAAATACATACACGAACTGGTCGGTCACGGCAGTTAATCTATAGAAAATTTGTTTATATCGTATAAGTGTGTTTGTGAGTAAGCGTGCGAACTTACGTACAGATAGATACATATGTATGTCGACGCAAAAAAGCGAATACACTTTAAATGATACAGATCTCAAAATTTTTTTATTGCATATTCAGATCAGAAAAAAAACTGCGTCGAATGATTCGAGTTTCACAGCTCTAGGCCAATATATAATTTTGTACAGCGTTGAACCTAACTGCTTTTGAGTGATCAGATACAATTTTTTTAGAAATTATTAAAGGTTTTTCTTGGCTATGAATTTTACTTTTGTGGTTTACTACTTTTTCGCTTTTTTGCGTCGATGTGCTTATATACACGTACGTACGTATATTGTTTAAGAACACTTTCTTTAATGTAGCGTTAATAAATTCAATAAATTATATATAGGGTTAGTCATATATAGGGCATACTCAATAATCGACTTCCCCCTTTAGCGATCTGCAGTAAAGTTATATTAAAAAATCAACGCTTACCTCAGAAGGTCGCGGTACAATTATAAAACGTTAAACGGTCTGCGGCGACACAAAGTTTGGGGACCACTGAGATACAAGATAGGCTAATAGTTACCAGCTTTTCTAAGGTCTACTCTAAGAATTCTGCTTAGATTTTTTTTTAGGAAAAATAAACTTTTTGTGTTCCTGTAATCAGTTAACTAATTTATATATCGAATTAATTAAAATTATAATTTCGACAAAACTTTCGTTTTTTTTTTCGTTGGCTCCACTTACTAGTATACCATTACCATTGTGTAGTAGTAAATTAAAAAAATATTCGGTTTTATCATAGAGTTACAATAGTTTAAAACGTGACTAGACAATAAGATTTTTGGGTTATTTTAAACTATATTAAAAATTTAATATAAATATTTAGAAAGTCACCCTAATTCGACGTATTCTAGATTACACATAATATACTTAGATTACATATTATATTTATAGATGAAATATTTCAAATTTTTCTTCGACTTAAATATTGTATTAATTCAAAGTATCGAATTATTTTCGAAGAACGGATTTTATTTTTACTTTTTCTTTAGGGACAATCGAATATAATGGTCGAGTAAGATAATAATAAGTATGTAAAAAAGTCACATCTATTTAGCTTGTCCATTTTATTTCCGGCCGTCCTGCCAAAAATTTTTTTTATGGCGTCAGCTAATGACTGCCAAAACATGCTGTGGACTTTTGCTGTCACCTTAAAAAATTCCGATTCACGCATTTGTTTCGTTTTAATTCCCGTCTACCCCAAAATAAAAATATATTGAACAATATGCCACCAGAATTAAACAGTATAACTGATAATAACATGAGACAATGAAAATAAAATTAAATCACGACTTCTACGTAAATTGGCTCAAAATCATCTATAGCTAAATAGTCTATCTTTTAGAAGAGAACTGTATTTGAAATTATGTTCACAAATACAAAATCGATAGTTTGTTTTGATTTTTAAATTAAGAAAATAATTAAAATTCATTTTTTGTTAACCTATATAAACTCTCCAAAATATTGTTAGCTTAAATACATCGTTCAATATAATATTTACAATTAATAAATTACAAGAAATAATGCAAGAGTACAATCGTTATTGTACCTTTAAAAATCGATCGGCTAAATCTATATTCGGTTTTGTAGCGTTGTCTTTTTCTTTCATAGAATTTCTTCATTGTGCAAATGTCAAAAAAAAAGTTTACAAAGATATAAAATAAAATCCTGGCCGTTTTACAAACACTCACTGTTGATTTTTGGAGCTAATTTGCATACAAAATTTAATTTTATTTCTACACCTTAATCTAATAACGTTAAATAAAATGCCACTGGATATCTATTTAAATAAAAATGACGTTGTATTTTTATCCGCTCTGCGTTCCTATACCCGTGTATTGTAAAATGTTGGTGAGTTGGTCTGCGTATGGCCGGGAAGGTTTTTGGCCCGAAAATTTTTCTCTGAATACAGATTATAACACAAAACATTTATTTCTTTACGAAGCATGCTGAAACAACAGTTATTACTTAATATAACTTGAATATTAAATTTATGAATACAAAATACAAAAGTCACTGTTGTAAATAGGTGCCAAAACATGTAACTTTTTATCGATAAATGTCATGAATATATAAATGTCATAATTTTTCAGACAAAGACAATACAGTATAGAGCCAAAACTGAAGTTTGAGGTTTTTTATCGATAGTTCTTTAAAAATCGATGTCGTATATTTACAGAAAAGTAATTTACATAACTTGGTTTTATATTTATATTTTTAATAGCTTAAGTTTTGTATGTTTACTGTATACAATGTGTAAATTTGTAATAATAAATACTTATTTATTATTAATTAACTTGATATAGATTTACAAAATAATCCAGTTATATAATTCGAGTTATAATACAAAATTCAGTATTGATAATATTTAAGATCTGGATTTTATTAGTTAGAATTTATTTATTATTATTAATTTAGTTAGAATTCAATTATTAAGTTTTAGTATAAATTTAGGCCAGAATAACCCTTGGTTTTGTAGAAATATAATTTAATAGATTAGTAGTAATATTTGCCATTATGTAAAAATTGTATAAAATATCTCATTATAAATCAATTATATATTATATTTCAATAAAATAACAGACGAATTCTTGCATTTCGTACAAGAGTTGAATAAATCTTGTTAACTATTCGGTTCGTTTGTTAACTCCTTTATTCTAGAAAAAAGTGTGAAAAATGAAAACTGACTTTTCAAAGAATCGTGAAATGCTTTCAGATGGCTCTATGAACAATAGTCATGGAATGGTCATTTTTTTTCCACCGACTTTAAGTGTTGTTTTCTCAGGTTTTTCGGTGCAGTAAAACAATTTAAAAAAAATGCTTTCTACAATTATCAATTTATTCAGCCTACCAAAAAAACAGTGTTCTTACCGTCTATAAAACTTATTATAATTTTTCGTATCTATAATAACTTTGTACAATTAAAAGAGAATTATTTTCCTACATTTGACGGAAAAAGTCCGTTACATACTTTTGTATCATTTGTAAGGGACTCTTGCGTTTTTAATCTTACTTGCCAAGGCAAGTAAGTACAACGAAAAATATTTATTTAGAGAAATTGTATAAAGGCTTGTTTAAAAATTTGCCTCAACTTAAGCAGACTTTAAATGTGCAAGAAAGTAAACCATAAAAATATGTGTCTCGTAATATTATCATAATTACCATTTATTTTATTGTCAGTGAAAAGGAATTTGTTATTAAGGATCTCCTAAAAGTGATAATTAATTTATTTAGTTGATTTACGACGGTGAAAACAAGTTTAAATCAGTAGGTTTTTCATCTTCATATATACAAATAAGTCAATCTTTTATCAACCTCATTTACCACCAAAGATCAAACTAAACACGTGATCAAAGAAAATTAATTATTGTACAATTATACTCATTTGACACAATCGATTTTATAAAAAAATAATATCAAACATTTATTAATGTGAAAAGTTTAATTTTTCTTTTATAGATTTATAATTATTTTTCATTTATCATTCACTATACGGATACATTCTGGCTAAAAATATTTACAGTTATCCTCTATCTGTTTAACTGAACAGCATCTGAAAATAATACAGTGAACCAGAAGGAAAATAAAAAGGAATTTATTACTTTTTTTTTAGTAAACTAGAAGGACGTTCGTTTAGCGTGACATACAATTTATATTAATGTTACAAATAAGTTTACCGATTTATTTATCGACAGGCGGTGCCATTAAGGCGGCCGGATGTGACGGCTCCAATTTGATAGACGGACGTCTATCTAAACTAAGTCATCGGTTTACTTTACTGGGTTGCAACTTTACAGCTCATCACCTAACATTATTTGAATTTAAAACGCCCATCATATTCAATAGATACATATTAAAAAGTGTGCGTCAAATTATATTTTAACTTAGACTTAGTTATTTGACTAAACAATTTGTATAAGAATTTATATAATTAACAAATAAAAATGTTTTCATTTGTAATAAATTTAAAACAGCGTAGCATAATTCTAAATAAATGTAAAGTGTATAAAGCCGACATGTAGCTATTGTGTTAATTGTAAAATAAATATTTCTTGTAGATTACTGTAGAAATTAAAGGCCCTGATAGCATGCCAATTCGTTGTATAAAATTTTGATGTTTTTGGTACGCCGTAGACTTAATGAAATGTAATCTACAATTATTTACACTAGTAACAAATATAACTTCTTCCTCTCTTTAATTTGATAATTACATATACGTAAAATTAAAATATAAATTTCTGTAGTAAGTCTTAAATTTAAATCCAAACTTCTTTAGTAGAAATCAAAAATTCAAGTATTAAATTGATTTTTTTTAATTACGGTAGCCTCAGGTTCGATACCACATATATATATATATATATATATATATATATATATATATATATATATATATATATATATATATATATATATATATATATATATATATATATATATATATATATATATATATATTTACTCTGTATACCCCAGCTGTTGGACACATATGGTCTTAGAAAAAAAATGACGATTGATTATTACAAGTAACAAAATTTTATTTACTATGAGATAATAATATATATCCATAAATAGTTATATATATCCGACATAAATTAACATTGATATAAGTTGATTTTTGTCACCGAACTCAAATACATAACTCTTCCCTTAACTCACCTCTCTTATCCTACCTACCTCCCCCTCTCACTCTCCAGCATCTTTTCTTATGTCAGGCAACGCATTTTTAATGCCCGTGTTGTAGATGTCTAAACCGCGGTGATTTCTTACTTGACAGTAACTTTGGTAAAGGTAGTCTTTTCCATACAAAAAGGAACGAAACTTGTTGCTTATATTGAAAAAAGAAGAATATTTTTACGAATTCTGATAATTACGATATGTATGTAAAAAATGCAACAATACACATAATCTATGAATTGAATATATGTAATCTATAAATTGAAAATTTATTTCATTAAAATTTTCGAGTCAATTTATTAAATAAAAACTAGTAAAACTGAACATTGTAATCATGTTGATAATTTATGTGCTTACTCATCGTTTCTATATTTTAATTTAAATTAAATAAATTATTTAACTTAGTAATGTTATTTTATTTTAAATTATAAATAACGATTATAATTCATTAAATATATTGTCAGTGAAATATAATGTTTAGAATTAACATTTCTTAGAATATTCGTAGCATTTGAATTAAATAGTAATTTCAAATTTATATAACTTTAAGTGTTATGTATATTTCATATTATGTATTGTCGAATTTTAGTAAAAGTTATGTATTCAAAATTGTACCGACGCGATTTATTTGAATTAGAAAATACAAAATACTACACTGTAATAAATTGTGCGCTTTTTTATCTGTTCTTTTATTTAACACAAAAAAATTAATTGCAATTTTCCCGCCAAGTTAAATCAGTGATGTTGAGTTTTTATTTCATTAATACATATAATCTTGTGTTATTATCAGTTATATTGTTTAGTTCTGACGGCGTTTTACTAAATATAATTTTATTAACGTGTAGACGTGAAGTGAAAGAATATAAATGCATGTATATTGACTTTTTAAATTGACTGCAAAAGGTAATAATAGGTTTTAATACTACATTTCAAGATATTAATTATTATATTTCACTTGAAACTGGCACAATAACCTTATCGCCATTAAAGAAAAAAAAGTTATTTTCGTGTAAATTTAAAAAACAACAGTACAGTGTAATCAGCTATTTTCATTGGTATTACGAAAAAGTTACGACATTGGAACCTTCAAAAAATATACTTACACATTTCTCAAAGCCATTGATGTTGCAGATATCTATAGCTGGCATTGGCAGGTGAAACCAGGTGAAATCCATCAGGTGAAACGCTTTCTTATGCGATATATTGGCTAGTTTTCATAAAACAAGTTACTTTCAAAGTATAGGATCGGCTTAAAAATATTGCAATCCTTGTAGCAAGTTGATAATTGAAGGAGAATAATGATTGAGTTCAATTGATACGTCATGATAATTCAATTCTAAATATCGCCGCAGGAAAAGTTCAAGGTAAAGAAGTTAACAGACCAATTAAAAGAAAGGGCAAGGTTCGAGATTAGCACTTTTGTATGCAGCAATTTTGATTTTCTTTGACAAAAAATAAAATTGTACAAATAAAATTGTCGCTCACTAGCTTTGTAAAATTATTTCAACTTTATTGACAATTGAAATAATATTGTTTAAATAATTTGCTTAGTGGCGAATTTACTGACATTCAGGGTTAATGTTTGCGGTTTGAATTGATGATATGTATGTATGTAATACATACATATCATCACGCCTGTTTCCCGTAGGGGTAGGCAGAGACCACAGACCTCCATCTGCTACGATCTCGGCACACTTTCTTTGCTTCATCCGCACTTATCACTCTCTAAATATTCAATTCCCGCATCAAGCTATTGTCGTGATATGTATGGCCTAAAGTTCATCTCCCGTTAATCCGCCTTGGACAAGCGTGGTTCGTTAACGTCCATTCTTCCAGAAATAGAATGATCCATGCCCAGGAATGAGATATAAAATGGCTGTATAAAAACCATGATCAATCAATAGACACACAAAAAAACTATTAAATCATTTATTTCAAATTTGTGACTAGATATTAAAACAACGTTAAAGTTTCTCATTTGATCTCATTATATAATAACTATAGTAATAGGAAATCGGACAACTTTTCAGGTGTTTAAAATTAATCGTAACGGCTATATATGATTATAGAAAAACATTATTTTATTGAAAAAATAAAGCTTTCAAACGAAAAATACCGTACTATTTTTCGTATTACAAGAGATAGAAAAATGGACTCAAATTTGAAGTGCGTCTCACGTTCTAAATGTAATATTTAAATATATTTGTCTTAAAAATCATTTTATAAATTTGAGGTGGGTCTTATAGTCCGAAAAATACGGTATTAAAAATCCGTTAAAAATGCCCAGTGAATACACCAGGTGCATGTCAGTGTAGATCTTGCGCTATAATCTGTGTTTCGTTTAAGATGGCGGACAGATAAAAAATATTACAAAGTTAAAATTTTATTTGATGATTTTAAAATTATAAATCGTTGTTATTATTAATATTTTAGCTTTACTTCTCGCACTAAATTTCCTTTTTCTGTTGTGTGTTCCCTTTTTGGGTAAGAGCCTCCTCCATTTTTACCTATTTCTCTCTGTCAAGAGTTTGGCTCGTCCTGTTTTTTTTTTTCTGACACTGTATGTGCATATGTTTAGACCTGTTGTTACTCTTTTTTTCAATATTTCCAGGATTTGCATTATTTATTTTTTTACGACCTTACGTAATAAATCGTTGTCAATTCAAAAAAAAAATAATATTCATGTTATTTTACGAACATTCTTTCTGAATACATTTTTGATTTTTTCCTATTACTGTCCGATTAGCTATTGTACACGGTTTTTTTTATTTAAGAACATTTTATAATATACATCACAATATGATATAGGCACATCGTTTGAGCAACAAAATGCTGTCACAGGTGTATACACTCCGGCACAAATCTTGAGCACTGAACATAATTTAATACAAAAACGGATTCTAGAATTTCTTCATTTAGTTTACGATACTCATATTGTTAATTTAGTACGGTTTTACATACATTATTTCAACGAATAAACAAAAAATGTACTGTTTGATGTTGTCCAAGCCGATTCGGCTTTAGTGATCTCTTCTGTTAAATCTAAAAAGTGTTACCTGAACAAGGTATATATTTCCTCCTTCCGAATTTTTTGAATAGAAATTTTGTGAATTGTGATCAGAGGAGAATTTGAATTTTAGTGTATTTCGGACACATCAGACATAGACAAACTACATTTAAACAAATTTTTATTCATTTAAAACAAATTTTAATTTCGCACCGGATTTAAACCTAGAACAGTTGTTTAGAAGTCAAGTATTCTAAACATCTAGACAAACTGTCAGTTGTAGATCATATAGTGTTAGTTCAGCATTCTAGATTTGCTAAATATATATTTACAAATTATTAACTGTTTAAATAAATTATTAACTCAGTTTAAGTATACATAGAATTAGGAAAATAAATATTAAACTAATAATGAAACGACAAATTCAAAGATCTATTTCGATTAAATAAATAAATCACCAGAAAAAAGCTATTTTAAATGTAATTATATCTTCGTGCTAAATCAGAATTTGTAACTCTGTATCAGTTAATGTTACAAGAGTTTTTTTTTCATAGTTTGAGAAATTTTTATGAAACTATACTTTAGATAGAAAAATGTATATTTCCAGGTAAATATAAGGAATACTTTATATTCTAATACGCTTTAAGATTAGATGACATCAAAAGTTCAAAATGAGAAATAAAAAAGAAAGTTTTTTTTTTAAACTATGGATTCTGATAATAAGGCTAATGATATTATTACAAATAAAATATTTTTTGCATTAAATTCAATAATTAATAGTTAATACATATATGGTAACCATATAAATAAATGGTGAATACTTGTTTTAAAACTAAACAAATAATATGGCAAATATATTATAATACTTAGTTTTAGAAATATTGTTATCATTTCATTGTGACGTTTAAAAAAACCCCATCTATTTGTTGAAAGATGAAAATATAATGTATAATAACCCCATATATTAGTTGAGGAATTAAAATATATGGTAACTTAATTTCTATCGAACGAGCACATAGCGGTCGTTTCTGAGATGAGGCTGATTCAATTATTACAAGTAAAATATTTATTGCATTAAATTCAATATTTTTGGTTAATACGTATATGGTAACCGTAGAAATAAATGGTGAATACTTGCTTTTAAACTTATCAAAGAATATGGCAAATACACATTGTGTTCCTATACTTAGTTATATTAATTAAAAATGATTTCATTAAATTGTGATGTTTGAAACGGAGGATAAGTTTTATAAAAACCTCATCTGTTTAAAGATGAAAATATGTCTATTTTATAACAACGCCATCTATTAGTTAAGAAACGAAAATACATTAAAACAAATTACTAATACTGAACTAACAGATGGCGTTATTTTCAAACTAGTTACAGATATAAATTTTTCAATATCTTTCTTATCGCAAATTTCACTAAGATGTTCATTATTTGATTAAATAAAATAGTTATAAATACTTTATATCTACATGATTTCGTGATAAAAAAGCTCATTAAAATAGTTTAAGAAAGAATGGTATATATTTTTTAAATATTTGAAGACAAAATATTACAAATTATTCAGAAAATCTTGATTAGCCATATATTATCTAAAAATTAATTTTATTTCTGAAATTTACTAAACGATACTTTTACATAATTTATATTTAGAGTACTTCAAATTTACTAAATTAAAATATTTTCTTTTTTATTGATATATATATATATATATATATATATATATATATATATATATATATATATATATATATATATATATACATATGTATATATATATACATATATATATATATATATATATATATATATATATATATATATATATATATATATATATATATATAGTTATTAATCTAGTTCTATAATCTTTCTTCCGAACTTTTCCTTATCACTAAAGGTTTCAGTTTGCTTCTCAACTTCACCAAACGCTTGCTATTTCCTTTCGCGTTTGACGGATACCTCAAGTCCGGCATGGATTTGCTTTCGTGAACCGGAAACTGTTCGCTTGGCTTTACCGACCCATAATACCGGGGCATGCTAAAATCATTCTCTTGGAACATTATTGCCGTCTTTTGCTTTATACTCTGCAAGCTAATTTCGCCTTTATATTCAGTGAGAGACGGACTGTCTGTGAAGAACCTTGGCAGATTGTTGCTTTTTATAATCGGCGTGTCTGGCAGTTGGCTAAGTCTTATATCGCTATCCGCGAGTGTCGTCACGCCAACCGTCGATTTGCTTTTAATTAACGGAGGCTTTTCCGGCACTAAGTGTTCTGGAATATTCAAGAAGGATGCACTTCTATGCGGCACTCTTGAAAGGACTTTGTTTATTTTATTAGGATCTATATTCTTTAAGCTTTCTACTCGGTTTAGTGTGGATTTGTAAAGTTTATTTCCAGTGTCGACCCTTTCCAGTGTTTTCGCGCTATTACTTCTTTGAATATCACTTTTCTGTCTTAGAATTCCTTTGACGCTTTCAACCCTAGGCAAAGATAAATTCGAAGGCAACGTCATTGCAGATATCGGATCGTATTCGTACACTGGATTAGGTGTTGTCAACTTGGGTTCTCCTTTTAATGTCACCGTGCTAGGTTTAATTACATCTTGCTTTTTAACCGCTACACTCATTGTCAAACCTTCTTCTGTATCCTGACTCTTAGTATCTTCTTCTTCTTCTTCGATTTTGAACATATCGTAACCCGCCAACAGTTCATCTTTAAACATAATCTCGAAGTCCGTGACTGGAGAATCGACTTCATCTTCGAAATACACTTTGGTTCTATTTGGTCTATCTGACAAGTAATCTGGTTCTGATTTCGTTTCAATCTCATCCAGCGTTTCACTGCTGGCCCTTGATTTTAGTTCGTAGTCGTCTCTAAATATCAAAGATTTAGAGAAAACCTGTAAAAGATAAACCAATCATTTAGTAAAAGGAGAAAGGTTTAACAAAATAGTAGGTTAATGTTTCTTCGCAGAAATCGAATATCGGACGTAAGCGTCATATTTTTAAAATTATTCTTAATGAGCTAGGAAAAGAAGCAAACGGGACACGTAAGTAAGTGTGACCTAATAAACTCACTGGCAAAGCTACAACTTACAGATACGTAAATAGGTAAACACTATTAATAGGAAGATTTAATATATAATATATAATATATAATAGAAAAAAAGTGTATTAACACTTTTTTTCTATTATGTCAGTGTCAAATTAAATACAATAATATAAAGTATGTTGAAATGTAGTAGTCAGCTTGTCACGTTACGTGTTGATAAAATGGTGGCCATTCTACCAAAACCTTCTATGAACTTTTTCAGTCAACCAAAAAGTCACGATAAACGCTGTTGAATAAAATCATGAAATCACTGTACACTGGTTTATTTTATTCAAATGTTCACAAAACACACATAATATTTCATAGTTATGACAGTTATATTGGAAATGTTAATGCGACGGAAACCACGTGAGAGAGAGAGAGAGAGAGAAAGAGAAGGAAAAAGACAAAACATAATATATGACACACGAAATAATATGACAATACTAAACAAACGCATTTATTTTATATCACTCCACTTATACCCATTAATCGAACTATATTGTATACGTCACTAGAATAAAATAATATATCTGACAATAACAAATGAAAATTAAATACAAACACGTCACTGATGTAAGTTTGCGGAAAAGATCCGTCTTGATGGGTGGCGATCCAGTACGGTGCGTTTTTTCCGAAACACGCTTGGTCGTTTGCCCACCTTTTATATAAAAAAAACTATAGTTACCTCTCTTAGTTTGTTAAGAGGAAGTTCTACGACGAGATGATCAGAAACTTTTGAAAACCATTAATCAAAGAAAAGTTACTTATTTAGGACACCTGCTTAGGCATCCTAAATCGTGATTAAGAAACATCCGAGAGTGGACCGGGATAACGAGTGCTGCACAAGTTTTCAGCCTCGCTAGATACAGAGAAATATTCAGAACTGACTGCCAACCTCCACTAGTCGTACAGGCACACTAAGAAGAAGACACTTACCTCATAAAGCTTGTCAGCGTGGAGGGGTAGTTCGTTCAACTGCCTTCCAATAACAGCCGTTGGAGGCAGATGGTTGTTGTTGACCGGCTGCTGTGTCACCACGCTGTCCAGACTCGCGCCCATGTTCGTGTAGCCTTTAGTGTATACCGTGCTCTCGTTTTCATCTAGCCTGGAATTGAGAGACTGGATTAAATCAGCTATACTCAGATTATTAATGGAGTCAGACGTTACTTTGCGAAAATCCATCACTATGTGGACAGTCAAAAGTTTTACTTAGCTAAGATCCGCGACGAGCAAACAATAACAGAAAATTAGTAATGTGTGTTTTTCTGTAGTAAGAAGTAAGTAGACTCTACTCTACGTAGAGTCTACTATACCTGATGATGCCTCGTGTTGAGGCGAAACACGTATATAAGGTGGAAAAGTGGTAGTGCGTGTTTGATATTGTGTATAGTGGTTGGTGGGCGGAGAATTGATGGCCGATTTTCGGTAAGTTTTTGGTTTAAGTTCCCAATAAATCCACTGCATCCAGCAGAAAAACACACATAATTAATTTTCTGTTATTGTTTGCTTATCGCGGATTTTAGCTAAGTAAAACTTTTGACTGTCCACATAAGCTATACTCAACATGCGGCCCGCCGGCTTTTGTGTTTGACCTATCTCGTGTTACTTTATATTAAACCATTTTGGATTTCGCGCCCATAAGAAAAATTATTCAAAGCGCTCATAATTTTTTCTTAATAATATTTAGACGTAATTTGAGTGTACTGTTAAGTATTCTCTATGAGGGTATCGTATTCATTGAAACAAATCCTTTCTGTATCAATAGTATACATACGTACATATCGTCTCACCTGTTTCCCGTAGGAGTAGGCAGAATCAAGGATCTCCATCCGCTATGATACCGGCACACCTTTCTTGCTTCCTCCACACTCATCCATCTTTTCATCCATCCTTCCTCACACACATCGCACATTCATCGCAGCGGAACGGCTCTCCGTTAGTCGAACGAACGAACCACGTCGCCGTCTTTTTTTTAACTAATTAGGTATATTAACCCTTTCACGCTCAAGGGAAATATTTTTCCCTTCTACAAAAATCGTTATCGATTATTCAATTACTATTGAATCGATATTTTTTTTATATTACTATATAGTCAAAAGTTTTACTTAGCTAAGATCCGCGACAAGCAAAACAATAACAGAAAATTAATAATGTGTGTTTTTCCGTTGGGTTTAGTGGATTATTTGGAACTTTAAACCAAAAACTTACCGAAAATCGGCCATCAACTCTCCACCCACCAACCACTATACACAACGCCAAACACACACTATCACTTTTCCATCTTGTACACGACACGTGTTTCGCCCCAACACGAGGCATCTTCAGGTATAGTAGACTCTACGGAAGACAACCGAAAAGTGACCCGCCATTATAACGGGCGCCTTTTATAAACAAAACCCCACCCACAATGTAAGAAAACAACACGTGGGCGATACAGGTGTGTCAAAACTTACGTCACCACTTATTATTTAGTAAATATGACAATTCATTTTATTGTATTAAACGAATTTCACACTTTTTTAAGAGAATATATTCAAAAGAGGGGAATTTACAATATTTATTTGATCGTTCAGTATCTGGGACGAACTTTTCTTGTTCTTTAAGATCTCCAGCTGCTCCAATACACCCAGTCTCAAACCCTTTTTACACATGTGTAAAATATTTGGCGAATGATTGTCGGACAGAGAGTGCCCACAGGTTAGCAGATGGTTAGCAAAATGGGACTTATCGGGATGTTTGTTTCTAAATGCGGCTATATGTTCACTATATCGAGTCTTAAAGCTACGGCCAGTTTGACCAATATAAACTGCGTTACATTCACTACAGATAAGTTTGTAGACACCTGATCTAAGTTGTCGGTCCACCTTATCTTTAACATTAAAAATGTTTTTTACTGCATTATCCGTTCTGAACGCCACTCGGATCCCTTTGTTGTTTAGGGTTTTCGCAATTTTGTCCGAGATAGGACCTATATAAGTCAGACTAGCCACTTGTTTATTCTCGCTTAGACGAGGAACTGAATATAAGGAATTGAGTGTCAATTGCTTTTGTTTTTTATAAATTAGACGGTTTATCAAAGTTTTAGAGTAACCGTTGGATATTGCCATTTGATAAATGACATTTAACTCCTTTGTGTAGTCTTTTTCTGACAAAGGAACATTGACTAGACGATTGATGAAGCAATGAAATGCCGCTAGCTTATGTTGCCAAGGGTGACACGATGAAGCCGGTATAACCACATCCGTATGTGTGGGCTTGCGATATATTTGAAAAGCGTGTTTATTGTCTTTTCTCGAAATGGTTAAGTCCAAGAAGTTCAAAGAGCATTATGTTCCAAGTTTTGACACACCTGTATCGCCCACGTGTTGTTTTCTTACATTGTGGGTGGGGTTTTGTTTATAAAAGGCGCCCGTTGTAATGGCGGGTCACTTTTCGGTTGTCTTCCGTAGAGTCTACTATACCTGAAGATGCCTCGTGTTGGGGCGAAACACGTGTCGTGTACAAGATGGAAAAGTGATAGTGTGTGTTTGGCGTTGTGTATAGTGGTTGGTGGGTGGAGAGTTGATGGCCGATTTTCGGTAAGTTTTTGGTTTAAAGTTCCAAATAATCCACTAAACCCAACGGAAAAACACACATTATTAATTTTCTGTTATTGTTTTGCTTGTCGCGGATCTTAGCTAAGTAAAACTTTTGACTATATAGTAATATAGTGATGGATTTCCGCAAAGTAACGCCTGACTCCATTAATAAAGATATTTTTTTTACAAATGTCAAAATAAAACGCGTGTCCAAGGCGGCAAATGTGTTTCTGAACGAATAAAAAAAACTGAAGCGATGCGTAAATTGTGCAAAACGACGTATAGAGAATAGGACACATAATAAATGTGTTATGTGCAATGTCCACTTGTGCTTCACAAGTGAACGAAATTGTTGCATAGAATATCATAACTAACTATTTATTTTACTTTTCTGATAATTTTTATTATGTTTTTTGTATTACAAAGCAATAAATAACATACCGATATAATAAACCTAGCTCTTTGTTTCTTTACTTTTATGGTCCATAGGGAAAAATATTTCCCATGAAATTATAGGAAACCTATACACCATGCTATGTTTTTCTGGTGATATTCTCTTACTTTACACCCACAATAGCTAAATATTGTGTTGTATTGGCATATTTAGTCTTGGACATCTTATGGTCCTGTAAGGGTTAAAATCGTCATAGTGAATCCCATGAGCCGCAAGGGAGGATGGAGGTCAGCCCCAGCAGAGCCCCGCATGCTGAGGTAACTATAGTACCCGGGGAGCCCGATCCCAGGACTGTCGGTAGTTGTAAATATATAATTAAAATACGTGCCACTACGTGCATTGCAAAAAAAAGGACTTTCGCTCCCGTCTCAATCAATTCGCTTTTGCAATGCGTCTGATATACTGAAATATGGTAATATGGTAAACTTGATAATGTTATCCGTGTTCTAATAGTAACTTATATAATATTACAAGGAAAACAATGAAATATTCCACCGGACATCACATCTAGAAAAGACATTAATCTAGTTGATATATTATTTACCAGTTCCATTGTATTGGATGAGAAATCTTACAGAGAATACAGACAAGTTATGGTTATTTTTATGTACTTTTCCATTTGTCAACTACTTTGCATTAGTCGACTTCTTTGATATGGTCAAAGTTCAGTTCAGTCAAACACTGTTGTATTTCAGACAAAAACAAGTATTTTTTTTCTTATTTAAAACCAACGTTATTTATATTATTTTAATGAAATAAGATATATATGTATGTACACTTTACTTTTAAAGGGAAACATGTTCAAATTTTTTTATGTCAAGAGTAATTTTAATGACTACTCACAGTTTTATAGCCGTTAAAGCGAAGGATTTAGAGATAAAGCTGTTAGGTGTGAAGCAGAGTATCGACGACAGAAAACGCATTTGCTATAAGTAGATAATAACGTATTTTATTACAATTATTAATTACCTTCCGCGATTCCTGCGGTGTCGCGGTTGTCTATGGGCGGCGTTGATCGCTTTCCATCAGGTGTCACGCTTGCTCGTTTGCCCTCCTATCTCATAAAAAAAATCTTTCGATATTAAAAGAATTATATAAAAATTAAAAAGTCAGAAAAGAACTGCGTCAAATGGTCTCGGGTACCATTCGACGCAGTTTTTTTTTACTGATTCAAATGGTATATAAAACCAAAATACGTCATTTTCTAATTAGAAATAGAAATAGAAAAACTTTATTTATGACACCATTTTTTTACAATTACTAAAATTAAATCCTTAATAATATTCTATATACGAATAAAAACACAAAACAAAAAGAAAATAATTTTAATCTAACGAGTGTCATAAAATATCTTTATATATCAACGACAGAAATTACGTTTTCTGTCGTTGATATATAAAGTAATGATGTTTTATTTTGTTTCGTCGATGATATATCTCGAACTAAAAATAAATATTGGCCACTTTCCTCCGCCCTATCAAAACTTATCTCACAAAATTCGAATGGTAATCGACATGGCATCCCCGATAAGATATAAAGCAGGATGGTTATTAATCAAAACACACCAGTTAAAAATGTTCGATCATTTTCAAGTAATAAACTTTTGTAATCACAACGTCGCAGTAAATGTCATGTCACCGCATCAGTCAGTCATCGTAAATCGTCAATTACATCAACGACGACCAATTGGATCAGTAACAAAGCTAACACTTACGAATTCAATAGTCGCGGGTTCGATTGCCCGCATACTCGATTTCCTAGTAGTAGAGCACGCTGGTAGTACCACACTCCCGCAGAAAACCGGCGTCGGAGTGGTAGCTTAGCTACCGCGCTCCGTACGGTGAGCGGTCTGAGTTTCGGAAGCCCAAACCCCTCCTCTTCCCTCTCCCACTCCCCCTACGATGCCCACTCCCAATCCCCCTCCGATTCCCACTCTCACTCCCATAATTTCACTTTCCTTTAAGCTCGGCAACGCTTCTGCACTGCCTATGGCGTTGCAGATGTCTATGGGCGGCGTTGGTTGCTTTCCATCAGGTGACACGCCTGCTCGATTGCCTTCCTATGGCATAAAAAAATCAAAATAAATATACCGATGCAAAAAATGACACATGTCAAAAAAATTAGCATATGCCTTGTACAAAAGTACCCGCAATCGGCCAGCCTCTATGAAGAGAGCGATGAGTGTGAACGAAGCAAAGAAAGTGTACCGAGATCGTAGCAGATGGAGATCTGTGGTCTCTGCCGACCCATACGAGAAACAGGCGTGATGGTATGTGTATTATGTATGGGCAATTATTTATCATGCATCATATATATATCACGGATTCGTCATAGCATACTTTACTCCCCTTCACGCTCGTCCACCTGAGGACCGTCCGCTCCCACACGAAATCCTCCTGTCTCTTCCTGACTTCCACGAGGGGGAGGGTCAGCGACGGATCCAACGTAGGATTAGGTTCGGCCATATCTCGACGACGCGAATTCCAAAAGAGAGTTAGGACCGGGTGGCCATCGTGCGAGTTCACCCCCGAGGCTCGATCCCAAACCCCTGCGCGGGGTGTGGATATCCCCGACTTGTCATAGCATGATAGATCAATGTCCATTCATCCGAAAATGGAGAAACCCGTACCCAGCAATGGAACATAAACGGCCCGTGAAAAAGAAATCAACTCACTTGTACGTCGCAATTTTTTTGTCGAAGCAGAATTTCTCCTCGCAGCAATTCCAATACATGGTCTCCAGGCAGCTGTATATAAAAAAGTAACACGTTAATATATATTCGTAATAATTAACATTATTTTGATCTTTAGATATTTTTTTTTTGAGCGAGTAATAGTAAATACTATATTATTTACTTATATGTATATTTACTATAAGTATATTTATTACTTATATGTACATTGGCTTATATTATACTTTGTCAATCCGCCTTAGCCGCTCAGTCGCTTCACACTAAACTCAAAAAATTTCTCTTTTTATCTAAAGAATTTCAGAAAATATAGTCGCCAAACATGGGCATTAGCAGAATAATTAATGAACAAAATTAATATATGTCAACAACAGTATAGATTGAAGTACAATTGGCGTCAAGATACAGGACAAAATAAGATTAAAAGACATAAAAAGTCTAACCAAGATTATTAATGGAGTCAGGCGTTACTCTACGGAAGACACTCACTTTTCGGTTGTCTTCCGTAGAGTCTACTATACCTGAAGATGCCTCGTGTTGGGGCGAAACACGTGTCGTGTACAAGATGGAAAAGTGATAGTGTGTGTTTGGCGTTGTGTATAGTGGATTGGTGGGTGGAGAGTTGATGGCCAAGATTTATCGGTAAGTTTTTGGTCATTAAGTCTCCAACCATAAATCCACTAAACCCAACGGAAAAACACACATTATTAATTTTCCATCTTGTATATGATACGTGTTTCGCTTCAGTCGCGGCATCTTCAGGTATAGTAGACTCTACGGAAGACACTCACTTTTCGGTTGTCTTACCAAATAAATAAAATACACAACATATAAAGTCTAACCAAATTTAAAGACGCAATAAAAGTATGCCAGTCATTAAAATGGCAATGGACAGGACATATGATAGGGTAAAGAAAGAGAGGAGAAATGGACAAAAATAGTCTCACAGTGGTATCCAAGGTGTGGAAAAAGGAGTAAAGGGCGACAGACAAAACGCTGGGAAAATGACTTCAGAAGAGTTGCTAGCAAAAAATGGATACGATAAGCAAGAGATAGAGCGGTATGGAAATCTTTGAAGGTCTTCGTCGAAGGACAAGCTGTCGATTCTACAAATTGAATCTAAATAATTAATCAATGATAATTAATGATAGATAATTAAGGCTCTATTTATTTACTTATTATTTATTGTTTACATTTTTTATCATTATGTTAAATGTATTATCGTTATTATTCCTCACACTGGTGGTGTATAGAATAATAAAGAAACTACCTGCCACAAAAACCATTTTTTGTTGTATTTAAACAAAATATTAAAAAATAAAAATCATACGCCTGTCATCGCCTCTGTGGAACCAGCTAACTTCAGCGGTATATTCGAACTGATACGACATTGGAACTTTCAAAAAACAAGTCTAGTCTTATCTCATTTTATATTATTCCACACACTGGTGGTGTGTTAAAGAATAAGAAACTACCTGCCCCAAAAACCATTTTTTGTTGTATTTAAACTTAATATTAAAAAATAAAAATCATAGGCCTGTCATGGGCTCTGTGAAACCAGCTAGCTTCAGCGGTATATCCGAACTGATACGACATTGGATCCTTCAAAAAACAAGTCTAGTCTTATCTCATTTTATATTATTCCACACACTGGTGGTGTGTTAAAGAATAAGAAACTACCTGCCCCAAAAACCATTTTTTGTTGTATTTAAACTTAATATTAAAAAATAAAAATCATAGGCCTGTCATGGGCTCTGTGAAACCAGCTAGCTTCAGCGGTATATCCGAACTGATACGACATTGGATCCTTCAAAAAACAAGTTTAGTCTTATCTCATTTTATATTATTCCACACACTGGTGGTGTGTTAAAGAATAAAGAAACTACCTGCCACAAAAACCATTTTTTGTTGTATTTAAAAAAAATATTAAAAAATAAAAATCATAGGCCTGTCATGGGCTCTGTGAAACCAGCTAACTTCAGCGGTATTTCCAAACTGATACAACGTTGGAACCTTCAAAGAACTAGACTTATCTCATTTTATATTATTCCACACGCTGGTGGTGTGTAAAACAATAAATAAATTACCTGCCACAAAAACCATTTTTTGTTGTATTTAAACAAAATATTAAAAAATAAAAATCATAGGCCTGTCATCGCCTCTGCGGAACCAGCTAACTTTAGCAGTATTTCTGAACTAATACGACATTGGAAACTTTAAAAAACAAGTCTAGTCTTATTTCAAAGGCCGGCAACGCATTTGCAATGCCTATGGTGTCGCAAATGTCTATGGGCGACACTGATTGCTTTCCATCAGACGACACGCTTTCACCATTTTTAATTTAATTATAAAGGAGGTATTTTCGAGATAAATGCGAAGTGTTCCAACGGGTACGCTTAAAGATTGTCAGATGGCATTAAAAGTGAGAAGGTAGAAGAAACTTTTTTTTTGAGTTTCTAATTTTGATAATTCAGGCAACTTTTACGTTTAATAAGGACCAATAGATGGCGTTAATTATAATTTTTTTCGGAATTTTAGGAAACAATAATGCGACGGTATCCGGAAAGTGATTCTATATTCTAAAATCATAAGGACACTTTGAAAACATTTTCGTGTGTAAATTTCCTTATAAGTAATGTACCTACGAGTTTGTAGTACGTATCCATCGAGTATCGACGGTCAGTTGACATTGTTAATACCTTCCAGCAAATGTCAAGGAAGTTGTTTTATATTCGAGCAAAGGAATTGTTAAATTCTTTATATCTTACATATAAGAAATGGCATTTCATTGATAAATGTAAGACTATTAAGGATTTGATAGTTTGAATTTCTATCACCATTTCGTCCTTCGAATGTTTCTCGGTGGAGAAACGGCGAAAGAAACTCCACAAGTATCCTCTTGTCTTTTTTCTTGATTCCTACCGTTAGTTCACACTCTTCGAATCTTGAAAAAACTTGTTCAAATTTGCATTCCTTAATAAAATATATGCTTTTATTTTATTTATCCACTCAGTTCAAATAGATTTTTAAAACCTGTAGTGTATATCACTTGATGTTAATAGTTTTTTCAAATATGAGGTAATTCATTAATAAATTTTAGTTTTATATGGAAGAAAAAACTTCTCTTTTATAAGATATTTAGCAGGATATAAATTTAGGAATAAATACGGTCAGAGTAAAATAAAAGTAGGAATTGACTTTAAAATTTATTTTTTTACATTTATCTTGTGACCAGTTACAATGTAGTAATCGATATAATGCGAAATAATATAACCTTTTTTCTCTTTCCTGTCATTGTTAAATCAATTCCTAAATAATTTTAAGAAGTAATATTTTTTATTTTATTATTAATGTCATGTTTCCTTTTTTCTTCAAATTTAATTTTAACTTTTTGAATTAAAATTAAACTATAAACTGTAGGTATACCTATGCATAGACTCATAGGCATAATAAAATTACTGTTATCTATGTAATACTATGTAATAATAATAGAATACTTACATTCTAAACGTAAAAATAGAACGCACAAAACGCACGAGGAAAATTTAAAATCGTCTACAATTTATATACATAATTATTTTATTTAAACTGTAAACCACAAACACATTTATTATTTTAATTAATTTAAAAATATATAAGTAATAATACATCAAAGTTATTTAAATTAAATCACAATAAAAATTTAAAGATTTTAAATTTTCTTGTAATTTATATTACTGAACAAAATTATTAACATAATTTGCCATAACTAAATACTTAAAAGTGTTCGTACTCATGACGTTACTAAGCAAGAAACACTAAAATTGTTAGCCAAACATTTTTTCGCATCTTTCATTTTTATCTCGACGTTTGAGTGACTTCTTATCGTGATCGAACTCGGAAATTTTGTTTAATATGTCACATTGATTTGACAAAAGATATCAACTGGATAATGGCGGTGAGTTTTGGCGCGTACTACACGTTTTTATAAACAGTTTTACAATAGGCCTTAGTCATGTTTGCATTCAGCCAGTGATAGGTTTCTTTATTAGCTAAGACTTATCGTGAAAATCATTTTGTATATGAAATTTATTTGCAATATAATATTTATTAATATGATGTGTTTTGTATTCGTGATAAATAAAAAATCATTTTCTATTAAAGTGCAAATATTTAGACTTAAACTTGCTCATAAAAATTGCTTAGTTAATAGCAAAATATAAATATAGATTTGGATACTCACTACTGGCAAGACTTGCAAATGTTTAGCAACATTATGGCGTTTTCACATTATAACAGCTGGTTTTTGACCTGTTCACACTATTGCCGGTGATGATTGATGATGTCTGAAAATAATAAGAAATTATCTGTATGATTCCAAAGATGTAGAGAAACATAAACATAGGTACCCCTCCATAATGCTATAAGTTATCAAGAATCAATTGTCATCATCAACACAACTGTAACCTAATATAGAATGTCCCATAGCAGAATTAGGTTTTCAACCCAACCCAATCAGTTAACCTTTGGGTTATATGGACAGTCAGAACTCTTACTTGGCTAAGATCAGCGATAAGAAAACAAAAACAGAAAAATAATAATGAGTTTTTTTTTACTGGAAGAAGTGGATTTACGGGGAACTTAAACTAAATCTTACCGAAAAAACGGCCGTCAACAACTCTCGACCTCCCAACCGCTATCAACAACACCAAATACCACTACTTTTCCACATTGCACACGACACGTGTTTCGCTCAACACGGGCATCAAGTATAGTAGACTTTACGGAAGACAACCGTTAAGTCTTCCCGGAGCTGGCGAGTTGCTGACTACCGTTTTTTCGGTACGATTTAGTTTGTGTCCTGTAAAAAGAGAAATGAAAACACATACACACACACTGCATGTGTGTGCCGGCGTGCGCGTGCGTGCGTGTGTGTGTGCGTGTGTGTGTGCGTGCGTTCGTGCATGCGTGCGTGCGTGCGTGCGTGCGAGCGTGCGCGCGTGCGAGCGAGGGTGCGTGCATGCGTGCGTGCGTGCGTGCGTACGTGTGTGCGTGTACGTGCGTGCATGCATGTGCGTATATTTACTATTAAAATAAGGCTTGTTTAAAGCTTTTCTTATGTCAAAGGGAAGCACACATTTAGAATTATCCTGTAGGATAATTTGTTGTGTTTTATTTTATTATTATTTACAGATTGTTATATTATGAATCCAAGTTGCCAATGTGTATATTGTGATGGTACCAATATAATACGGTAAAAAAAAAATACATATATGAAATAGTGAGATATTGCTAGTATACGATACTGAGCCATATATTTATAGTGTTAATGCTATAACGACAAAACAATATTCGTCATAGCAATAGCGGTATGAATAACATGAATAGTGTGAATAATATTCAACGAAGCATGCAACAGACAATGGTGTTTCTAATAAACATGAAATTAAATTCATAAAGGAAATGACTTGGTTGGCGCACGCCCCAAGGCCATCGTGGCACATTTCTTAAGGTATCGTTAACAAACCTTTGTGTCAATGTTAATAATCAATACTTCAATACATGAATATAATCAAAACGAGTTTCTGTTTCTGTCTGTTTGTCTAAATTATTAATATTATTAATGGAGTCAGGCGTTACTTTGCGGAAATCCATCACTATATGGACAGTCAAAAGTTTTACTTAGCTGAGATCCGCGACAAGCAAAATAATAACAGAAAATTAATAACCACTAAACCCAACGGAAAAACACACATTATTAATTTTCTGTTATTGTTTTGCTTGTCGCGGATCTTAGCTAAGTAAAACTTTTGACTGTCCCTGTTTGTCTAAAGCCAATTCATTTCGTCGAATATTTTTTATATTTTTAGTTTCAAATGGTATTTAAATCTAGAAAAATATATGATGTGTTTAACTGGATAAGAAGTACGTAATTATGTTCATTGTAGTATCAGCTAGGAAATACCGCTGTAGGTAGCTATATGTCTGTAGATATAGTTACCTACAGCGGAACACTGTTGTTAGAGCAAGGAAAGAAGTATCTTTCTTAGAAGCAATAAAATCAATGCTGGAGGATAAACAATGAAAAAAGACTGGCTCATAAAATGACACATTTTTTCTACTTCTTTTTATACATATATAAAAATGAAATGATGTTCGTTAGTCTCGCTAAAATTAAAAAATGGCTTTACCGAATTGTATTTATATTTTTTTATTTTGTTCGCCCTAATACAAGACGACATACACCCGTAGACTTCCGCAACATGCCTAAGGCATTGCAGATGTTGCAATGCCTTAGTATTGCCCGAGTTTGAGTGTTGTTCTTTAGAAGGTCCCAGTGTCGTGTCAAACACACGTGTACAGTGGATGGAGATCTGTGGTCTCTGCCTCTCCATCCGGGAAGCAGGCATGACTATATGTATGTATGTATGTATGTATCTATTTTACAATATAGTTCGATTAAGTTGTATAAGTCGAGTGATGTGAAATAAATGCGTTTATCGTGACTTTTTAAGTTGCCAGAAAAAGTCCATAGAAGGTTTCGGTAAAATAGCCACCTTTTTATCAAGACGTAACGTTAGCGATCTGACTAGTTACATTTCCAAAGATTGGATATTATTGTATTTTACTTGACAGTGGCATAATAATTATTACTAATTACCATCAAAGAAAAAAAAAGAAAGAAATATAAGACTTGTATGCCGCCTCTATTTCTTTTTTATGTAGCACTCTGTAATCGTAACTGTGCAATAGTTAGAACTCAGCTACGAAACAAATAAGTATTGTATGATAATTTCGACCTCAGTTTGGACAATATTCCGTACGATCGAATTTAATTCGGTAACAAATTACAATGCGTGGGTTTTTAATGTAACTTCATAATAAAGACAAGGCGAATACACTTGATAAAAGTTACAGGAAGTTTCCATAGACAAGAACGATATTACAGATTTGGAAGATAAGACAAACGAGCAAGCGGGCCAAGTGATGGTAAATAACCTCCGCCACCCATAGCCATATAACTCAAATCCATATCCTTTATTTCGCCATAAGGAATTACATTTTTATTGGATAGAAAGGCAAACGAGCAGACGCGTCGCCTGTTGGTAAGCAATCAACGTTGCCCATAGACATCCGCAGTGCCATAGGCATTTCAGAAGCGTTTGCCGGCCTTTAAGAAAAGTGTAGACTTGTTTTTTCAAGGTTCCGATGTCGTATTAATTCAGCATCACTGCTGGAGGTAACTGGTTCCACGGAGTAGTGGTGCGTGGAAGAATTTTAAGATTTGTCAAACGACAGTCCGCGTGATGACCAAACCTTTATTGTTAGGTTTGTTTTTAATGAGATAGGGAGGCAAATGAGCATGCATGTCCCTTGATGGAGAATAATCAACGGCGCCCATAGATATCTGCAACACCTTTAAAATGTGTAAGTTTAAATTTCCAACGTCTTACTGGTCCATAGAGGGATTACAGCTGAAGAATTCAAGAATTGGTGGTACCTACGTGAAAAAAGTTACGTGATAACCGCACCGAACTAGATCGCCGCTCATCTATATACATATTTGGCCGGCAACGCTTCCGCGACTCCTTCGGTGTCGCGGTTGTCTATGGGCGGCGTTGATTGCTTTCCATCAAGCGACACGCTTGCTCGCTTTGCCCTCCTATCCCATAAAAAAAGGATATATCAAAGTAAACACAAAAAAATATTAATAATAATTGTGAAATCCACCACATTTACCACGGATTATATATGTAATGATATAGAGTTGTAATGACATAGATAATTATATTATATAATGGCAAAAATTAAGCTAGAACCAAGCAATTAGCGGTACATCCATCCATCCCTTGTACATCTTTTTTTCCTTTTAATTCTTGTATTTCCTGTTTTGTGTACAATAATGTATTTAAAAAAAGCAATTAGCGGTATACTTGTTGGTTTCTGCACGGTGTCGACCTCCAGCAATTTTTTCACAATTTAATTTCGGAATACTAAAAGGAAAAACAGAGTTATTTTACCATCTTATTCCTTCATATCAAGGAAGACATCAGACTATGACGTACGTAAAACATAAATAACCCTTCACTTTCTTCCGGGACACCCGGATACAAAAGATCCCATTAAAATTACTCAGAAATGACGTGACATCGAAACGAGTTGAATGACCGTTCTTGGTGTCGTGATTCCGGCTATGTCATTTAGGAATCTACCATTATTTTAATATTAAACAAACCAAGTTAACAAAATAAATCTGACAAACGTGACTAACCCGACGCCAATTTAGTTTGTTGAGTTTTTTTATTTTTCTTTTATATATTATATATTCTAGCCTATCCCCCGCAGGGGTTGGCAGAGTCCACAGAGCTCCATCCGCTGCCATTCATAGCAGCGAAATAGCTATAGCGGCTCGTCATTGGTCGCATTTCGCCCTTGTGAGAATCAGTAGTTTGTTAAGTCAAAAAAGAAAATTCGCCGAAGTCACGACTTAGGGATGTCGGTGACTTCGGCGAATTCTTTTAGTTTTAAATCATATAAATTGACGATGAGAAATTACATTAGTGGCGTTGTGTACTTATTTCATTTTCATAATTTTGTTATTATCAATTATATTGCTCTTCTGTGTTGTAAAATTTAAAACTACTAAATACTAGAACTTTTTAAGTTGACTTAAAAAGTCCATAGAAATTTTTTGGTATGGCCACCATTTCATCCAGACGTTACGTGACAAGCTGACTAAAACATTCCATGAAACTTGATGTTATTATATTTGAGATACTAGCATAATAGTTATAGCTAATTACCACCAAAGAATATGGAAAAGAATTCTAATATTGTGCCATTACCAGTCTTTGTATAAAAATAACTTTCATAATATTATGAATTATCCTTTGTATTCCAAGTTGAAGAGAAGAATACACAGACAAAACAAAATGTGATAGTCAGCAGTTTCTTTTGCTTATAGCATCAACTATCAATCGATAAATTAATGAATCTATTGTCAACTTGAAACCTGGAGGCTCAATATGTTCAGTGGTTGTTATATAACCTCAAACGGTGTAAAAAAATGTATATTAGAACTGTCGACAACCTGCACCCGATAGAGGTGGAAGTATCAAATTAACAAAAAAGAAAATTAAAGAATGCGAAGGCAAACGAGAAAGCGTATCGCCTGATAAAAAGCAATTAACGCCGCCCATAGACATCTGTCACACCAGAGACATTGTAGAAGTGTTGCCAGCCTTTAAAGCAGCAGACAAATACTTTATTAAGAATGGCATTCTTCAGCATGAATGGGCCGGCTCGTCTGGGGGAAGTACCACACTCCCGCAGAAAACCGGCGTCTGAGTGGTAGCTTACCTGCCGCGCTTCGTACGGTGAGCGGCCGAGTTCCGGAGTCCCAACACAACCTCCCTCTCTAGCCCTCCCCCTCCAATTCCCACTCCCATAATGACACGCACTGCCTATTCCGTACTGCATATACTGCGAAGTCTATGGGCGGCATTGATTGCTTTCCATCAGGTGACTCGTTTGCCTTTCTAACCCATAAAAAAATCTACACATTTTTCAAAGTCCGACAGCGCTTTTACAATGCCTATGTCGTTAAGATGTCTATGGGCGCTGATTGCTTTCCATCAGGCGATACATTTGGTCCTTTCTGTCGACTGACCTCGAGCAACCTCAAAATTCAGTGAGTGTAATAAGAAGTCACGAAATAAGTCAACTCGTACAAATTAACAGTGCTTTTAGCTCTTCTATGCTTAGAAGCCTTTAATGGGTTTCGATATGGGTCGGTCGATTGGTAAAATTTATAATTTTTTGGCAATGGCATCACAGATAATATATAATAATGCGTTGATGAGACGTAGATTTTCATCTCTTTGTTCACCTAAACTTTTAAACTTTTGTTAAAGGTAGGCAATACAATATAACGTCGTACCTCACAATCGAACGGCTTGATTCTCTTGCATTGCGGAGGGAAGTCTCGTCTTTCAGCATCTTTTATCGCTTTTACCATGGTGAGTGCTCCCAGGAATTGTTCGAAATAATTCATGCCGGTGAATTCGATTAGTGCACTATCGCCAAAACGAAAAGATTCATCCCCACCATCTGGATGAGTGGAATGATCCAGTACGGTGCGTTTTTTTAGAAACTTCATTCGACGCACCACCACTCTATGGAAACGGCTACAGCAGTATTTCCGAACCGATACGCAATTAGAAACTTCCAAAAGTAAGCCTACAATATCTCGGCTGGCAACAAAAGGCTGGCAACGCTTTTGTAATATCTATGGTGTTGCAGATGTCTATGGGCGGCATTAATTGCTTTTCATTGTGCGACACGCTTGCTAGTTTATCTCTCTACTCTATAAAAAATGCACATCATCTACAGTGCCATTGTTATGTTTAGTGTTTGTGATAGACAGTCATAAACACCAAGCGATTTGCAGCCCCTGAGGTCCTTTTGTTTCTATAATGAAATATACCGAAAGACTTTAGTTTGAGTAAGAAATTAGGTGTCTTTATTTTCTGATAACAAACCCCCTTAAAAACCGATCCAGCGAAGTTGTGACAACAATTCTTCAACCTAGTAGAAGAATTAAATACGAACGTATAAGTTTATACCCCTTTTCCTTTGACCATATCGAAAATTCGTCCCTTCCGGTTCGTACAGAAAAATGCATACAATCTGCGCATACACATAAATTACTTTAATGTATCTCATCCGCTGTTTGCTGACGATTATTTGGTTTTCTAGAAGATATCATCGTAGAATTAGTAAGAAGGATGCAATGCTAGAGGCACTATAGAAACGTTGGCTTACTTCTGGAAAACACTAAGATAAAATGCCTGAAAGAGAGCTAAAAGCGGGTATTATAGTAAGGTAAACCTATTCATCAATATATAATGCTGATAATGATGAATTTGACATACAAACCCTGAGTGGAATCTGATACAAAATCTGACAATGCATGTGTTATTTTTAATCCTAATTGTATTATATTAAAAATTTAGTACTCTTAAGTTTATAATTCTTAGTCTTATATAATTTTACAAACATTAGATATTAATTGCATAGTATAGTATGGTCTTAATAGTATAATACTCAACTAAATGTATTTTTCTTTGTTTATTATTATACATAATGCAGTTTTTTTTTTCAATGTCTATTTTTATAATATAATAAACTTTCGTACTTTCTACTACTAACCTTTAATTGACTTATAAAGAAACATCCAAACAACACGACATTCACGTAGCCATCAGTGCTCGCAAAAACAACGAAACTGCTTTCTCCAATTTATTATACACACTTTAAAAATAAAAAAAGAAACGTTTACACTACTATATAAAAACACTGATTTTATGCTAACCTTTTCACTAATATTTATAAATATCGATTTTATTCTAACCTTTCTTTTTTAATTTCGTCACTGATCTCTAAATTCTTTTTTTTTAATGTGCAATTTTCTTTGTAGTCGCGTGTAAATTGTCAAACAACAATTTATAGATACATATAACAAAGCTTCACTCTCGATTTTCTTACGAAAATATTAATGTGTACAGCACTCGGCCGTCATAGTGAAACTGCGGACGTGATAGGACTGACTTGTGTTGTACGGTACACTGATTCATTGGAGCAGCTATCGGGGTGGTGCAAGTTATAAAAGTTAAGCGGCAAGAAATAATAATACAAATTTATGAAACATCACTGAATACTGCATACATTGTCACTTGTAATTTTTCATCACATTAGTGATGAAAAATTACTGTTTGTTGTAAGTCAAAATGACATCTTTTACTGGTTTTATGGTCAATCAGCACAGAATAGGCCAACTCTAAATATCTTTGAAAATATTACATGTTGGATTTCCTTGCAATATTATAATTTTTACAGGTATAATTTTTTATTTTTTTTACAGCCTATATATGTCACTGCTGTCATATATGGCACGGGCCCATGTTATAGACTTTAATTCACCACGTCTGTTAAAGGCGGACTGGCGTACACCCAAACTCCGAATATACTGAAAATATCAGTAAATCATACATATATGTCATACCCATCACACTTGTACACTACCAATTGGCAGGGCAACGAAATTCGGAAGAAATATATTTAGACCATACGTATATTTGAAATTAAACCCACGATCATTGTCTCCGAAAGTTTCCTTTTCTCTCCGAAAATTCGCTACTGAGTCATAGTTGCTTTTAAAAGCAATAACAAATAATCCCATTGCGGCATCCCAAGGACGCTGTCAAGTTTATATATATTTAATTTTATATATCTCATAACTTAGAAAAGCTGGTGAAAAGTGGATCACCAAAGCAAAAGACAGACAGATGTGAAGCAAAATGGAGGAGGCCTTTTCCCCGTAGAGGGGTCCATAATGATTTATAAAAATGAATTTTGATTTTATACTTGTTAAATATTTTTTTCGTTATGGAAATAAAGAGGCTATAATAATAATAATCTCTTATAACTTATACCACCGCAATCGCAAACGAATCATCATTACATCGAAAGGCAATGACGTAGCGACCGGTGTTCTACAATGTCGTTAAATATGTTCAAAACATTAGACTAATGGTACGATTGTACAATTTAATGAAGTTATTGCCTTCGGAGAATGATCATCGACATTGGATTTTCAATGAAAGTGATTACTATAAAACAAAAATAGTGATAAAAAGAAGAATAGAGAGATATACGTTATATTTACTTATTTTATTACGATAGACCTACGTGTAAAAATATTATATATATGGAATCAAATGAAAATACTTTACAAAATTTATAATATCAATTGGCTTACTGGAGGGGCTACATAGTCAGTTGTCTCGAGTTTGATCCCCGCATCTATTATGTATGTAGTGCCTACAGATATTTATTTCGAGTCTCGTTACCCCACCAATGCGTATTGAACAAGCGTGGTGGATTAACGTCCGTTCCTCCAGAAATGGGGAGGCCCGTGCCCAAATGTGGGGTATATTATATAAGATATGAAAAAAAATATATCAATCATTTAATTTTGAAAAATAGGTGTTTTTAATACATTCATTAGTTGAATATGTTTTCCGAACACAAGCCATAATAAATAAGAGCATACAAAACTTGAAAAAGAAAATTAATTTTCCAGATGTATCAAAATTAATCTGTTTGAAAATTTTTGACAAAAATTAAATTTAATCGATATTCTATTCATTTATAAAAAAAGTTTAAATTATTTTTTTATACACATTTGCATTTTTAAATTTAAATTACAATTGTCATATATTTTATATTTACTACAGATTGGCTTGATCAATTCTGCCAAGAACGCTAGACTAGAAACTTTGAAGCTATTCTTTTAAATTGCCAGGTTCAAAATAATAAATTATATATTACTACGATATTATATCTTCCAAATTCAAATTATTTACTTACATACATAAGAATAAGAAATTACAATAAACATTTTATATGTCAAACCGCTAACAACCATTTCGTAATGAGGCTCCTCCGGACAGAGCAGAAACAGAAATGAATCTCCGCAGGTATCCTTTTGTTGGTTCTCTTTTCTTTCTTTTTACAATGCAATAATATGTATGAATAAAGCATTTTACTTAGTCTTTTTCTTCTCTTTGATAGCAATTAGTTATACCTATTATGACAAATACAAATTATATATCAAATCTCTTGAAATGTAAGTAGTCAAATTGTCACGTTACGTCTTGATAAATTGGTGGCTTTTCTACCAAGTTAAAAAGTCACGATACACGCATTTATTTCGTATCACTTTACTTATACGCTTTAAACTAACTACATTGTATAATACGCCATCACAATTAAACAATATAACGGATACACCACAATTAAACAATAGAAGATTATGAAAATTAAATAAAAACACAACGTCATTGATATGATGTAAGTTGGCGGGAAAATTCAAGAAATTTCCGAATATTTTTATAGTTATCCGTGGAAGTACAATTCCCACGGATAACTATAAAAATATTCGGAAATTTTATAAAATACAATTAATTATAAAACAACGTAAAAACGTGTTACTTGCATTAGTTTTTATTAAAGGCAAAGTTAGACGAAAAATATATAGCAAAAATACAAAGCTGAATCTATTGAGCTGGTTATTAGAATATAGCGAAAGAAACGATTTAAATAAATAACTCGGCAGCCATTGCTCATGAGTGACGTAATAACCGATTGATACGATAAGCGAATTCACAAAAATATTTTATAGCACAACAGAAAAAATTAAGATAGCAGGCACAACAGAAATAATAAGAAGTAGACTCTACGGAAGACAACCGAAAAGTCTTTTCCGTTGTCTTCCGTAGAGTCTACTACACCTGAAGATGCCTCGTGTTAAGCGAAACACGTGTCGTTTGCAAGGTGGAAAAGTGGTAGTGTTTGTTTGGTGTTGTCTATAGTGGTTAGTTGTAGAGTTGAGTGTGTAGAGTTGCTGCCGGCCGTTTTACGGTAAGTTTTTGTTTAAGTTCCAGGTAAATCCACTTCATCCAGCAGGAAAACACACATTATTAGTTTTCTATTATTGTTCGCTTGTCGGTGATCTTAGCTAAGTATAAGTTTTGACTCTCCACATAGAAATAATTAAAATAAATTTTAATAACATCCCACATAAAAATACATTTTTGCATCAGTTTTTGATAAAAAACGACTTGCTTACAAAAGAGCATATTGATCACCTGATTTCAGTACTTCTGTAAAACTAAGAACACTTACACACCACAGGATAAGATGGAAAGAGAAAAAGAAAGTAATTGAAAAGAAACGGTGTTTGGACTGCGCAATTTTGCACTCAACGTTCTAAACGCAGTAAAATAGAAAATTTATTCCACTTAACGTTAACATTCTCTGAGAATTTTATTTCCTCGGTCAAAGCAGTCCATGTATAACATAGTTCTACCACTATTAAAACTTTACTACAAGAATGAGAATAGAATAGAATAGAATGAGCTTCCCTTGACATGAGTAAAGCCCCTAGCAAACCTTGCTTTAAGGAAAGAGTTAAGGACTGTTTCTTACAATATCTGCCTCTGGCGTTATGGATGTCTGGGCGTTGGTGATCACTTATCACCCGGTTACCCGCATACTCATTTGCCTACTCTACCATAAAAAAAAAACTTTTCTTAGTGCTTATTTTGCGAGTGTAAAAATATAAAAGTCTGAGTAAGTTATACTACAAAGCTTGGTGGTACGAGAGAGTAAAGCGCTATATAAAAATCAGTTACCTTATTAAATTAATTTTAATACTTTTTACGCTGTATTTTTTATCATTACATCATCATCAGTCGCATAAGTTTACCAAGGTCAAATCGTAAACATCGTTTCGGCTGTCGAACGATGTCGATGTCCTTTTAGTATATAACGTGAAACGGAATGTATAGTATTTAAGACAAGGAGAGAATTCGACGAAAGAGATAGATGTAGACGAGAAGCACAGTACTGCTCGACCGTAACAATTATGACGTCACAAATATGGCGCTAATAAATAACAAAAAAAAAAATATTTATTACGAGCCTTTGACGTTAAAGTAGGAAAAAAAATGTTGAGAAATTAGTATTTTATTTATCCCTGGATAATATAACATTACGTTTTTATCTAAATCAAAATTCATATATGTTTTAATCAGATATTTCACACACACAGCTCGAAGATAACTGAAATGATGTGTAGAAATTATGGAACATTCATAAAAATTTTATTTATCTCAGAAATACATTAATAAAATCCATTTTTGTAGTCACAGTATCATGTTATGTATAATCATTTTAAAGATAAGTGAATACTGATTTTGAGATTAAATACCTGTTGCTTATAGATTAATTGGCATAAATATCTTTATTTTGGCTGTTTGTGGGTTGGATTATTTTTGCAAAAACATTTCAATTATATTACTACTAATACAATTAACATATTACAGTTTTTGTTAACTTTCCATTTTTGTTAAATTTCACTTATATTACTCAGCTAAGCTATAGCTTAATTGCTGAAAGATAGCTTAATTGTTTGCAATTAGGTTTAATTTACGTTATTACGACGGGTGCGAAAAAAGACTAATTTCTTAGAAACCAGGGTGCTAAGAGTTAAAGAATCAATATTTGATTAATAAGTTAATCGATGTTCACCTGTATCTCCTCATTTCATTCTATCGATTTTTTAATTATTTTGTAATGTGAGATATTTAAAAATGTAAAACAATTATACTAATTATTTATCCTTAAAATCATTCGATATCTTTATTATTTTTACATGGGAAATTGGCTTATTTCCTTAATTGTCATGATTGTTGTTAATAAACGAGATATATTCTTTTATTTTACTTTGTCTTCGTTAGAGCTCTTATTAAATAATAAAGTAATTCACATTTTGTAAAATAGGAAGTTATGTGGAATGTAATTGTTGGCTCCGAGGTCTTTATAATTTCGTTGAGACGACTAGCTAGTTAGCGAGCCCTCAATTTAAAGATTGGGTACAACGATGACAATATATTGAATATTTTTTTTCTTTATTCTTAATGTACATATGTACATATTTGGTATAAAGGCGTAATTAATGCCAAAAGGCAGTCTAATATTAAGGCTGCTTCTCAATTCTCAAATTGCTGAAGTTTTTAAGAAAGGCCAGGCCAAGAGTATCCATAACTGGTCGGCTTGCATGAGGAGAATAATGAGTGTGGAGGAAGCAAGGTAAGTATGCCGAGATCGTAGCAGATGGAGATCTGTGGTCTCTGCCTACCCCTACGGGAGACAGGCGTGACGATATGTATATATGTATGCTTCTCACTTCACAATCTTGGGACCGAGCTGAAATAGTGGAAGGTGCATCACGAAGGCGCAAAGGAGAGGTAAGTAACAATACAACAGCCCACCGGGGATGTTAAGATCTCGATTTGGACCGCCATCAGAGTACAGCGTACCATACAATGTTATAGAGATAATTGTATACTTGTATGCAATTCTGAGTGCTCATTAAAAACTATATTGCATTCAATAAATCTAAATGGGCAATAAAAATAGTCACAAGGCTTGACGTATCTGTCTTTCATCACGACTAAACAAGGCAAATACATAGAGGTCTAAAAAGGAATAATTATTGTATATTTAAAACTAACTATAACGATAATGTATAGAATATCCGATGGCAGAATTAGGTTCTCAAACATAAATAATAGTAAAAAAAATATATATTAATGGAAGACTTTTCCCGCCAACTTACATCAGTGATGTTGTGTTTTTATTTCATTTTCATAATCTTATATTATTATAAGTTATATTGTTTAATTTTGGTGGTGTATTATACAATATAGTTCGATTAAGGCGTATACGTGAAGTGATATGAAATAAATGCATGTATCTTTTCAAACTGATAAGGTCCATAATAGGTTTTGGTAAAATAGCCACCATTTTATCAATACGTAATGTCACAAGCTGACTAGTTACATTTCAAAAAATTTCAGCGCCGCCCATAGACACCGCAGGAGTCTCGGAAACGTTGCCGGCCTTTAAATTAATTCCTTAAGCAAGCCTTAATTCCTTAAGCAATTCCTGTTTATTAACTGGGTTATTTTTCGTGCTCTGTCACTAAATGGCTTTGCCACTGAAAAACCTGTAGTGTTGGATTGATTTTGGCAATTAATGATGATGAGGTTTTCTTGTACAGCAGAGCATGGGGGTCACCATGTGGTAAGTGATCACCGCCGCCCCGAGCTATCCCTATAATACTACTAAAATTAAATGTTAAAGTAAAAAATAAAACACAACAAATGCAACAATTCCGGATTAATTACTTATCGTTATCACGTATTATTACAAGTTAACCTCCAAACAGTTTATATATTGATATAAATGAGGTGATTTCATTAAGTGCATTAGATACGCGACAATCGAGGAAGGAAGTGGGTATGCATGTCGCATGTCGCAGTTGCGTTCGGTGTGTACGATTGTATATATATATATATATATATATATATATATATATATATATATATATATATATATATATATATATATATATATATATATATATGTATATATATGTATATGTATATATATATATATATCTATATATATATATATTATATATATATATATATATATATATATATATATATATATATATATATATATATATATATATATATATATATATGTAGGAGTCAGGAGAGTCAAGAGAGAGAAAGATAAATAAAATTTAATTTTTTTTTGCCATACAAGACAACGGTTTGCAAGATCAAATTCCTTCAGATCCAGTACACGGTGCTCTTCTCCCAAAACTTCTTTCCACGCACCATCACTTTGTGGAACCCTACCTTCAGCGGTATTTCAGAACCAATACTACATTGGCGGCGTATTCCATCAGGCGACATACTTGCTCGTTTGTTCTCCTATCCCGTAAAAATGTTCCCTCAGATTATCTCCGATCAATATGATTCGGAACGAAGAAATCCACTAGAGAACTAGAGTCGATAACATAGCTTTTCGAAGTAGCAAACGGTAATGGGTTGAATACGTTTGTCAGAGAACCGACAACTATTGAAGTAGACGAGAGCTGGAATGGAGACTTGGTATTAGCAATGGTATTGAGGGACGCGCTTGGCAAAATGGAGTGAAAATCTGGCATAAACTGGATGCGTGTAGACGAAGATTGGGCTACGTGGCTGGCTTTGGGTGAGGAGGCTTATATTCTGTAATGGACTACCGTGGGCTGATAATGATAATGAATACCACTTTTACTGTTTTTATACGTACGACATGGGTGACGAAAAGACTTGATGAAGTTTCCTAAAGTGTAGTATAAATAATGTAGTAAGAAGTAATACCCTTCTTCTGAATGTGCCTCTTCGACTTGCGAAGTATGGCAGTCAGTTCAGCACAACTCTCTTCGCCTTTCGCGAGGCAAAACAGTTCTGGAGCACTCGCTATCCCGGTCCATTCTCTTGTAATACGTAGCCAAGACTTCCTTCTCCGACCAACTTGTCTTTGGCCCTCCTCTTTTTCCATCATGATCAATTTCAGAACAATTTTTACCTGTCTTGTCTCATAATGTGTCCCAGATAAACAACTTTTCAAAGACACTACCACTACAACTCTTATAATTGTCAATTCAGACATTCAAAGGCGACGGGAAAGAGGTTTAAAGAAGCGGTATTAAAAGAACGTAAAGTGGTGCAGTGAAAGTCCCCTGCTAATTGGTCGTAACTTTCCGCATGCGTATGCGCATTCTAGAATAAATTGTTCACGTAATAACAAGTGATCATTTCATTGTTCTTTTAGGAAGAACAAGCGTGGAAAAGTAAATAATGAGTGTCTTCTTGAAATAATTGGAGTTTGGCGTTACTTTGCGGAAATCCATTACAAAGATGGCCAGCCGAAGTTACTTTACTAAGTATCCGTGAATACAGTCTTCCAACACTTCGCCATTATCACCAACGTTGACAACATAAATAAATGTTTAAATATAATAAATGAATATAAAATAAACATACATTTTGTAGTGGTAGAGCCACGCTGCAGACGAATACTTTGTCAAGAATGGCATATTATTTGATTGTACCTTGAATGGGCCGGCTCGCCCGTGGAAGTATCAAATACCCGCAGGAAACCGGCGTCTGAGTGGTTGCTTAGATACCGTGCTTCGTCTGGTGAGCGGATGAGTTCCGGTGACCCAAGCCCCTCCCCCTCTCATAATGATACTTTCCTTAAAGGCCGGCAACGCTTCTGCACTGCCTATGGTACTGCGAATGTCTATGGGCGGCGTTGATTGCTTTTCATCAGGTGATACGCCTGCTCGTTTGCCTTCCTATCTCATAAAAATGTTAGAGAATATTGTAAAAATCATCGAAATGACTCGGCGTGCCCTAACTCTGCGTTTGCATTAAGTTGTACCGAACCAACTTTTCATAAATTCCTAAACTAATATTGGTTGTGTGGGGTAAAGTATTTCATCTCCATATTCCAATCGCGGTTAGAAATGAGTCTAGAACCCCTCGTATCTCGGGTATCATTACAATATACAAATTTTTATCCCAACATAGTAATAGCCCTTGCCCTCCGCTACTGCGCAATTCGAATCGTCAAAACCACATACTAGTTCCTTTGATTATCAACAAAATTATTTATATGTAAATCAACTCCACATAGCCGGTTTGGATAAAGTTTTTGATTAAAATACATATTTTTTTAAGAGAAACTCGCAGTCACAGTTAAAAAAATATATTCATAATCAAATAATCACAGTCATTATAAAATATATTTTATTTAGTTTGACCTCGAATGTTGTATGTTTGTTTTTAAATCTTATGATGGCTTTTCAACTATTGCTACTTAATCGATTTTTATAAAACTTTGTATATACGTTAAGTTCTAGTGACAATATAAAATTATGATAATTTCAACTTACCAAGTTTCAAGCAAGGGTCTGTCAGGAGGTGGATGGTCAAACTCTTTTACCGTTACTAGTAACTTGATTTTCGTAAAAAGAAAGAAACTAAATAATAATATTAAATAAAACATAAAATAAAAATATGGGCCGCATAAGAATTTACATGATATATTTATATAATTAATTAATTTTTAATCATTACTTTTATTTATATTTACAGGTCAAAATGATAATCAAGTATAAACTTCATACTAACACAAAATAATAAAAAAAATTAGAGATACTGTGATTATTTTAAAAAATCCCATGAATTTTTACAAATGTGGTTGGTGATAAATATTATTTTAATATATACACTGAAAAAAAGCATTAATATAATTTATAAACAAAGAAATACTCACTATAATAATATAGAAAATTCAGAAAAATAAAGCACATAAATACAGGCCGCAAAATGTTACGCAAAAAGTTACACTTGGCCAATTATTCACAAAAAAAACATCGTTCCATTATACACAGTAATCACTACTATATAGGCTTGTTTTTTGGCACAAAAAAATAAATGGCAACCTTTGTCGATGTAATTATTAAAAAAAAAACTAGTTTGGCGGGAACGCAAGCCGCGTGTTTATAACAACAGGTCGTCTTATCAACTGACAAGTTAGTAAAGTTGGTATGATTTTCCGATATCCGAATTTCTTATATTAATAATGGCACAATGGATTATTTCCGTTCGTCTCTTTTTAAAGCAAAGATAGGCAAAGAAGCAAGCTGGTTGGATATGCAACACCAAGATAACTGCAGAGAAAGATGTGAACAATAGACGTATAAGAAGAAAGCAATAAAAGAGGAAGAAGGATGAATATTACTATGGTTTAAATATATTTGTTTCGAAATTATATATTTTTTCAATCTTGATAGACATTTTAAAAATTTTCGTTGGAATTGGAGGTTACTCGCTGTCACACTTTGTTGATCGTCTCCCTCCCTCTTAAAATGTGACGTAATTTATAGACAGCCCTTAACCCGATTGCTCAGCTTGTTCCCATAATGTTATAATCATGTAAATTTAAAGCTGAAATTGAAATAAGCTAATCAATAAATTGTTGGAATATAGTGTTATACAGTTTATTAGAGCGTATGTGTGATGTCCTGTGGGGCGCCCCAGGTACCGCTGGAGAGACATGATTGAAGATGACTTGCGCAACCTTCAAGTCTGTAACTGGCAGGAGGTGGCGCAGGACAGGGCAAGGTGGCGTAAGATCTATTCGGAGGCCAAGATCCATTTTGGGTCGCTGCGCCTACAAAGTTAGTTAGTTAGTTGGTTTATTAACATTCCAGTTCTGAACAAAGGTCTCCATTCGCCAAGAACTCAATATTAAGTAGCGCCTATCAGCCATTGTACAAGATCGCATACTTTCCTTCTTTGGGTACATGTCTCGGCGCGATAACAGATCTATCGAGCGACTGGAAGTGCAGGGAAAAGTAGAAGGGACACGAGCGCTCGGCAGATCTCCGATACGGTGGAAAGATTATGTGAAGACCGTTCTCAATGCACCTTACATAAGTGCACGAAGATGGGAGCGCAGAAGTGCAGAAAGAGTGCAGAAAGGGGATGAATGGTAGCGTCTGGTGAAGCAAGTCACCACAACCATATCGATCACGACTGCTCTGTCAAGAGTATGACGACCAAGAAGAAGATATACATAAGAAGTATTATAGTCAGGGATATACATAAACATTGTATAAAAATATAAATAATATTACTTATATTAATAAAGTATACTTATAAGAATAAAAGAAGCATAGAAATAAGTTTGAACTGTAAAAATAACCACTTATTCTGCCCCCTATTTATTGTACCTTTCCGGTTAAGCAAAAAGTAGTTAGTTTAGATGGGACCTTACGTGCTTACGTGCGAAAGAGATGGATGTAAGAAAAATATAGTATGAAGAATAAAAGTGAGAGTGGAACAAAAGCGAGAAATGGTATGCAAGTGTCATTAGTAGAAATAGTTTCATCATCAAAAAAAAAATTAAAGTCGATTCATACTTTCACATCCTCCTAAATATAATATAATATCTCATATAAGAGATTTTATTTTATCTCCTATAAAACTAAAATAAATTTATTAAATTTCATTAATGACTTAATATTTGAAAAAAAAACTGTTTAATGGAGTCAAACGTTACTTTTCGGAAATCCATTACAATGTGGACAGTTAGAACTTTTTTACTTAGCTAAGATCCGCGACAATCAAACAACAATAGAAAATTAATAATTAATAAGTGGAAACTTAACGGTTGTCTTCCGTAGAGTCTACTATATACCTGATGATGCCTCGTGTTGAAGCGAAACACGTGTCGGTTGCCAGGTGGAAAAGTGGTAGTGTATGTTTGGTGTTGTGTATGATGGTTGGTAGATGCAGAGTTGCTGACTACCGTTCTTCGGTAAGATTTAGTTTAAGTTCCCTGTAAATCCACTTCATCCAGCAGGAAAACGCAAAAAAAGTTTTAACGGTCCACATAAAAAAAAACTGTATTAACATCAAGTGTCATCCACTACAAGTTTAAATGAATGTACTTGAACTTGAGACGACGAATAAAAAAACTAATAGAAGGAATTAAAAAAAAAAAACAATATATATCATTTATTTCTACAGAGACTCCTTTCGCTTGACGCAAATCGCACATAATTGAAACGATCGTATCAACAGTTTATTTTGGATCGCTCAGTTTGTTTTAACTCTTAACAAAGATTAGAGAGACTTCGTATGCGTTTGCGTGGGAATTGTAACTGTTTATTTAAAGACATTTTATATATTCTTTTATGATTCGCAAACTGATACTGAAGGAAATTCCATTTCTTTGACTTCTATGTTTACAATAAATTCCATGAATACAATAGTTTGTTTACGCAGCATTTATCCTTGTTCTTTATATAGTTGTAAAGTTTTTTACGTAGACAATAACTTATAAACATTTTTAAATAAGATTTCATATATGTCAATAAAAAGTGTTGTCATAATAATTATATTGTAAGAACTATTAATATCTATACATAAAAAAATGAATCCCTATTTCCCTTGGTCACGCCATAACTCGAGACCGACTTGACGGATTTCAATCATCTTATTTTTACAAGATTCCTAATATTTTGTAGAAGGTTCTTAAAGAAAAAAATTTAGAAAATTACGAAAAAATTTAAAAAATTTTGAAAAACATAATGACTTCGCGCGTTTGACATATATAAGCACTGTTAGTGAAATAACTTTTCTTTAATTAAGGTTCGAGTTCATTATTCATAGCTAAGACAGGACAACGTCTGTCGGGTCAGGATAAATAAAAGTTAGAGAAAAATAATAGACTGTCGCAGGCTGTTGATGTTCGTTTCACTCCTACATTCTCCACAAGAAAAGTTTGTCTTTGCCAAATTAGTAAAAATGACAAAGATACACATTCTGCACGAGTGAGAGAGACCTGTCTTTCACTATCCGCACATTGTTTAAACATATGCCATTCTTGACAAAGTATTCGTCTGCAGCGTGGCTCTACTACTATCAAAATGTCTAATTTAATTTAATTGTAATAATGAGACTGCGGATCCAATAGTCAAACTGTGTAAACAGTTTTGTGGTAGTTTTATATATATCAAAAACATGTAAGTAGTCTTAATAAATGAATGGTTCACATCAACAGTCCAATGGAAGATTCGAACTCAAACGCTCAGATCGTAAGGCCTCTTACCAACTGAGCTATTTTTGTTTATGCCTTACATTATTACATATTTATATATACATTATTATTAATGGAGTCAGGCGTTACTTTGCGGAAATCCATCACTATGTGGACAGTCAAAAGTTTTACTTAGCTATGATCCGCGACAAGCAAAACAATAACAGAAAATTAATAACGTGTGTGTTTTTTTTTGTTGTGCTGGATGAAGTGGATTACTTATATTTAAAAATTTTAAAGATATATAGATAGATATACATGTGATACACAGATGTGTGATCTAGATTATAATTAAAGGCACATATCGGAGCTGCAGACAAGGCTTGCCTTCACTTTTCACGTGATAACGCACAGTAGTACGCCAGCTGGTCTGCTATAAATTATCGGCGCGGCGAAGGTTGAAACAGGTAATTTAAGGTACTGCCACACTAAAAGCGAATATGATGCGAAAATATTGTTTTGCGTCACCAACAATTTCCTGTCTCCACACCAATAGCAAAAATATTCTTTCATGGCACCGGAAACTTATAACAATACAACCAATTACTTATCTGGTGTATATTGGTATAAATTCAAGGGATAGGGAAGCATACGAGCAAGCAACGTGTCATCTAATGGAAAGCAATTAATGATGAGATGGAACCTTTTGGACCAGAAACCTGGTCTGAAATACCAGATGCACTGCAGAATCGTTAAGGCTTGTTTTTTATAAAGTTTCTTTAGCTTTTGTTTTGTCCTTTTTCAGATTTACCAATTTGTGGTTCTCGTGACGGAATATAGTCATGTTATTTATCCAGTGTCATACGAGAGGACCAATCTGCGATCATCAATAAAATCTTGCCGTGGTAATTACGGCAAGTTTCATTTGTGAACCTTCGCGAGCGATTTCTATTGAAGCGGGTTCTATTGAAAATATCTCTCAAAAGCAGATGCTGTTATTGTAGTATGTAATTTCATCGCTCCGCAATCGCTTCATAGTGAAGCTTTACCTTTAAATTAGCAATAACTATTATCTTGTTTTGTGTATCAAACGTTGACTTGTGACGATAGTTAAAATATTTGTAAAGGTGTTGTGTTAAAAACAATAATAATTATATCGTTTATTTGACTTGAATTTGTGAATTTACAATGTTAACTAAAATAATAATTACTACTAGAGAACTCCGAGGAATTGTTCGAAATAATTTCTGTGTAAAAACCTATACAGTGTGCTTGGATCATATTAGGTTTCTGTAGATCCAATTGATTCAATTTTTTATATATTCACGCCTATCCCCCGTAGGAGTTGGCAGAGACCATAGAGCTCTATCCGCTACCATTCATCATAGCGAAACGGCTCTCCATTGGTCGCTTCTCGCCATCGTGAGAATCAGGACGTGACGGGTGGCGAACCACGTCGCCGTCATTTTTTAGCGAATTAAGTATATTAAGATTCGTCAAAGTGAATCCGGGGATCAAACCCGCGACCATTGACTCCGTGGGCGGAGGGCCCTGCCACTCAGCCAATCGGTCGTCTTTGATGATGTTGATTCAACTAGATGTTCGGATTATCTCTATACGTAAGCTGCACTGTCATACTCACACTCACGGCCACAGATACACTCAAAGTCACACAGTTTTTTGTTGTTCCTGTAAATAACAGGAACATCATATGAACTTATTCATTGATAATTAGGCCAACGATGTATAAAAAAAAATCTCAATATTTTTTTAATGGGATAGGAAGGCAAATGAGCATACATGTCACCTGATGGAAAAGAATCAACGCCGCCCACAGACATCCGCAGCACCATAGGCAGTGTGGCAGTCTTGCCGACCTATAAGAAAAGTGTCATTATGGGAGTGGGAGGGGGATGGAGGAGGGGAAGGGTGTTGGGCCTCTGGAACTCAGCCGCTCACCGTACGCAACGCGGTAGCTAAGCTACCACTCAGACGCTGGTTTTCTGCGGGAGTATGGTACTATCCCGGGTGAGAGCCGGCCCATTCAAGCTACAGACAAATATTATGCCATTCTTGACAAAGTATTCGTCTGCAATGTGGCTCTACATACATACGTACATATTGTCACGCATGTCTTCCTGTAGGGTTAGGAAGAGACCACAGATCTCTATCCATTACGATCCCGACACACCCTCCTTACCTCCTTCACACTCATCCATTTTTCATCTATCCTTTCTCTCACGTTCATCGTAGCGAAACGGCTCTCCATTCGTCGCTTCTCGCCCTCGTGGGAATTCTCGTTGCTCTACCTACGTGACTCTACAACTATCCAAATTCTGAATGTATATATAATATTATATATTATAATGCTAAAAAACGTATTTCCTATCGTTACGTTTCAAGTGGAACAGCAAATATCACCAAGGTGCAGCACTCGTAGCGTGAGAAGGACTTTGTGTATTAAACAGATGATTGTCGTAAACAAATATATCGACGCAAAAAAAGCGAAAACGCTGCAAATGGCACAGATGTAAAAAAAAATTAATCGTACATTCGGATCAAAAAAAACTGCGTTGAATGGTCTTAAAATAAAAACGGAAACAAAAACCCGTATTTCCGGCTTCAGGGCCTTTAAAAAAGGAACAGTCTCGTTGCTCTGCAAGATACTGGACAGATCTAACTCCCTCATAAAAACGCCTGCATATAACTTGCATATAACGCTGGTCTTTCTCGGCGTGATCCTCGAAGATTAGTGTTGGATGATCACCCCAGACTCAGCAAATATATAAATAGTTGCCTGTTCATGTGTATACGCATTTACAATAATATACCTCATGAATTAAAAGAATTGAACGCAACTTTATTTAAAAAAAGATTACATAAATGGCTAATAGATGCCAATATATATAATATTCAAGACTTTTTTGCTTTAAAGAGTCGATCAAATGTATATAATAGATAAATATATAGTGTAAAGTAAAAAGTGATATATAAATGTAATAATAAATTATAATTTTAATGATATTATAATAATCTAGCTATGTATTTAGATTTGTAATAATTGTTTTAGTTATTTCTAATAGTCAGTGTCATTATTAATGAAATTTGTACGCCGTAAGTGGCAATGTGATGGAGCTTTTATACGTCTCTTTTTTTTCATCTTATTATAACCTCACATTATACAAATAAAGAATTAAAAAAAAATAATCCGGTTAAATACACTACCCGAATGCTGGTATGCTTGATTTTCTATAAAAAGGTTTTACCGGCTTGAAACTAAGTGTTTTTAAGTGATCAGATACAATTTTATTGAGAAATCTTAAAAGCTTTTTGGCTCTGGTTTTCATTTGCGGTTTACTAAGTACCATTATAACCACCTAATTGGCTAAGTAGAGAAGTTCATCATCATCAACAGCCTGCGTCAGTTCACTGCTGGGCTTAAGCCACCAAGAAGCGCCACCTAGCCCCATCTTCGGCTTCCAGTGTCTTCAAGCCGCCCTGCGCAGATCGTTGCAACATATAACCGGGGGGCGTCCCACACTAAGTTTACCCAGACGCGGTCTCCACTCCAGCATTCGTCTGCTCCAACGATTGTCGGATCTACCACAAACGTGACTAGCCAATTGCCACTTTGTGGAGAAGTTACGCTTTTAGAATAAGTGGTCACGTTTTTAATCAGTATAGATATAAATATATGTGACCTATAGTATAAACAAGCATAGTGAGTTAATTAATCCCTTACCTGCCGAGGAAAACTTGCGCTCCCTAGTGTCACCGTTTTTCATACAGGCGCGCATTATTATGAATTATAAATACGCGGTGTACTGGAGGAAAAAAATAGGTGCGTTTTGCAACATAAAAACTTTTTACCTTCTTTTCTTTAAAAGCGTATATATACGCCGGCGACAATTAACGTATCCGTTGAGTGAGGCGTTTATATACGTCAGCGGCAGTTAAGGGGTTAATATCTATTGCTTCAGCGTTGAGGAGGGTTCGTACCCAGCATTGAGTCATTTATGGGCTATGAAAAAAAATTCAAAGTAGTACATCGCTTGTTCGAGGCGGATTTGTACAGTATCCAAACTCCAAATTAATATGTATATATATATATATATATATATATATATATATATATATATATATATATATATATATATATATGTATATATATATATATATATATATATGATATATATATATATATATATATATATATATATATATATATATATATATATATATATATATATATATATATATATATATATATATATATATATATATATATTATAAATATTTATTCCGAGTCTGGTAACCCCGCCAATCCGCATTTCCTTCCCTGCGCTTTCCTTTCCCCTTGCATCCTTCTCCCTTCCTCTCCGCCAATCCACGGTTTGCCGTGCCAATGGATGCGTGGCTAGGTGCGAGCTTGGTCGCAAGCGCGCCGACCGTCCCGAGATCGGGCGCCCCCGGGTACTAAGGTGCCTTAACTCAGCATGCGAGGCTCTACTGAAATGACCTCCATCCTCCCTTGCGGCTCGTGGGATTCACTAAGATGAATTTTAATATACCTAATTTGTTGAAAAATAACGGCGACGTGGTTCGCCACCCGTCATGTCCCAATTCCTACGAGGGCGAAAAGCGAATAATGGAGAACCGTTTCGCTGCGATGAATGTGAGAGGAAGAAAGGATGAGTGTGGAGGAAGCGGGAAGGGTGTGCCAGGATCAGATGTAGCGGATGAAACTCTGTGGTCTCTGCCAACCCCTGCGGAGGATAGGCGTGAATATATAAAAAACAATACGAGGATTGTACTCACGACCATTGACAGCGGCAGTCCACCACTGAGACAATGAAGTCGTGAAAAGACTAATACAATCTGAAAAACCACACAACGCGATACGATATCTTTATTTACCAAAATACAATCTAATTGCATGGTTATTAAATCACAAAATTAAACGATAGTGATTTTAACATAAGCCTTATAAACATTGTTTATCTCGACCACACCTGAACGCATTGAGCCGTACACCAAGACTTGAAGAGCGATTATAATTACTTTGATTGACATGTTTATCTCGCCGAGGCTAAAATATAGCCAGTGGCTTATCTTATCTACTAATTAAGGTGCCGGGATATTTTTAAGCAATACTTAAAGAGCATACACTTGTTTTAATATCTCTCTGGTCGAACTTTCATGATTTAATAGTGGTAGAGTCACGCTACAGACGAATACTTTGTCAAGAATGGCATAATATTTGTCTGTAGCATGAATGGGCCGGCTCGCCCGGGAGAGTACCATACACCCGCAGAAAACCGGCGTCTAAGTGGTAGCTTAGCTACCGCGCTTCGTACGATGAGCGGCCGAGTTTCGGGGGCCCAACACCCTCGTCCTCCCTCTACCCCTCCTATTGCCACTCCTATAATCACACTTTCCTTAACAACGTCATCGCCAACGGTTGGCAACACTTCCGTACTGCCTATGGCGCTACGGAAGTCTATGGGCGGCGTTGATTGCTTTCCATCAGGTGACACACCAATTCGTTTGCCTTCCTATCTCATAAAAAAACTGAAGATCGCGATCAATTTTTATCCCACCATCTGGATGAGTGGCGATTCAATACGGTGCGATTTTCCAAGTTCTTTCCACGCACCACTACCCTATGGAACCAGCTACCTCCAGCGGGGTTTCCGAACCGATAAGACATTGGAACCTTCAAAAAACAAGCCTATTATTTTCTTAAAGGCAATCGACGCTTCTGCACTGCGGATGTCTATGGGTGGAGTTGATTGCTTTCCATCAGTTGACACGCCCAGTCCTTTGTCTTCTTATCTCATAAAGAAAAAGACTAGACTCAGCGGTTCGTTAGGCTTTTCTATTTGTTGCGGTCGATAGCCAATCGGACCACTTCCATGAAAATGAAGGACTTGTTTTACTTCAGTTGGTCGGACCATCCTATCGAATATCTATTCCTGGATCTTTTACCCTCAATGTTTGCTCAGATGATCAATTTCTTCAATTTTTCAACTTGGCGTTTGATAATATGTCCGAAATAACTGCCGAACGCCGCGAATAAAATTTGTGCGGTTTACGGACCTAATGCGGTATCAATAAGAGTAGCACAAATGTCGTTCAAGCGTTTCAAGTCTGGAAATTTTAGTGTGAAAGATGAGGTTCGCTCTGGACGTCCTGTTACAGATAAAATCAGTGCCATCTTTGAGAAAGTGGAGCAAGATCGACATATTAGTAGCTACGACATTTCTGAAGAACTGGATGTTGATCATAAAACAGTTTTACGTCATTTACGAAAGTCTGGGTACAAGAAAAAACTTGACATTTGGGTACCACATGATCTCACTGAGAGAAACGTAACAATTCCGAACCATTTCTTAAACAGTTGATGACGGGTGATGAAAAATGGGTGACTTACGATAAGAATGTGCGAAAAAGATCATGGTCGAAGCATGGAAAGCCCCACAGACAGTGAACACTACCTGTCAGATTTTTTTAATCAAAGATCTCAAAATTTCTACAGGAATGGGATCATGGCACTACCCACAAGATGGCAACAAGTCATCGATCCGGTTCAAAGTCATAAACCGGTTAAATACAATACCCGCAAGCTTGTATGCCTGAACTGCTATAAAAAGACACCATAAGAGCCAGCCGGAATACTGTTGATTACAAAAATAAAAGCATTATACTCGATAAATATTGAAGTCGGAATCCAGGTTCAGAGAATAGATACCACTTTGTATACGCAAGTTGCTTGGAATACATATTAAATAGATAAACAAGATACAACGTAGATAGAGCCTCGAATCATGTAATAATGTAGTTTATTACACCATATATATAATATGCAGGGTGTGTATAATTTATGATATGCATTTATTAATCTCTGATAACATCAGCACGTTATATGTAGCGTACATCGAATGTAAAGTGGAAACAATGGGCGGCCTTGTCTCTTCGTTGATATAAACGAATGAATGAGTTACGTATGTGCAAGAATAATATAAAACTAACTTTGTTGGCGCAGCGACCCAAAATGGATCTTGGCCTCCGAACAGATCTTACGCCACCGTGCCCTGTCCTGCGCCATCGCCTTACAGTTGGGGACTTGAAGGTTGCGAAAGTCATCCTCGATCATGTCTCTCCCCACAGGACCTCGTCCAGTTGGGCGAGAAAATAAAATAAATATAATAAGAATAATATAATATTATAATAAGAATATAATGAGAATAATATAAAATATTATATTTAAATAGTATTATTATTTTATGACCAACTGGATCAGTATACTATCCACGGAGTCAATCGGGTTTCCATCCCCGCATATATGTACGATTTATGCTAAAACTGGTTACTCGGCTAATCCGCAATGGACAAACATCATCATCAAGGCATTATAGCCGTGGGTGGGCCTTAGTCTGGTTCAGTAAAATCTTAGCGTGGCTTTTTCTCTTTAGTCCCTCACACCGATTGCATTTAAGTTGCCCGCGATTCCATCTAGCCGTCTGAGCTTCCGCTTCCACTGAGGCGTTCCGTGGCTTCTATGACCATCTGGTTTGCCGTCGAGTAGGCGTTTGCGTACCTTAGCCTCGTCTATCCGTTTTACGTGCCCAGCCTAACGTAGGCGTCCAATTTTGATGGTTTGGATAAACATGGTGGGTTGATGTCCATTCCGCCCAGAAATAGGAAGACCCATGCCCAGAATTAAGACATACATATATGGGCTATGGAAAAAAATTAGTAATTCAGTTTTTTTTAAACAGCCTATATATGTCCCACTGCTGAGCTCGGGCCTCTCCATTACTGGAAGAACGAACGTTTACCCATCACTCTTGTCCAGTTGTTTACCAGACTCGGAATAAATATTTATAATCCATACACATATTTGTTCCGATGCGGTGATCGAACCCAAGACCATTGACTCTGCGGGCGGAGGGCCCCGCCACTGAGCCAATTAGTTGTCAGTAATGCAGTTATTTTCTCAAAAATTATGTCAATTCATCATCATCAACCTACAGCGTGCCATTATTGTAAGTAAGCTTTCCCCAAGGCGCTTCTTCTAGCATTATCTTTGGCTACATTCATTCAGTTTCTGCTTATCTACCTCCTCTATAAGTTATCACTCCTTCTAATCAGGGGACGTTTATCATGATTTGGTCAAAAGTTAAATCTATACAACCATACGTATACAGTTTCAGTCAGCGGTCCTTCAGACATCGTGGGATCCACGATTTCTGAAGGTTTTCTAGCCAGTTACCGCATTTGCCAAGACGTGGTCTCCACTCGAGCTCTAGCTCTCTAACTTACTTCAACGATACTCGGTTCTTCGACCAAGCGTCATCAGCCTATCTTTAGCACCACTTCATTTGCTAACTCGAAGGTCCGTGTTAATTTCTTTTTTGTCCAACGATTACTTCATTCCGAATCATATCCGCTAGAGCATGGGTTGCCAAACTTTTTTGAACATTGACCCCTATATAATTTTCGAAAACTCCATCGACCCCCTAAAAAAGTAATTTTCATTTAATTAAAATAAAACTGTCTATTAGGTACTGTTTGTATATTTATTTTATGATTGTTTATATTATGTCAACCCCTAGGAAACCGAGTTCGACCTTAAGAGCCGATATAGTTCACTTTGGGTATATCTGCAGTAGAAGAACTTCAAAACTCTGTCTTCACACACATTTTATGTACAAAAAAAATTCTCACGCAACAACTAGTATACATTGAACCCGGATCATTGGATAAGACCGAGTAGATCAACGTTGCCGCCTGATGAAGCTAATTCACTCTGACAAGTGACAGTTGTCACTGGAGTCCGGCTAGATACCTTGAGTATAACACACAAGTCACTTACACGGTAAAAGCCGCTTCACATTAATCTAATGATTTTAAATCTGTTGAATTGTTAGAAACTGCAGGGACAATGATCTTAAAAAGAAAGCAATAAAGACTTTGTGAGTGATTTTAAAAATCTCATTGACTTTTCTTGCTAACTTATATCAGTGACGTTGTGTTTTTTAATTTATTTTTATAATCTTATATTATATTATTGTTTAATTACGACGTATTATGCAATATAATTCGGTGTATACGTCTAAAGTATATAAGTGAAGTGATATGAAATAAATGCGTGTATCGTGACTTCTTAAGTTGACTGAAAAAGGCTATGGCCTTCTTGATATGTCAAGACGTAACGTGACAAGCTGACCAGTTACATTTCAAAAGATTTTAAATCATCGTATTTTACTTAACACTGGCATAATATAATAGTTATAGATAATTGCCATCAAAGAAAAGAAAAGAAAAATTGTCATTTGTTAGTTTGGCAAGAAGTTATTGATGTTGGAAAAAAAAATAAGTTAATCTATTATCTAAAAAGTAGTTATTGTTGTAGCTAAAAAGTAGTTATTGTTGTAGCTGAAAAGTAGTTATTGTTGTAGCTAAAAAACAATTTCTATTTTGGTTAAAAGAAGTCATTGATTTGGCTCAAAACTATTTAGATAGTTATTGATTTAGCTGAAAAAGTAGTTTTGATGTTGCTAAAAAACAATTACTCTTGTGGTTAAAATAAGTTATTGATTTGGCTCAAAACTAACTAGTTAGTTATTGATCTAGCTGAAAAAGTAGTTTTTGATTTAGCTAAAAAATAATTACTATTGTGGTTAAAATAAGTCATTAATTTGGCTCAAAATTAACTAGTTAGTTATTGATCTAGCTGAGAAAGTAGTTACTGATGTAGCTAAAAAACAATTACTATTGTGGTTAAAATAAGTCATTGATTTGGCTCAAAACTAACTTGTTAGTTATTGATCTGGCTGAAATTCAGGTTTTCATTGATGTAGCTGAAAAAGTTATTGTGTAGTTGAAAAAGGAGTTATTATATGTAATAGCAAAAACAATAATTATTGATTTGGTTCAGAAAAATGTATTATTGTTATTGATGTAGTTGAGTTTTTTAGAGTAGTATTCATTGATTAACTATTTATCTAAGGAGTAAAGATCATCAAGATAAACATACAATAGACAAGCAAGTGTATCCCTCAGATAATAGTAACAACAGAGTCACTGTACATTTTGTGATTCATAATTCACCGAAAAATAATTAATAGTGATTGCTTGTCATAAATTGAAATAATTAACATGTTACCGATTGAACGACCCCGGTTCAAATGCCGGCGTGTCAATTTCACATGCGTAATGCAGTTTCGTTCGCACAATCAGACAATCAGTTCACATGCAAGTCAGGAACACCTGTATACGTCAGTTAACTCCTTCGGACCTCGTGTGCAGAATTATGCACATAATATTTAAAGCCTTATAATATTTTTTATTTTATTTAATTTACTCCTCCTCCATTTGTGTGCATAATTGCGCATAAGCCGGAAAATTTGGAAAACTAAATAAATGTGTATGATTTTTTACAAATTTGCTTTTATGATGTCCTTCTTACTAATACAATAATTAGTAAAAAAAACATTATCACTTTTCCATCTTGTAAACGACACGTGTTGCGCCGCAACACGAGGCATCTTCAGGTATAGTAGACTCTACGGAAGACAACCAAAAAGTCACTTTTCGAAAGTCGAAACACGTGTCGTTTACAAGATGGAAAAGTGATAATGTGTGTTTGGTGTTGTGTATAGTGGTTGGTGGGTGGAGAATTGATGGCCGATTTTCGGTAAGTTTATGGTTTAAGTTCCAAATAAATCCATTTAACCCAACGGAAAAACACACATTATTAATTTTCTGTTATTGTTTTGCTTGTCGTGGATCTTAACTAAGTAAAACTTTTGACTGTCCACATAGTGATGGATTTCCGCAAAGTAACGCCTGACTCCATTAATAATTATATATTATTTATAAATCCTTTCGGAAGAATGTTTTAGGATTTCGTGAGTTATTTATTAAAGTAAATATAGCAATGTCAATAAAAAATGTTGAGACTGGCTGAGAATGCATTCCGGCATTAAGTCCGCGTTTGTAATAAAAATAAAAAAAAATAAATAAAGATTAGTTTTCTTGTATCTGGATATAATTTGTGTATGTCTCGTAGTCGTTGAATACAAATTCTCCTCCAATCGTGTCAAAAACTCATTTCATTGACACTTCACCAGCCCATTGCCACTTCAGTTTATTAACTTAAACAGCTATGGTCGCGAATTCAATGCAATGCAATTTAATTTTTTTTATGGCATAGAAAGGCAAACGAGCAGGCGTGTCACCTGATGGAAAGCAACCAACGCCGCCCATAGACATCCGCAACGCCATAGGCAGTGCGGAAGCATTGCCGACCTAAAAGGAAAGTGAAATTATGAGAGTGGGAGTGGTAGGGGTGTGGGAGTGGGAATCGGAAGGGGAGTTCCCACTCCCCTCCCGGGGGACTGGGAAGGGGAGGGTGTTGGGCCTCCGGAACTCAGACCGCTCACCGTACGAAGCGCGGTAGCTAAGCTACCACTCAGACGCCGGTTTTCTGCGGGAGTGTGGTACTTCCCCGGGTGAGCTGGCCCATTCTTGACAAAGTATTCGCCTGTAGCGTGGCTCTACCACTAGTGAATTCAGTTCAACGCAACTTATCAGGCCTTAGAACATAACAACTATAAAAGTCTATCAGGTATTTCTTAACACTTTCCCAATCAATGCGCCGGTTCTTCCATTCCGCTATGGATACACCAATGTCGTAGTGACGTAACAGAACCATAGAAATGTATCGACGTGTATTTTGTTTAGCAATATACCGCGTAGTACATGGTATCGCTTCGCTAGACGAGTCAACGACTGTCCTGGCGGTTTATTGCTGTCAAGGGCGTAAATAATTATACACAACGATCGATCACATGATTTTTAAATTGTTTACATTCGTAGATTTGAGTTTAGTCGAACATACTTTGCTAAGGTCCGCGAACACAAATCAGAAAAATAAAACAGAATAACTTCTTGACTATCCATTGTTATATATTTTATATAATTAAAACATTAACCCCTCAAGCGTAACCAAGGTGAATTAGCGGGAAGCCCGGAGTCGGAACAAATATTTATTTACCATACACATATTTATAATAATACATAGATATATTCTTTGTTATGCACAAAAAATTTGTTATTGTTTGTAATATTGTTTATATACCAAACAACTGTTTGATAGATAAAGAGTTAGGTTATATATATATATATATATATATATATATATATATATATATATATATATATATATATATATATATATATATATATATATATATATATATATATATATTTATATATAATATATTAACAAAATTAGTACGAATTATAAACGGCCGCAGCAATAGCTCCAAAAAAACCGGACGTAAAACATAATGGTAGAGCAGACGAAAGCGTTGCAGACGTTGCAGACGAATACTTTGTCAAGAATGGCATAATATGTGTCTGTAGCATGAATAAGCTGGCTCGCCCGGGGAAGTACCACACTCCCGCAGAAAACCGGCGTCTGAATGGTAGCTTATCTACCGAGCTTCGTACAGTGAGCGGCCGAGTTCCGGAGGCCCAACACCCTCCCCTCTCCCTCTACCCCTTGACCCTCACATTCCCACTCCCATAATGACACTTTCCTTAAAGGTCGGCAATACTTCGGATTTATTTATAATATAAATAAAAATTTAATAATATAAACAATGTAATACCTTCCTTTTGGCAATACATAAATACATACATTAACATACATTATAAACGTATACATATTATATTCCGAAATTAATCAATCCTCTCTTGACGCTTCTTTGACGTGGTTTTTTCTCTGTATAAAAACGATAAGACACGCTAGTTCTATTGTCTTTTGGATTCAATTTTTTATTTTGATGACATTTTTCTTAACTGGCGTTCGTTTTCGCCTTCAATCGTGTTAATTAATAATTATAATAAACATTTTTATGTGGTTGAAACACGCAATGAAGATTTTTTCAAGAAGACTAGTAATGTACATACAGACACCGTGGAATGCGGCTTCGTTTCTACTAACCTTAGAACACACAGCAGACATCAGTTACAAAATCACACTCGTTCAATCACTGAACGTCGTCACTTGTATTAGGTTTTAATTTTATGTAATATTTTAATTAATTAATACGTTGTAAAATTAGTTTTTATATTTTTTTGTATGGGATAGAAAGGCAAACGATCAGGCGTGTCACCTGATGGAAAGCAATCAACGCCGCCCATAGACATCCGCAGCGCCATAGACAGCGATGCGAAGCGTTGCCGTCCTCTAAGGAAAGTGTCATTATGGGAAAGGGAGTGGAAGAGGGGGGGTTGTTGGATCTTCGGAACTCAGCCGCTCACCGTACGAAGCGCGGTAGCTAAGCTATCAATCAGACGTCGGTTTTCTGCGGGAGTATGGTACTACCTTCATGCTACAGACAAATATTATTTTTGCCATTCTTGACAAAGCATTCGTCTGCAGCGTGATTCTACCACTAGTAGTACATTTCATATTGATATACATTTCTACGAAAATGAGTAAGTCACTCACGATTCCGTGATGTATCGTGACGAAATGTATTTACATATGCAACTATTGTTGGATAAGCTGTTAGCGAACACGCGCCTTGACCAAGGGTAATTATATCGATTTAAATCTTGGTCGAAATATACGGTACAGTCATCGTGAAAAAAAAGGCGATTTTTCACAATCATTATGAGTTGCAACAGTTTAGTTAGTTTAAATTTATTCTTATTTTCTGTCATAATATTCCTTAGCTTAATAACTAACTTTACTTTTGACGGTATACAATACTTTTTTTATAAGATTTTTCGTGCAAATCATATTTTGTGGTGTGAGTGATATTAAAAAAAAATTGTAGATATGTAACATTAAAATTACGACTTGTGCGCAGAGTCGAGTATAGTCGAGTCAATAACCCTATATAGAGTCTAGAGGAGGGAAGCGTAGCCTGAATCGAGATGACGTCTCACACAATAAATAAGATGTTTACAAAAAATCTCATCATTAATTATGACTGACCAGTAACGAGGAATATTGCTAACCCAAAGTTCAATGTTATAAATCTACCTATCTAGCTCAGGGGACTGTAGACAAAATCTTCCTTGAGAGAGGCCTATGTCCATTAAATAATTTTATATGGTTAGGTCACAATACATTTGACAATTATTGACAATTGTTATTAACAAAATTGTCGGCATGTTTTTACTATAGTTGGGGTGCGCCCTGGGGAACTAGCATACTGTTAAAAAAATGAGTTCTGAAGAGTTCTGCAACGTAATCGATTAGAACAGAAATCCTTCTCCCACTTTTCTCTTTCTTGTAAATCATATTTTGTGGTGTGAGTGATATACAATGATTTATTTTCTAGTCACGCTATAATGCTTTCATACCGCGAAGGCTGTTGCGAATCACCTCGTTTGTTAATTGTTTGTTGCGATTAGTCACGAAGATACTTTACTAACGATCATGGTAATTATAACTATAAGACATTGAGTCTAAAATTACCGGTTTTAGACTTGACTTGGCTACTGCTAATTAGTTCTGTGTCACTTCTGGCAAAGATATCCTCTAACATTTACCAGTTTTTTCTGTCCTTAGTGACTCACCTTCATTTAAAAAAACACTATTATACTCTATAATAAATGAAATAGCATCCAAGCTGCTTTGGAAGAAGTTTTTGCGAGGTAAATCAGGTCGTCGGATATAAAGATAAGAAAGTAATAAATTCATAAAAAAGTCATATGATCAACATTTACGCCGTGAGTTCGTATTCTTCTTTGATATAGAAATTTTCTAGAAGAAGCGTTACAGGCTAAGTTGGAATGGCCAACAAGAATGCCACTAGAATAAAACATTGCTAGTCTTCTTTAAAAAAACTATATTTTCTTAATAAACGTTAAAAAGCCACAGATATGTAGTTAAAATAAGAATGGCTGTATGCGCGATGTCGTCATTGCCAGCCTTGGTAAAACCATTTGACTGCTCCGATATAATAAATAGACTAATATTGTCTTCAACATCCGCTCTATTGTGACGCGTTTCTTTGTTGTTGTTTAGTGATTTGATTACCACCAAGACCTGGAGTTGATGCAAACCAGATTCACAAGTAAACCAGTAAATAGCTTGGTAGGATGTCAGATCGATTTATATTTTAACTCTAGATTCTAGATACTCTTTGCATTCGATATACAATTTCAATTTCTTTATTTTCATTAAAATGGGTAATTTAAAAGATTTTCACTCAACATATTCGCGTTCTCCAATTTAGCCATTAAAAGAACGCCATGCAAAAAAGTTAAAAGGCCAGCAATGTTTCTGCAATGCCTATGGTAATGCGGTTGTCTATGGTAGGCGTTGACATCCATCAAGTTACACAACTACACGTTTGCCTTACTATTCCATAAAATAAAAGAATAAAGAATTTATGAATTAATTACTTATTAAAATACTGTCAAAATCTTACGTAAACATGTTATATATAATATTATTATTTTTATATATTGTATATGTTAATATTATATAATTGACCATTGCCTCATTGAAAAAAAAAATCACCCAATGTTTGCATTGATTGTGCAAGTGCATGCATGTTTTATATAACCATAGAAATGTAAAACATAGCAAGGCAAACGAGCAGGCGTCTCGCCTGATGAAAAACAATCAATGGCGCCAATGTGCATTTGCAGAATCATTGCTGACCTTTAAAATTGTTTGTTTGTTGATTTTTAAAGGTTCCAATGTCGTATCGGCTCGGAAACACCGCTGGAGAACTGATTCCACAAGGTAGATGCGTGAAAAGAAGTTTCTGGAAAAATGCACCGTACTGGATCGTCGTATTGTATAAGAAATCTAGTGAAGTGATTACAGATTGATCGATAAATCGCTTTATACACGTAAAATGAATTCCGACAACCTTATTAAACTTTAAACGGTGTCAATTCGAATAGGAATCTATTTCAATACATTCACTAGCACTAGTTCTCTCGCATTTGGCGATGTTTAGCACTGAATTATTTATGAGTTAAGTATAAAATCCTTTGATGATCACTTATTTGGAGTTAACCTTAAATACTGGCAATCTCGAGCGATTCAAATAGCATTTGAGAACTAATCACTACAACGTTATAAATTTGTTTCTTTTTTAATTCACAGCAGATGCATGTCCCACTCGAAAAAAAAATTAGGAGGTCTGGGTCCAGCACCCATGCCACCCAGCAAGCATTTTTTTTATGGCATAGGAAGGCAAACGAGCCTGATGGAAAGTAACCAACGTTGCCCACTACGGAAGACAACCGAAAAGACTATTCGGATTTCTTCCGTAGAGTCTACTATACCTGAAGATGCCTCGTGTTGGAGCGAAACACTTGTCGTTTACAAGGTGGAAAAGTGGTAGTGTGTGTTTGGTGTTGAGTATAGTGGTTGGTGGGTGGAGAGTTTGCTGGCCGTTTTTCGGTAAGTTTTTGGTTTAAGTTCCAAATAAATCCACTTCATACAACAGGAAAACACACATTATTAATTTTCTGCTATTGTTTGCTTGTCGCGGATCTTAGCTAAGTGAAACTTTTGACTGTCTACATAGTGATGGATCTCCGCAGTAACGCCTGACTCCGTTAATATTCTTAAATCTTCCTGTTTGTAATTTTTTTTTAGGAATTTAATTTCAATAATTGATACTTATAAACATTATGGCCATCTAGCGAGGTGTTTGCCGGGGTCATCAGTGCCTTGTCGTTATGTCGAAGGAATGCCAGAGGTCTCTCGCTGGATGGCACCAGTGTCGATGATTCAGATGTTCTAACACGGTGCTGTCGTCTCGCTTGTATGCATTTGAGTTTACTCAATCAAAGCTATTGTATAGGGCTGGTGCGATTATTTTAAATAAATCTAACAGTGTCTTATTGTGAAACCCATTTATCAAAGCAGCGACCTCCTTTCAATTCTTTTGGTCGATTATTCACATCTTTAACTTGAGTAAAGCATCTGCAATGCCCTTAGTTTTGCAGATGCCATTTGGCAGCGCCGGTTCCTTAACATCAGGTGAGCTGCTGGCTCATTTGCCTACTTATTTCATAAAAGGTTAAGCCAATGAGTAAGCGGGTCTGTTAAAATTCTGCCAGCGACACAGTGAAAGGACATGAGTCACCTTTACGGCTTCAAATTAGCAGACTGAAATGACAATGGGCTGGTCACGTTTGTCGATGGCGTACACGCCTTGGAGTAGACAAGTGCTGGAGTGGAGACCACGTTATGGCAAACGTAGTGTAGGGCATTATAAGGCGCCATTTGGGTAAGGCCTACAGTAATGGACTACCGCAGGCACGTCTCATCGCTGCTTAAGTATTTTATTATATAAATATTATAAACATTCAATAACGATAAGTTTTAAAATGTCTTAAATAGGTTATGTTCATAATTTCATGTTTATAATGTGTGTTTTTTTTATTTCAAATTGGCAAAAACAACACTGGCCGTAAAAACAAGGCACCAGCAGATACCGAATTCCAAAGGGACAAAAAAAGATAATATAACTTAAAACTAAAAATATAATATTATAAAAATAGTATATTTTACAAATAGGTAACATTGTATGTACAAAGACTTAACGTTACATTTTTTTACGTTTTCAACAAAATTCTATACATATGTTTCAAATCAATAAATGCATTAGCAGAAACTTAAGTAATTCTATTTAAGAATAATAATCAGTCTTACGTCCTCAAAAAGACTGAAGATTATTGTTATAATATAATGTCAAAGGTGAGTTGTTCCCGCCTAAAAAAATAGCATGCTCGATACCAATGACAACGGTTACTAAAAAACGTTTAAAAACACGTTACAACGGTATTACGAATATATTAATTTTTTCACTTACAAACAAAGTGATAAACGATAATAATATATATGAAAAGATTTCTTATCATCGTAATCGAAAGGATTTGTTCCAAATTGCCGTATCGTTCAGTTCAAAATAGTTTAATTTAAAAAGCTATTTAGACTTTGACAGATGGTGCTGCCATTTATTTTCGAATTGTTTTAATAACGTTAATAAATAAAAACAAGAAAATGACAATAATTAGAATAGTCCTAAAAAGTTGGTAATGTAGTTAGTATTAATTTTGATGTATACATTTAGACTTTAGGATTATGGTTTGATTCATGTATCTTCACTACTAGAAAAATAAATGTGAAGATTAAATTTACTTTTCAAGGACTTCCTAAGAACTACGTGTATTTAAAATATATATTTTAAACTATTTTCATATTTGTAAAATTATTTTCAACATTTAAAATATAAATAAGTAAATTTTAACGACTTAAACTATTATCCTGATTTTATTATGAACAAAAAAGTATAATAACATAATTATTGTAATAGCTTCCTTTTGGCACAATTATGTCATGTCTTTTAAATTTTTGTCCAGGACAAAAATACATGACAAAACTCTTTTACTCACAAAATTCAAACATAAAATACAACGTTATAGTACCCGTTATAAGAAAAATCTTAACGAAATAGCACTTGCTACTAAAAAAATCGCGTTCATAGCACAATAACTTTTGTCTTTAAAAGCATTAAATTGTTTTTATATTAAAATTTTCACAATATTATCAGTCATACCGAAAGAAGAAAAACATGTATGTACTCATACTATTGTATAAAATATAAATTTTTTAACATTTAATAATTTTATTAAATATTTCTGTAATTAAATATTGTGTATGTATTTCTATATATGCCATAGGGACATTAATGCTATATGTTGATCCCATATCCTACATTTAGTCTTATATATTTCATTGTCTTGTGTGGATATTTAGATAAGGAACAAAATAAAATTATTAAAAAAAACAATAAAATAATATATGGAAGCCCATAGAAAAATACTTTGTCATTTCACTAAAGTAATTAGACACAAGTACTGATGCAACGACTATGGATTGGACACAAGAGAGAGATTATTGTCAATTTAATTTAGGGTAAAAAAAAACTATTTAAAAACGTTCATTAGATTAAATGTTTTAGATTATTCGTTTGCGAAAAATTGTACTTGTTTCATAAAAATGCGGATATTTCAAAACTCAAATTTTGTTTTATTATACATTAATAAAACGTTATATATCGTATCAATCAGCGATTACGATAGATCGGCAAACGGAAATTAACCGATTATCGATATTAATTGTAGTCGTTGCACAGCAATCTGCATTATAATTTAATTACGCTCACCGGCACATACAAAAGTACATTATAAAAATAGATATCCTTTTTTATTGATGACAATAAAACGGGCGATGTCAATATCACGTAGTTATCAAATTGAAAAAAATATGTTTGCTTTTAATCGAAATTAGGGGGTTAGTTTTTAGAAATCAAAATTTAATTCTGTATTTATGAGCTTACTATCACTTCTCTTCTCTCATTTGTGACCGTTATCGTTGGTGTGCAGACTGTATTGTCTGTGGTTTCTGCGTTTCTGTTATTTGTAATACTAGTTGATACGCTGGCTCTTTGCGTTATGCCTTCAGTTATGGTTTGGGTGGTATTTGTACAGGAGGCCGTGGCTTCCCCGCTTCTGCCTTCGGCGTTGCTGCCTGCCGACGCGTTTGCGTTTTGCATCATCGCCACTGTTATTGGTTGCGTTATAGGTTGAATCTGTTGCGGTTGATAACTTGGGTAATGGACGCCGACGACTTCTTCGTAGCTTGGCGGTGCCATGTGTTCTGAAATTGATAAAATATTCATTACAATGGTTTAATATGTTGTATGTCGCGCCAAATTTACAAGGATTATTCATGGTGCGACGACCCAACTAACGTGCGCACATAATAAGACTATATGCCATGTACAAATAAAACTATTTTCACATGATTTATACTGCATACATTTCTTCACACTACTACAACAAGGATGATAATAAAAAATTAAAAAAAATTCTGGTAGAGCCATGCTGCACACACACAATTATTTGTCAAGAATGACAATATTTGTCTGTAGCATGAATGGGCTGGCTCGCCCGGGGAAGACCACACTCCCGCAGAAAACCAGCGTCTGAGTGATAGCTTAGTTAGCGCGCTAGGTACGGTAAGCGGCTAAGTTTTGGAGGCCCAAACAGATTTCTACGAGGGCAAGAAGCGAGTAACAGAGAGCCGTTTCGCTGCTATAAATGTGAGGAAGGATGAATGAAAAGATGGATGAGTGTGGAGGAAGTAAGGAAGGTGTGCCGGGATCAGATGATAGCAGATGGAAATCTGTGGCCTCTGCCTACATTTTTGATTCAGTCATTGAAAGAGTATTCAAGTAGTATTTTTTTATTCAAAAGGAAAATACGATACGATTATACTAAATAATAATAATTTTATCTCTTTGTCACGATCGAGTAATAGTAATCATCATTATCAACAGCCTTCGGCAGTCCAATAGTGAACATAGGCCTCCCCCAAAAAGCGTCGCCTAGCCCAATCTTCGGCTTTAGGCATCCAGTCTCTGCCACCCGCCCTGCGCATATCGTCGCACTATCTAGCCGAGGGGCGTCTCACATTACGTTAACCGAGATTATTAGCGATTAACTAAATGGCCACCCATTCTATTGTCTCTTAACGTTTCTTCGTGCACTTACCATACTTGGGGGGTGGTGGCAAGTTGGCAGGGCTCACGTAGATGCTGGGGTCGGACGGGGTGAGTGATGACCGCGATCGCGTCCCCATGTACGGCCGTCTCTGCTGCGTGTTGCGAGTCTTTTGCCCTGGAATGACAGAAATTAATGGTAAGATCAAACATACAAGAACTGACGAGATAAGACCGCGTCTTTATTAACAAGACTGCGGTCTAGCTCCAATGGTATCCTGAGGGGGTTAATACCACCGATGGACTCGCCCACACCACAGTACTTCTACAAAGACTTGGTGTGGTATCCTTAGATGTACTGTATAGAATTACTAACATAGTTTTTAAGTGAATTTTTATTAACAAGTGGACCAGAGTTGTCTGATAAATAAACGATTAATAAACTAACTGATATTGTTATTATAACTTTGGTTCATAGTATTAGGAATGAAGATAAAAGAGAGTGATGTGGAGTAAAAGAAGGTGTCGTGACAAAAGTTAGGACAGGGATGCTTAGATGGTTTGGGCATATAGAGAGGATGGATGAAAGACGACTGATAAAAGAAATTTACGTTGCGGATGTGGATGGTAGAGTCGGTAGGGGAAGACCAAGGAGAACATACCTTGACCAAATTACTGAACTTCTTAAGAAAGGCCAGGTAAAAAGTACCGTTAATCGGCGAGCTTGTGTGAAGTGGGTGATGAGTGAGGATGAAGCAAAGAAAGTGTGTCGAAATTCGTAGCAGGTGGAGATCTGTGATCTCTGCCTACCCGTACAAACAATTAAAAAAATTGTAACCTTTGTTTTTTCACCGTATAAAGTTTAAATGTTAAAAACAATCTCACCTAGTAAAACTAACCGCATAGTCGCCAAACTTATAGCAACAAAAAATATAATGGTAAAAGATGCCACCAAGTACAAAAGGAAACTCTCCAACGTCTCCCGTGACGTATCATTTACTCGATCACTCTCTATAACACTTATATTATTATTTGGAATAATGAGATCAAATTTATAGACGGACATATTAAAAGAATAATTTAAATATGCAATCGATCACAATTGCATTATACGTTTCTTTTTTTAAATTAGCACTAAATTTTTGATACTGGCACGAAGTTAGCTAATGTCATAAAAAAACAAGTTAATATTATCTGTGGACGATAGTTAACATCGTATATGAAAAATAAATTTGCCTTCAATTTGTAAAATATAAACGACCACTGAGGCGTAAGACAAGTAAATGTAACAATAAATAGTTTACGATTAGTTTTATACTGCACAGATAACTGAAAAGTACACAGATAATGATAAATTATGACAAAAGGTACTCCCAATTTTATTGCAATGACGTATGTGCTAATCATTGAGGACTAGATTGTGATAATCAAGGAAATATCAAAAAGAGGTTAATCTTGTTGTACTATCGTATAAATAAACATTTATTGTTAAAATTATTATATATGTTACATCCAGATAGTGATAATAATCCATTACCGGGTCATATTATATTGAATCGAATCTAGTTTCAATATGTTTATTTACAAGATTAACTATTCCATGTTTTACTTATCAGAAAACAAAGAAGTTTATCTTTATTTTTTCACAGAGCACATATGTCCCACTGCAGGGCAAGCACTTCCCCATTTTTGGAGGAATGGTCATTAACCCTTAATATGAAGTATATTAATAAAATTATATGTATATTAATAAAAAATATGGGTCAATAAAATATAGAAATGCATTCTATATTTTTGTTTTTTCTTACTTAATGACAAATAAAACATAAAATGCACAAAGGCACACTGCATCTTAGATGAATCGTAGGATTACTTAGAATATAAGCAGAAGTATTGATACTACCTAGTTTCCTTTTTGAAGATTTTTTTTTAGTGTGGAACAATTTTGTATTATGGTTTCCGGTATGAAATAAGAAACGGGCGGCCATTTTACCGTGGGTGTAATACGAGGCGAATGTAAAAATACCAATGGATGGATAGAAGTGATCCAATCTGCGATCCTCAGTCCATCCGCCAAGCGTGAGGATTCGGCGACATCCCTCAATATTCAAAGGTGGATGGTTAATATTCAAATGGATGGTTGATGATGAATGGAACAATTAATGAAGTTAGAATAGATCAGTTTACGGCCTGAGACAGTGGGTTTGCATCTTTCTGGAATATTGATGTGAACCATTAATTATTAGCTGTTTGCGTTATATAGTAGTGTCTATTTGGATAGCAAACATTCTAGTAATATAATCTTTAAGAATATATTTTCCTAGAAGTCCGAAATCTTATAGCAGCCGTAAAACTAATTTTGTACTTTAAAACAATTTTTTTGTTAACAACCGGTTTTTAACCTATTGTATATTCTTATACAATTCAAGATGACCAATTGGCTCAGTGGCGGGGCCCTCTACCCGCGGAGTCAATGGTCGCAGGTTCGATTCCCGCATCGTAATAAATATATGTATGGACTACAAATATTTGTTCCGAGTCTGGTATTCACCGCCAATCCGCATTGGACAAGCGTGGTGGGTTAACGTCCGTTCCTCCAGAAATGGAGAGGCCCGTGCTCAGCAGTGGGACACGTATATGGTCTGTTTAAAAAGAAATACGATTCAAAAGTCAGACACTCAAGTAAAGTACATATTATTCATATTATATATATATTCACGCCTATCCCCCGCAGGGGTTGGCAGAGACCACAGAGCTCCATCCGCTGCCATTCATCGCAGCGAAACGGCTCGTCATTGGTCGCTTTTCGCCCTCGTGAGAATCAGGACGTGACGGGTGGCGAACCACGTCGCCGTCATTTTCGACAAATTAGGTATATTAAATTCGTCTTTTAGTTTTTTTTTCATATTTTCATATTATGATGAATTTTTTTCACAATATATGTATATTATTCGATTCCTTACTGTTTTTATCAAGATAAGCCGCCATTTTGTTCAATTTATCCGAAGATAAAAGTCATGTGACTAATATACAGTGAAAAGATAGACTTAAAGTATTAAACAGTATTCAGTGCCGATAATACATACTAGTGATAGAGGTCTCTACCAGGCCACTTGATCTCAAGATGGTTATAAGTCGTGAAAAATCCAATAGAAAATAATTCAATGGTACTCCACTTCCAATCCGATACAGAATGGAAATGGAGCACCAAGAGAGTACCACACCTTCACCCAATCGGTGTTAAGTGTAAACAGAGAAGAAGAAGTAAAGAGAGAAAGACTTCAGGCCTTCGGATCCCTGCTGTCTTTCGCCTTCCTTTACTTCCGTTTTTTATCTCCAATTACTTCCCCTATTCTCTCCCATTTTACAGACTTTACACTAAGATAAGCAACGCTTCTTGAGTACCTTTTACCACGCACCCCTTCTCTGTGGAATCGGCTGTTTTCAGCGGTATTTCCGAACTGATACGACCAGCATTGGGACTATCAAAAAATAAGCTCAGACATTTCAAGGCCGGCAACGCTTTATAGATGTATGGGTGACGTTGATTGCTTTCCATCAGATGATACGCTTACTCGTTTGACTTCCTACACCAAAAACAACCCTGATGTTCATGGAAGTCAGTGACTTACCATCAAGTGATCCACTTTCTAGCTTCCTTACGAAGAGTTAGGGACCGTAGCAAATAGGTCAAATAAAAAATATTTTTCTAACACACTAAGCTCTTCAAATGAATCGACTAAAATAATATAATTACTTAATGACAGGATCCTGAGGCAGAAGAACACAAACAACCATATGATGAGCAAAACTATCAGCACAATCGTGTACCAAAAAGCCATTTCAGTTAAGCCCAAATCGTCCGTATCCACCTCGACTTTCTGATCATTTTCGCCGGAATTCTCATCCAGGAAATCGTAGTTCGGGAATCCATACATTGGTGCCATATTGGCTTCGTTCGTTCAAACGTTTGGCCAAACTTCACAATGGACCGTTTGCTTCGCAAACACGCCAAGTGTGGCCAATAATTGACACTCGCAACAAATTGCTATAGCAAATTATTGGAATGTAGTTTATAAAGCACTATTTTCACCGCACTACTTTCATTTTCGATATCACAGTTCGCGAACTCATTGCAGTTTGGTAACTAAACGATAGTGGCTTCCAAGCTTCGACGTATCGAACACTTATCAGGAGATATACTGCCAATATCGTAGATACAAAACACGTCAGCGTTGCCGAAACAACTGTCATTTTATACAGCTTTATCTTTGGAAACAAATAAATGTAAAGATCATTGTTTAATTATTATTATTTTTTATGGGATGGAGGGCAAACGAGCAGGCGTTTCACCTGATCGGCGACCGTTTGTCTTTATTTATTCCTATCCCCAGTCATGCAAATCAACTTTTCTGTGCTTTCCACCCTCAGCCAGTCTTTGTATCATTTGTTCATGAAATTCTTCTTCTACCACGGCCTCTTCAATTCTGCCTTCAATAATGACTTTTCATAAATTCAGTCTTTGAGTGTCGCTTTCTGTCCACTCTTTCCAACTCTCAACTATTAGTTCTTCTTCCGTTAAGTATTGTGCAATGGTAAGCACTCTGGACTTAGTGACCCTCGTCTCGGGTAGTTTTTTATCAAAAGGCATTCTATCGCCAACCTCCGTGGCAATGCAGGAAGTGTGTTGGGTATCTGTATCGGGTATCTCTGGACTGGGTGCAGCTCCATGTCGTATATTCTACTTAAAAGATTAACCCATTTTTATTACAGGTTCGGTTTGTTTCTGACAATACCTTCCCTTTAAGTTTAAATTGTTATAAATAGAACTTAAAAAAAGCATTGTTAAATCAACAGATTGCTGCGGAGAACATAAAACATAGGAGTGTTTATGTTATATGTATACGAAGGAGGACGGAGCTAAAGCTTAAGGATTTCCTCAATCATTGTTAGATTAATTTATTATACTATAACTGTACTAATATATTTTAATGACTAATTTCAATTTTAATTTAAGTTAAATCATAGTTTATTATTTATTGTTGTTCATTAAAGCGACAATATGACCATCATCTCCCTTCTCCATCTTGAGGAATAAGGAATGACTGAAAACCAGCGCTCTATGAGACTATAGTCTCGGACAGTATATTGCTGAGCCATTGCCTTTTGCTGGAAAATTGTAATTTTTGATCGTTAGTTACATATTTCAATTTGTAAGATTTTTGGCAATAAATAGTTTTTTATTTATTTATTATCTAGGTCCTAAGTCCCCCTAGTGGCATAGGGCAGATACAACACTTCTCCATCCTCATCTGTCGGAGGTCCTACGACTGACTTCGTTCTTCGTTCTACTTACTGACAATTTAGTTGTTTTCTTCGAACCATTTAGTTGCTGACATTATATTATCTTTATTTTATCGAGTGTTTACTTAATGTTTTTCTCCAAGACCGAACAATGATCTTTATACTTAAACCAACAACTACATTGTACATTTGAGAAAGCTATGGAACAATCTTCCTGCGCAAATCAGAAATTCTAATCTATTATATATCTCAAAGTGTGAAGTTACATAAACTACAATAGTAGGAGAGTTTATTTTTCGTATTAATCAACTTTTGATTGAAACATGAGACATCTTTTATCTTTTCTTTGAGACATGACAGGTACAAGTTGCTGCAACTGATCATGATGGGAAAAGTCGCGGGCAAAAGACAAGTTGGTCGAAAACGAATGTCTTGGCCACGTAATATCAGGGAGCGGACCGGGATAGCGAGTGCTCTAGAACTGCTGCACCTCGCGAAGGAGGAGGAGAATTGTGCTGAATTGGCTGCCAACCTTCACAAGTCGGAGAGGCACTCTTAGAAGAAGAATCATCTTTTACCAAAAAAAGGAGATTTTCATTCAGATCTTTCATTTTTCCACGCACCATTACCCTGTGTAACTAGCTACCTCCTGCGAAACTTCAAAACACAAGCCTACTCTTTTTACAATGCCTGTGGCACTGTGGATGTCTATGGGCGGCGTTGATTGCTTTCCACCAGGTGACACCCCTGCTCTTTTGCCTTCTTATCGCATAAAAAAGAACAGTGGAAAAGTTGTTTTCCTTTTTTAAAAGTCATCATCATCATCATCATCAGCAGCAGCCTGCGGCAGTCCACTGCTGGACATAGGCCTTCCCCATGGAGCGCCACCTAGCCCGATCTTCGGCTACACGCATCCAGTTTCTGCCAGCCGCCCTGCGCAGATCGTCGCACCATCTAGCCGGGGGGCGTCGCACACTACGTTTACCGAGACGCGGTCTCCACTCCAGCACTCGTCTGCTCCAACGATCGTCGGATCTCCGACAGACGTGACCAGCCCATTGCCACTTTTAAAGGTATAAGATTGCAAATTGGGCAAGCGTATTATCGCCTGATGGAAACCAATCAACGCCGCCAATAAACATTCGCGACACCATAGGTATTATGGAAACGCCAGCTTTACGATATATGTAGGCTTGTTTTGTCAAAGACATGATTCGACATATTTACATCTAGGGTTCTGAGTGCGAACCCGTCAAAACTGTATTTGATTTGTTTTAAAAAGAAATTTAGCAATGTTATTATTGTTACTAGAATTCTTCTTAACTAAGCTTAAAAGGTTTGTACTAGGATACAGTTCATAACAATATTTAAATGGAAGAAACGAACCCCCGACTTGCACACTGTAAGGCCGAGCCTTATCAACTGAAAAAAAAAATTTTGGTGTTTGGGTGTATTTTGTATTATCTTATGTGTCTCGAAGGCCTACTGAATCAGAATTCTCCTCCAATTCTGTCGAAAAAATATTCCGTTAGAGAAAGGAGTCAACGCTGGACGTCGAAGCTTCTAAGTTCTGATCAATCCGTATATTATGCATCGAAATAGTTTCAAAACAAATATCTCCGGCCCCTTATTATTTTTTATTTTTTTTGGGGAACCTAAACTGCGAAAATCAAAACTCAACTCTCACGCCATTTTAATTTTGTTATAAGAGATAATGTAACAGATAAATCGCCTCTCAGAGATATAGTGCAACGGAATATGAAAGTACCAGATAAAAATGTATATTTATAAAAGATTCCTAGTCTTATCAATATACAAAATAACTTTTTTCACACTGAAAGACTAGGGTTTGAATGGAGTCCAATATGTCAGTAAAACGGGACTCAGTTCTTAATAATAGTTATTACAACAGCCTTTTTTGAGTGAAGAAAACCAAAATGTATTCTGCAGAAAACACATGAAAAAGTAAACTGGAGGTTAATGTTTAAATTTATCAGATTATAAATATGTAAATTAAAATTATATATTGTTTATATACGAAGCAATACTATAAACATTGCTAGAATTCCCGTCAACTACATTAAACAAGAAACAAAATACATGATGATAATGAAACTCGTTCCATAGATAATAAAATGAATACTTCTTACAAGATCAGAAAAGAATATAAAATGTATATATATTTACCATAAGAAGAAACCTTGATGCACATTATGATAAAGGACATCAAAAGCACCGTTGAAAGAATACAGATATACGCTATGGTTGCGGTAGAAAATTCTTCGGTATCGATTTGTGTTACATCACTTTTGTCAGAAGGCGCCATTTTATTTTATCGATAACTTTCGTTAACTTTCACACACTAAATAAACACAACCGTGATATTGCGATGAATATTCCAAAATATAAATTAGTTTTTTTTAAATTCGCAATGGCAACACTTATTTCGATTATGTAACACTGATATTTAACATAAATGGAATAATCAATTTCAAATTATCAATGATATTAAATTGTTTTAAATTTTGAAAACAATTAAAATCAAAATACGTTTATAACTTCACTTCACTGTTTAAATTTAAAACAGGAGGAGTTATTGTTGTTGTTTTTAACGCAAATTAATTAACAGATAACTTGTTAGTGTAGCCATTTTGAATAATATTCGAGCACTAATAATTTTCGAATATTTAGTTGTTCGACCTTAGTCCCTAATCACGTTATTCAAGAATGATGTGTTGCGAAATATGGAAAACGTACGAGGAGAAAACCAAAATGTATTTACATTTCAAAAACTCTCTTTTTATACAATTGTAGTCCTTATTTATATCAATATAGAATACTTTTACATTTCACGAGTATAAATAACATTTATGTTCAAGTATCTCTTGTAAAACTAGATAATCTGTCAACACGAGATTTAACAGATGATGGATAAGTGTAACAAGATATGGATAGAACAGATAATATCCAAACGAAAACTATTCGTCTAGTATTTACATAATTTTTTAATTTTACCCGTATCTCGACCGGCGAAAAATAATCCTTTGAGTTATAAAATGCCCATTTTTGATGAGAAATTGTTTTTGATTTTACCAATATCCAATATGATTGACGACCAATTGGCGGGGCCCTCCGCCCGCGGACTCAATGGTCGCGGGTTCGATCGCCGCATCGGAATAAATATATTTGGACAAGCGTGGTGGGTTAACGTCCGTTCCTCCAGAAATAGAGAGGCCTGTGCTCAGTAGTGGGACATATATGGGCTGTTAAAAGAAATGTCCAATATATTATACTCAAAACTTAATGTGAGTGTGAAAGTAGCAATTGCTCCCAATGTGAGACAGATTATATGATAATTATTCTACTCATTACCAGCCTGTGTTTATTATGTTAAATATTAAATTCTATAGTCATACCCCTATCCAATGAGATCCAAAGCTTACTCTACACTGAAGATAATTTAACACAATCTGATCAATCAATTGACTGAATATATTTACTTAACATATTACTAGTAAAACATAAAATTATTCTCTTAATATATGAAACCATTACTGATTTATCTTATAATTTCGTATCTTTTACAAGTGGCATTTTATGAATTGAAAATATATAACATATAAAGTAAGCACCTGCTACTTTTCATGCGCAATATTTTGTCTGCAAATACTTGCTATTAAAAATATTCAGGCGTTTATATGGTTATGGTAACAAAATTGAAAATATTTTTAATACAGTAAAATTATTTTTTTCTAAACGTTATAAGTACACTTCTGTTTTTTTTAATTGAGGAGACACTTGAAAATAAGCTTAATATATATAACGATGACATTAGATAAGACTCAACAATCGACAAACACGAAATTCGTGTGTTAAAAAGGCGACAAAATTGCAACAAAACATATTTCAAAGATAATACACTCTATGTATGAATATTATCATTTCCGATAATATTATGAATAGATAGGAAGGAATCATTTTTCCTTATATAGAGGTGACATTTATTATAGAAAGAAAGGTACTGTAGTGGATATATGCAAATTATTTCTTTTTGTTATAGCCCATATGTATTTGTGGAGGAATGGACTGGCACGCTTGTCCAAGAAGAAATGGAATTAAATCTGCAACTGATTATTCTAAAATGCGGTAGATTCGCCACTGATCCAATTAGGAAAATCAGTGAATTTTTTCACAGCCTATATATATATCCCACCACTGCTGGGCACAGGTTGCCCCTTGTCTAGACGAACAGACATTAACTTGCCACGTATGTCCAATGGCGATTGGCGGGGTAACCCGACTCAAAATAAATATCTATGGCCATACATCGGGCTATTCGTGGCTAAGATATCACCGAACGCCAAGATTCTTTAGAACTATGGAGGGATATCTCATCTCTCAGCTTCTTCTATCAATATTGTAATGGGGAGTGCTCCGAGGAATTGTTCCGAATAATCCCGGCAGCTGAATTTCACTACCATACAACTCGCCACAAGGAAAAGTTTAATCGCCACCATCTGGATGAGGGGCGATCCAGTATGGTGCGTTTTTCAAAAAACACGCATCACTACTCTGTGGAACCAGGTACCTCCAGCGGTGTTTCCGAAACGATACGACATTGGAACCTTCAAAAGAACAAGCCTACACTTTCCTTAAGGGCCGGCAACGCTTCTGCAGTGCCCATGGCACTGCGGATATCTATAGGCGGTGTTGATTGCTTTCCATCATCGGGTGACATGCCCGCTCATTTGCCTTACTATCCCATAAAAAACGTCAACGCCATGCTTGCTCATTTGCCTTTTTGTCCCATGAAAAAATGGAAAAAGGAACTGAAATAAACGTAAAAGACTTACTCAAATGGTGATACGCCACAAATACGATCAGAACCATAAATAAGACTACCCACACTGTGTAAGATTGGTACATATTTCCGGAATTATTTTTAAATTAATAAAAAAATGGCGCAATAGCCTGAACACACTGTGAGATTCTCTTTGCAATCAATAATTGTGTACTGACGATATGTAAGGAAGCGATACGCAATTCGAAATTAAATCTTATCAAAATACCACTTCATAATTAACAGATAAACTTCGATAATTCTGATTAAGTTTGTACTTATATCTATTTTTATGAAGTATTATAAAAAAATATAATTTTATTATAATATAATATTTCTATAAAATTTACGTACTATTCATTAGTACGTAATTTAGTTAAGTTTGTATATGATGTTACAAATTAATTATATATATATATAATATATTCAATATTTTAAGCTTTTTATTTGAAAACAAATAATACAAAATGTATCCCATAGACAACCAAGAAAGACGATCAGTAATATAGAATTAAACATTAATAAAAAAAGGACAAGAATGCAATTTCGAACATACCTACAGATAGCAAACTTCCAAATAATATATAATAAAAAACTATTTTTATTTTTAAAATACTTATTATATACGAGTCGATAAATAATTTAAGTCTACATTTTCACATCGAACAATTATAATTACTATTATATAATAAACAATTATTAAAATAAGTTGGATAATAGGAACGAAACAATAACTCTATGTGAAATTTGAGTAACAGACTATACTTTATACCATGTGTTTTGGTTATATTCAAAATTAGTTATTATTAACCATTACATTCACAAATAAAATCCTGACATGAATTTCGTTTTAATTAATTTCGATATTTCGCTAATAGAAACTAAACTTTTGTCTCTGCGATTCCTACGGTGTCGCGGATGTCTATAGCCGGAGTTGATTGCTTTCCATAAGACGACACGCTTGCTCGTTTGCCCTCCTATTCGATAAAAAAATATATGAAACAATGGTATGTAGACCCAATGGCGATGTTTCGCTTTCTAAATCAAGGGCCGTTAGTTCGATTCCCGCATCAGAAAAAAAATACGTACGTATGTCACGCCTACAGGTATTATTAATTCTAAGTCTCATTGTCGCTGACATTTGTATATTTATATGTATATGTATATATGTATGTAAGTACCCACAACAAACGGATTTATGCTACACGAACTATGAGTGTACTTTAAGTACATTTGTGAATATGATTTTATGAGCCAAATAAATAAAATAACAACTTTTTTATTTAAACAACAAAACAAATTTTCAAGAAGTTACACAGGAAACACAGAAGGTTGGCGTGAGGTAAGATAATAAAAATAAACAGAAACAGGTAAATAAAAATCAAGTACAAATACGTTGTCTCAGTGGTGGCACTATCGCCTATGGAGTCAATGGTCGCGGGTTCAATCCTCGCATCAGGATAAATATACGTATGAACTACAGATATTTATTCCGAGTCTGATTAACCCACCAAACCGCATTAGACAAGCGTGTTGGTTAATGTCCGTTCTATCATTAATAATTTTTTTTATATATTGACGCCTATCCCCCGCAGGGGTTGGCAGAGACCACAGAGCTCCATCCGCTGCCATTCATCGCAGCGAAGCGGCTCGTCATTGGTCGCTTTTCGCCCTCGTGAGAATCAAGGACGTGACGGGTGGCGAACCACGTCGCCGTCATTTTCGACAAATTAGGTATATTAAATTCGTCTTAGTGAATCCCACGAGCCGCAAGGGAGGATGGAGGTCAGCCCCAGCAGAGCCCTGCACGCTGAGGTAAGGCACCATAGTACCCGGGGAAGCCCGAACCCGGGACGATCGGCACGCTTGCGACTAGGCTCGCCCCTAGCCATGCATCCATTGGCACGGCAGACCGTGGATTAGTGGAGAGGAAGGAAAGGATAGAGAAGAAAGGAAGGGGCAGAAAAGGAAATGCGGATTGGGGGGGTTACCAGACTCGGAATAAACATTTATAAATCCATATAAATATTTATTCCGATGCGGGAATCGAACCCGCAACCATAGACTCCGCGGGCGGGGGGCCGCGCCACTGAGCCAATCGGTCGTCAATCGAAAGCCAATTAATAAATATATATTTTTAAAAGGCCGTATATATAGCAAATAGTACCTTAGGGCCACTTCTGGACATATGGACCCACCAAGCTTATCCAAGGAGGATTGACGTAACATCAAATTCTAAACAAATACCTGTAGGTTATACATATTCTTCTCGTTCAGAGAATTGAACCCGCGACCATTGACTCCAAAAGTGGTGACATCGCCACTAAGCCAATTAAGTCGTTGAAAAACACTTAATATCTGTTTTCCTCAAAACCTTGCATCAATGATTTGTAAATAAGTGAATGAAAAGTGTCAAGTGCACAGCCTTTGTGGCCTTGTTTAATGTGGCATTCAATTAGGTAGGACCCCGCTACTTATTTAATCTTAATGGTAACATTCCAAATACAGCGACTATCGACAGAGACAGGCGACAAAGGCAGGCGCCAAAAATAGGCGACAAAGACAGGCGACAAAGATAGGCGACAAACACAGGCGACAAAGACAGGCCACAAAGACAGGCGACAAAGACAGGCGACAAAGACGGGCGACAAAGACGGGCGACAAAGACGGGCGACAAAGACGGGCGACAAAGACGGGCGACAAAGACGGGCGACAAAGACGGGCGACAAAGACGGGCGACAAAGACGGGCGACAAAGACGGGCGACAAAGACGGGCGACAAAGACGGGCGACAAAGACGGGCGACAAAGACGGGCGACAAAGACGGGCGACAAAGACGGGCGACAAAGACGGGCGACAAAGACGGGCGACAAAGACGGGCGACAAAGACGGGCGACAAAGACAGGCGACAAAGATAGGTACGCAGCGCGCGACATGTGTCGCGTTCCACATCCTGCTAATTAGTGTCGCGCGCGCATCTGACACACTACTGCTCCCGAAACGTAAAAAATCATCTTATTAGTGAAGACAACCAAGTAATTGATAGATTTGATTATCAATTTATTAAAAATAGCATTGCGAAGGATTTATGAAAAGAACTGAATAGAAATAGTCTCACTATTATAGTTATAAAGTGATTATTTTTGTTTTCTACACAATTTGTCAATATTTGTATATTATGCAAATTATATTATTCAAAGCAACATCAATTGTTACCTCAGAGACGCGACCATACGTAATTACTTTGTTCTTTGACATAAATGGGATTGTATCGCATTGAGACCTGATGACACATTTGCATATTTCACCAGCTTCCTAGACATAATTTCGATCTAGTAAAATGCAGCAACTCCTTTTGTCTCTTAAGAAAGCTAGCTAAATGAAGTCCCTATATATCTCAGTCAATGCCCTTTCTTTCAGTTAGTCTTCTCCATCTTGCCCCTTTTTTGTTGCCTACAATTTTTCCCTCCATGATTTGAATCCTCCCATATTTGAAACCAAACACACAATCATACTTCACCTTCTTTTCTCAATATGTAAAATTTTTCGTTTCTCTTCAACTCAGTCCAATATTTTTTCATTATTTACTTCTTCTATGTAATATACGTTGTCAGAATAATGTCACAAAGGTAGGATATTAGTCTAATAGTTGCTTTAAAAATAGCTTAATTGGTTAAGATTGTTTGACAGTCGTAAGGTTTGATTCTATCATTGGACTATTGTCAACCATTGTATTTCAAACTCTATCAGATTAGTTGGAATAGTTAAAAATAATTCTAGTAATATAAAACATTGCGGTAAAATTCTGGTAATATAAAACAAAGTAGTGTAAGCTTTCTTACAAACAAAAAAGAAGAAACAAAATACTTACCGAAATACCTCATTAACAATCCGTACAAAGAACAAAACAATAACACATTTACAAATACAAATATAACAAGAGTTACATAGTTTTCCGTCATTTTAGAAAGCTTGTAAAATAATACGTGTATCACTGCGGATAAGCAATTAATTTATCATAAAATATCATAAGGTGAATAACAGTATATGTTATCTTTTTTTATCGAAAGATTAAATATATTGTATATTGTATATCTACTTATTAAATACTTAACTCTACAATACACGGCATAAAAGAACTCAAAAAAACATCCATAAATAATTAAAAACAAATATTTTATTATCATAAAATAAATTTAATTCTTAATGCTTTATTAAATTTACTTAATCCATTATTAAACATACAATTAAATAGGTTACATAACTAAAATAAACAATAGAAAGATTAATATTATCTGTACAAAATGAAAAGAGAGGCAAAATGCAGCGAGTACAGATTAAAATATGAAATAATGAATAGCTTTATAGTATTATCTGTGCAAAATGCAAAGAGCAGAAAAAAATAGAGTAGGTACAGATTAAAAAAACTTACGTCTCTTAACGCACGTTCCAAAACAGAACCAAAACCAAAACAAATACACGCACATGAAAATGAACACACCAATCATAACCGACGAAACTGTATCCATCTTTGTCTAAAATTGAGTACGCGACGCGGAAAAGTTTGTTACGGACTATCTCATATGTAACATTATCCACAATATTTAAAGTTCATCTAATCTAGAACTTGAAATTATCAAAACACATTTTATCGGTTCGAAATATGTTTTAAAATATAATAAATATGAGGATATAAATTTACGTCTGCATTTTTAAAAAGAAACAAAATTTTATGAACTAACGACTGATAACGCTCTTAGTGCTTGTTCAAATGCGCTCAAGTTGTAGAATGCGACCTCCACTTGATTCAAGTGTGTCGATTATCGACACTGTTTTTTCGTTTAATTATCTACGAGCAATTAGCTCGCATCAAAAAGGTTTTAGTGCATTAATGATACTTATACTACTACTATATTTTTATATATAACGATACTTATACTACTACTATATTTCTTAAATTATTAATGGACCATCAACAAGAGTATAATTTTTTTAAATTGAAAAATGTTTATTATATTTTTTATGGAATAGACAAGTGAGTTATGTAATGACAGCGACACACACGGACATCATTTTTTGATTTTATCAAGAGGCAAAACAATGAAATGGAAGATTATTTTTAGTATATTATAATTATGGTTTTCTTTGCCTTTTCACAATCGACTGGACCGGATAATACCCGCGATCGATCGGTGGGCTACCGCAACAATTTATTTTTTAAAAGCAAAAAGTAATAAAACTTGAGCTTTTGCTACCGCCTATTACTACCGCTTTCCTTGTTCGTCGCGAACATTACTTGGTTAATTTATTCTTTGCTTTCCTTTCACTTTTATCATTATACGCGCAAAGCTTAATACAACTTTTCATTTCTGTTTCGCGTCTATTCTCTTTACTATCAAATTCTTCACTATCATCTGTAAATCCTTCATCTATCGCTGAATGTGGTGCAAGTAAGTACTTCCACAAATTCATTTAATAATTAGAGAAATTATACGTGAAATTATTGGATTCTTTCATTAAAGAATTAAATATGCGATTATGACGATAAAGTTCTCTAACATTGTTACGTAGGATAAATTACGACGAACCCATTTGCCATGTACACTCATTAGAATTGCTATTATTTATATACTAACTGTAAATATTTCATAAATAAACGTTCATCTACTTAAATATAATCACTTGGTAATGGCATTTCAAATGTATCTACAGAAATATGTGCAGTAATTGTTCTTTATAAGGATCATTAAAATTAATTAAATATGGACAGTCAAAAGTTTTACTTAGCTATAAGATCCGCGACAAGCAAAACAATAACAGAAAATTAATAATGTGTGTTTTTCCGTTGGGTTTAGTGGATTTATTTGGAACTTAAACCAAAAACTTACCGAAAATCGGCCATCAACTCTCCACCCACCAACCACTATACACAACACCAAACACTATCACTTTTCCATCTTGTAAACGACACGTGTTTCGCCCCCAATACGAGGCATCTTCAGGTATAGTAGACTCTACGGAAGACAACCGAAAAGTCACTTTTTGTTTGTATTCGTAAAACTAAACCCAACGGAAAAACACATATTATTAATTTTCTGTTATTGTTTTGCTTGTCGCGGATCTTAGCTAAGTAAAACTTTTGACTGTCCATATAGTGATGGATTTCCGCAAAGTAACGCCTGACTCCATTAATAAAATTAATTAAGTTTAATAGATCTTTTGAACACGGGGAAATATTTAATAGATACTTCTCAATCCGGGGGTGTCTGAAGAATTGTGTTTTTTTTTATGGGACAGGAAGGCAAACGAGTAGGCGTGTCTCCTAATGTAAAGCAATCAACGCCGGCCATAGACTTCCGCAGCGCCGTAGGCAGTGCGGAAGCGTTGCCGACCTTTAAGGAAAGTGTCATTATGGGAATGAGAATGGATGAGGGAGAGTGTTGGGCCTCCGAAACTCGGCCGCTCACCGTACGAAGCGCGGTAGGTAAGCTACCACTCAGACGCCGGTTTTCTGCGGGAGAATGATACTTCCCCGGGCGAGTCGACCCATTCATACTACAGACAAATATTATGCCATTCTTGACAAAGTATTCGTCTGCAACGCGGCTCTACCACTATTAAATATTGTACTCCTGATATCGAATAAAATCGTTGTAACGTTCTATTTCTTTCTGCTCTAAATACGATATATTCCGATGAATTCATCAGTTTTTAAAAATATTTTTTTTACATACATCCTTTATCCTTTAGGTGGGTTAATTAATGTCTTTTATTTAAAACTATACTCTTCTACTATATTATTAATATTGTTGTAATAGGTATTATTTATACCAAAATAATTTGCTGTGTTCAGAGTGAGATCTTGGGCAAATATTATATGCTTAGAATGTTTCTACATTAAACTTTTAATACTACTTGTACTAAAAATATTCAATAGCCTAAACTATTATCCTATTCTTTATAATATATAGATATGCTCATGAGTATATGAATCTAAAACTAAGGCTACAGACTTAGCTAAATATTTTGTATGGAATAGGACATTTTTTTACCGCTTCTATCATGGGGAGTGCTCCGAGGAATTGTTTGGAATAATTCCCGCCGCCGAATTCCACAACCGCACAACTCGCCGTAAAGAAAAATTTCATCCCCCAGCATCTGGATGTGTGGCTATCTACTACGGTGCGTTTCTTCCGTAACTTCTTTCCACGCACCACCAGTTTGTGGAATCACCTACCTACCTACTACCCTCAGCAGTCTTTCCGAACCGTTACGACATTGGAACCTTCAAAAAACAAGACTCCTGCGGTGTCGCGGTTGTCCATGGGCGGCGTTGATTGCTTTCCATCACGCTTGCTCGTTTGCTCTCCTAACCCATAAAAAAAAGGACTGCAAAGAAACAAGCGTGTTGTTTGATTTAAAGCAATCAACGGCACCCATAAAAAATCTACGACACTATAGGCTTTATTTATAAAAGAATTGGCGGCCTTTAAAGATTCTGTAGGCTACTTTTTTGGCGGTTATTTAAAACTTAATATTTAATTTCAGTTTATATTAATACTATATGTAAATTTACCTTAATATTTGGTGTGTATAATTAGCTTAAATGAAAACAAACTTACTTATCCACATGCATAGCATCACAAGCACAGTGATACTAACGAAAAATAACAATGGCACTAAAGCAGGCGCTGTATATAATATTATCCAATATAATACACTGCTCATATTTATAACATATACTTCAAAATACCCACAGAATAAAACACTATACGTTCCCGTGTCTTATTAATTATATTTGTACCTAAATAATGTAACGATGTCCAGTTTATCGGTGATATCTAGTTTTATCAATATTTTGTTTAAATCGTACTGATATTCTTTTAAAATGTTAGAGAACTTTATCGTTATAATCTCATATTTAATTCTTTAATTGATAGCTAAAGAAAATATGAAAAAATACTTCATTAACTCCATTAGCGGTCAATAAAAAAATGCTTTGTCGAAAAATTTTAAAATGAGTTTGTTTCCATAAAAGTTTTCCGAACATGATATTCAAGTGGTAATATACCGAAGAACAAGTTTTTCGAGTTAGTAATCTCATATGGAAGTTGACTGGTTATGTATATAATAGACCAGACAACCATTGGAATAGGCGAGTGCTCTAAAGGAAGCTGCATCTTGGCTTTATTCTACCGCTGGACTTAGGGGAGGCTCATGTCCAGTAGCAGACTGCCATAGGCTGATGTGATGATGATGAATATAACGTACAAATTAAAATTCTTTATTCTACAAAGCGGCAAGGTGTGCGGATCAAACTATATAGTTTCATAGATAAACAAGGGGAACGTTCAGTTATGTATAATTAAGTAACATTCAAGTTACAAAGATAAAAATTTGCATAGTTAACACTTAAAAAATGTATGTTTCGTTCAAAGCGCGCAAATAAACTCAGACATAGTTAAAAGCTACGTCCGGGAAATTTGAGACTATATCAACCAATGCCAGTTGCTTATGCAAGAGCACTACATACCACTTGTTATTTATTTGGTTATATGTATTTGTTTTGGTTATTTTTTTAATTAAACTTTTTTGATTCTACTTTATTTCATTATTTTTTTTTTTTTTATATATTCACGCCTATCCTCCAGTTCAGGGGTTAGCAGAGACCACAGAGCTCCATCCGATACCATTCATATTTCATTACATGTTATTTATATTAACCATAATAATTAATTTGGGTTAAAATATAAATTAAAGTTAAAATTTAAAAAAATAATTGACTTGGGTTTCAGATTTTAAAGGTATTTTGTAAAAGTATAGGATATTTGTTAAACTAACAAAAAATAATATTTGTCCCTTATCCCTTTAAACACAAAACTTTACTTCTTAATAGTGGTAGAGCCACGCTGCAGACGAATACTTTGTCAGGAATGGTATATTATTTGTCTGTAGCATGAATGGGCCGGCTCGCCCGGTGAAGTACCACACTCCCGCAGAAAACCGGCGTCTGAGTGGTAGCTTACCTACCGCGCTTCGTACGGTGAGCGACCCAGTTCCCCTCCCTCTACCGCTCCCCCTCTCATTCCCACTCCCATAATAACACTTTCCTTAAAGGTCGGCAACGCTTTAGCATTGCCTGTGGCGCTACGGAAATCTATGAGCGGCGTTGATTGCTTTCCATCAGTGCCACGCCTGCTCGTGTGCCTTCCTATCCCATAGAAAAAAAATATTAATTTAAGAAACCAAGAAAAAAATATTTTATATGTGTCGGTAACTTCACAAGTGGACAATCGCCATATTTAATTGGACCTTTTGCTGATAACGAAAACAAACGGGTAATATTACATTTTGTTCCGACAGTTAGAACAAAATATGGAAAGAAACCTTGTTGCTGAGTCGGAAAAATATAAATATGTATCTAATAGAAATAGAAAAACTTTATTTATGACACCTTTTTTTACAATTACTAAAATTAAATCCTTAATAATATTATAATATACAAATAAATACACAAAGAAAATAATTTTAATCTAGCAAGTGTCATAAAATGGTTCTTGCTCAGCATATGCCAAGCGCTCCATTAGAGCAACCGGCGGTGGTTTTCAGCAAGAACCGACGTGGTCAGGTCGCGGACCACAGTGACGACATTCATACTGACACACTCGTACGTACAAATACATCCATATATTATATATAGCTACTCATATACACATAAATACACATACGGTAAAATAGAATTAAAATAAAAAGGTATAATAATGATACATGCTTATGAAAATAACCTGTGACAATAACGACACATTTGTGCGTTTGGTCATCTAAGGAATTCACAGCATCTGGCTCTAATACTACTCCCCTACATGCACCTCCATCCGAGGGACGCCCGCTCTCACGACATCTCCTCATGTCGCCGCCTTGCCCCCGAGAGGGTGGAGGCCCTGCGACGGACCCAAGGTAGGAATAGGTTCAGCCATAACTAGACGACGTCAAGTCGATTGGACGCCTCAAAAGCCGCTGAGAACAACGGCACCAAAGACCGGGGGGCGGTCACCTCCTTGAGCAAATGTCCGAGTGGTGGGGTTTCCAATCCCTGAGGCTCGTTCTCACATCCCTCAAAACGCGTTGCGCGGGTCGATTTCTCCGTTTGTTTGGCGCGAACACTACATTTCGAATGCACCGATTCTGTCTCTCTTTCTAACCATAGAGTCCACGTTTCAACTCCATAAAGGAAAATGGCGAATGTCAATGCTTTGATTTGCATTTTGACGATCAAAGTTATTCCACTCTTTCTCCATATGCATTAAAGACAAGCCATAGCGTCTTTGGCCATTCCGTTTCTCCCTTTTATTTCTAGAGCACAACTGCTGCCGTCGCAGATTTGAGATCCCAGATATATAAAGTGGTTCAAAGCTTCTAACAAGTGTTCCATTACTGTCTGTACACGCAGTACCACGGATAAAAAGAGATAGAGGTCTTGCTGAGGCCGCTACCACGCTATTTGACGATTCGTGACCACGACCACTCAAAGAGGTGGAAACTCTTTAACTATACACTGGTACCTGCTGTCATAATCATCACATGAATCACCCACGGGAAAAATTGGGCGTGCCCTTAATTTTTATGGGATAGAAGGCCAAACGAGCATGTATGTCGCCTGATGGAAAGCAATCAACGCCGCATATAGACATCAACGATACCAAAGGTATTACAAAAGAGTTACCGGCCTTTAAGGTGTGTGTATGCTAAATTTATTTGCGATTTGAACTGACTAGGATGTAAGTAGGTCCCACATTATTTCTATGTAAACTTTTATGGGATAGGAAGGCAAACGAGAAGGCGTATCAACCGATGGAAAGCGATCAACACCGGCCGGCCGGCTCGCCCGGGTAAGTACCACACTCCCGCAGAAAACCGGCGTCTGAGTGGTAGCTTAGCTACCGCGCTTCGTACGGTGAGCGGTCTGAGTTCCGGTGGCCCAACACCCTCCCCCTCCCACTCCCCCTCCGATATCCACTCCCACTCCAACTCCCATAATATCACTTTCCTTTAAGGTCGGCAACGCTTCCGCACTGCCTATGGCGGATGTCTATGGGCGGCGTTGGTTGCTTTCCATCAGGTGATACGTCTGCTCGTTTGCCTTCCTATGCCATAAAAAAAAAGATGTAGCTGCCGTATGTAATACGCCGTCTACAAGGACCCTAAAATAACATATTCATAATTACGTTTGCTGACGGTACGAGCTAGACAGGATGCAATTATCCAATTGACATGTGACCCAAGCTCGCAGTTAATTATGTCATCCAATAACATCAGACACCTTTTACTCTTATTGGGGCATATGAGCTGCGCAGTTCAAATTGTTTTATGAACGGTATAGTATGGTCGCATACTTTATTCCTATTCGGTGGTGTATTTATCTGCATAAGACGAAAAGTAATTTATGAAATGTCAGAATGTGTCTAAAACGGCACAAATGACTGTTTATTGGGGGGTGCTTGTTCCGACTCTAAATTACGGTAGTGAAAGTTGGGTTTGGGAAAGGAGTCATAAAAGCAGACTGAATACGGTGGAAATGAGAGCATTAAGAAGTGAGGGGTAACTTTGAATGATAGAATAAGGAAAGAAGATATAGGAGAGCGATGTGGAATAAAACAAGATGACGTGACAAGAGTTGAGAAAGTGATTCTTAGATCGTTTACGCACATAGAGAGGATGGATGAAAGACGACTGGCAAAAGAAATTTACGATGCGGATGTGAATAGAAGGGTCGGTAGGGAAAGATCAAGGAAAACATACCTTGACCAAATTGCCGAAGTAAGGCCAGGTCAAAAGTAACTCTTAACCAAAAAAACTTGCATCAGGAGAGGCGATGGCTTAGTCAAAGCCTCCACTCATTGAAAAGAAAATTAGATTTTCTACCACCCCCTAGTTTTCTAACAGAAATACAGCGCAGTCTAACTTTAATACCCTGTTGTTTACAATGCATCACGCTATTCAAGGCGAATTGGCGGGACATTTAGACTCGGAATATATATATATATATATATATAATATATCTCGTGAATATATTCGTGAATATATATATTATATATAAGAATATATATAATATACGATATATATATATATATATATATATATATATATATATATATATATATATATATATATATATATATATATATATATATATATATATATATATCTCGCCAATCCGCCTTGAATAACGTGATGCATTGTAAACGAGGGGAGGCTCGTGCCCAGCTGTGGGGCATATATATGACCTACAAAAAACCTTCTATTTATTGAACTATTTAAAATAAGTAAATGTTACAAATTTTGCTTCTTATTATTTATTATTTATTTGTTTTTATGTGCAGCTGTCAGCCTTTGGATTGTTGGAAATAATAAAACTAAATATTATAAAATGGTAAAAAACATATTAACTTTTCCTCGTTTATTTATTTTATGAAAGTGTTAATGCACAATATTAAAAAAATTAAGATAAATAAAAGTTATTTTAAGACAAAATTCAATAAACACATATTATTAACTGGTGTTAGGGTGCAATAGGTTTTTTATTTTATTCTAACGCCGGTTCATTGTAATTGTTGCTTCAAACGGATTTAATTACCTATCGCGAAGTAATTAGCCATATCGCCTCGTCAGCCTAATATCATAATTCGTACGTACGAGTAAATTTTACAAAAACAATAAAAAATTGATTGATTGATGATTTTATATATTGATTACTGATTTATATATGTATTTCAAATTTGAATAATGACCGAATCGGATGGTCTCAGCACGGGCGTGCCTGGTGAGAACTACTATGCTCCATCCAACTTCACGTGTAAATTGTCATAAATAAAATAAAATATCATAGTTTGAAAAAGTTTTAATAAAACAATTTTTACTTTAGGTATAAAAAGAGGTATTTTTTTGAGGTAAATACGAAATATTACATTGGATACGTTTTAAGATTATCCGTTAAATGCCATCAAAAGTAAGAATTATGAAAAAATGGTTCTTAGATTTACGTATTCCGATAACTAGGCCAAAGATATGTAAATACGGTAAACAGAATAAAAAATTGAGCAGTTATTTATTAACTGAAAAATAATAATTCTGTTTTATAATGTAGGTTAGTAAAAAGTAGTTTACTATGTTTTATTACATCAATCGAATAATTTGAAATGTTAATTTACAAGAAAGATAAGTTAATATGTTCACGAGACATTGTATGCTTACTTAGTTGTATTTGCTTTTTTAATACACCTGATTCTCTTTTTACTCGATAGATACGTTCCCAAAATATTCGTTTAAAGTTCGTTCCCAAAATGAGGTTAATCAATATTAAAAAAAATGTAGTTGAGTTTACTTAAAAATTAATCAAATAAATCAAATTCGTGTAAAAAATTATCGTCCAAAAAGAGAATTAAATGTATAGTTTTAAATAAAATTTTAATTAAGCACATTTAATTTAAGTATGTTAATTAAAATCTTCTGGCTAAATTTAAATAAACGTACAAGCTTACAAAAATATTACGTATTTGCAAAGAACAATTTTCAAAACACGCCTGCCATAATTATATAGCAAAACCTTCATACAGTATATATAAAGCAAAACCTTCATAAAGTATAGTAAAAAAACATAAGTAATATCAATCTTAATAAAAAAAAAAAATATTTTATTTTCTTAATTAATATAACTTACCGATACACACTAATAAGCATAATCGAACGCAAATGCAAACTATCAGAAATCCAACAAAAACACTAGGCAGACCAATGAATACAGCAGAATCCATTTTAAATTTATACAACTGTACTGGTGTTTAAACAAAAAAAGTTCATCTTTATACTGTTACCAACATTAAATATTATTATTCCGTCACCTTTTTAAAAATAAAGAAAATATTTTTAATCTGTGCTTGACGTGGTACGTGTCGGAAGGTATATATTCCTGCAAACCACTGATACGCATAAAAGGGGGCAATTAATGCAGAGCACTTTAATATTAGCGATAGCACGTTCCTATCTAATCTTCACATCATATAGAAAAAATGTTAGATGAAACGAAAGTGGTTTGTGACGTACACAGTGTGTTTTTTTTTACATAAATTCTCTTTCCCAGTGAACAAGATGCGGATTCAGTTTAGAAATTAAAATAATAATATTTATTTTTCATTATTAATATAAAAAGTATTATTTATTTCTTTTATACTATTAATTATTTATAGCAATGTTTTTTTTTTATTTTGTTGCACGTCTTGCAACTGTTTTTCACTGAGGTTATAAGTAAAGATCTTCCACCGTAACCGATACGAAATAAAATAAATAAATAAATATTTAAATAATCTATTCATAATAAATAATCTGCTTAAATAAATAATCTATCACAGTATCTTGACTATTAAAACTTCGACAAATAAAATTTGTTATATAATCATATTATTATTAATTAATGGAAATTAAACGAAAATTGGTATAAATTCCACTTGAAATATATCAAAGTAGTTTTAATTTTAAATACATTGCCATCTGTTGAAATGTTAACGAATCTATATCCAAAATGAACTTGAAAATACATTTATTGCTATCCGACGCTAGATGGCGTTAGTCATCACTATAAATCACTATTTTATATAATATAAAATTATTAAAATGAAATAAAAATAGCGTCACTGATGTAAGTTGGCGGGGAAAGTCTATCTATGTATATCATGATACATCCGTAACAGAGTTCCTCTCTGGATATTTAAGGGTGTAGCCGCAAACCCTTTCCTTGAATTATTGTTAATTCAAATACCTTATTATTTGATTATTTAGCTTTCAAAATTTGGACATAAATATCGTATTGTAAAACAATACTCACATTTTCCTGTTGCTTTTGTAGCAGTGCCATATTAAACAAAATAAAAAGGTGGTCGATATGATTATAGGCAAAATAACAAGTCTAATCCATGTTATAATGATTATTTCGTCTTCATCTCCCATAATTTTAATGAATATAAATTGTAGACAACACTGGCACTTTATAAATGAGTAAAAAAGTAATTGTAAAATACAGTTCTTAATTTAACTTGTTATGCTATTTTTTTTTAAAAGGTTGACAATGATCTCTTTTACGTAAAACCGTAAGCAATTCTTTTTTTTTTTTTTAATTTTGAATAACTTGGCAAAGAACCGCTTACATAATAATGATTGCACATATAAGCGGCGAATGATCGCTTGGCCCTTTTATCTAAAAATCAGTATCTGAAAAGTTATCTCGCTATTACCTAGATTAGTTTAGCATTATGTTCAACTTAAAGCATTTATCCTGTTCAATAAATGTCGCACATTAAGTGCTTTTGGTGTGGTTATACTTATATAATAGTTATTTTGATAGTGGTAGAGCTACGCTGCAGACGAATACATTGTCAAGTATGGCACAATATTTGTCTGTAGCATGAATGGTCCGACTTGCCCTAGGAAGTTTTTTTTTATGGCATAGGAAGGCAAACGACCAGGCGTGTCACCCGATGGAAAGCAACCAATGCCGCCCATAGAGATCCGCAATTCCACAGGCAGTGCGGAAGCGTTGCCGACCTTAAAGGAAAGTGAAATTATGGGAGTGGGAGGGGGAGGGGGAGGGGGAGGGGGAGGGCAGTGGGAGTTAGAGGGAGGGGGAGTGGGAGGGGGCAGGGGAGTTGGAGTGGGAGGGGGCAGGGGAGCAGGAATAGGAGAGGGATCGGGCGTGGGGGTGAGAATTGGAGGGGGGTGGGATTGGGAATCGGAGGGGTAGCGGGTGTGGGAGTGGGAATCGGAGGGGAAATGGGAATGGGAGGGTGTTAGGCCTCCGGAACTCAGACCACTCACCGCACGAAGCGCGGTAGCTAAGCTACCACTCAGACGCCGGTTTTCTGCGGGAGTGTGGTACTTCCCCGGCCGAGCCGGCCCATTCATGCTACAGACAAATAATATGCCATTCTTGACAAAGTATTCGTCTGCAACGTGGTTCTACCACAATAAAAAGTATCACACTCCTGCAGAAAACCGGCGCTTGAGTGGTAGCTTAGCTACCTCGCTTCGTATGGTGAGCAGCTAAGTGGACTGCAGCAGTTTCATAATGAATGTCTTATAATCACTTATATTGTACATTTGTGCTAATGTTCCGTTAAATATTTCATCGTAGCGACGAACGGAGAGCCGTTTCACTACGATGAATGTGAGAGGAAGGACGAATGAAGATGGATGAGTGTGAAGGAACCAAGGAAGGTGAGTCGGGATCGTAGCGGATGGAGATCTGTGGTCTCTGCCTAACACTACAGGGAGACAGGCGTGACTATATATATGTATGTAATATTGTCTATTTATAGCCAAAGCAGAAATGAAAAAAAAGAAATTCATGTAACATTACTTTTGAAATTAACTTCAGAATGCCATAGTTTCGATAAACCGCCACATTATTATCAAGAATTAGTTTATTGAACTTTGCGTTACGAAAATATGTTGATTATTTTAATTGATTTTTGGATAAAAGTACAATCGGTTGTTATCAATCACTTTAAAATATATTACGTTTGAAAACGTAGTTCAGATTGTTAAAAAAACAAATATATGTTTGAAGACATAGATTTAACTATAAGAAAAATGTACTTTGTAAAAATGTGTTTGTAAAAATGTATTTTACAGTGGTGGAGCCACGCTGCAGCAGAATACTTTGTCATGAATGGCATATTATTTGTCTGTAGCATGAATGGGCCGGCTCGCCCGAGGAAGTACCACACTCCCGCAGAAAACCGGCGTCTGAGTGGTAGGTTGTATACCGCGCTTCGTACGGTGAGCGGTCTGAGTTCCGGAGGCCCAACACCCTCCCCTTCCCACTCCCCCTCCGATTCCCATTCCCCCTTCCACTCCTACTCCCATAATTTCACTTTCCTTTAAGGTCGGCAACGCTTCCGCACTGCCTATGGCATTGCGGATATCTATGGGTGACGTTGGTTGCTTTCCATCAGGTGACACGCCTGTTCGTTTGCCTTCCTATGCCATAAAAAAAAACTTTGTATATTAGTATAATTATATGAAAAGACGACACAAATTTCTACCATCCTATCTATAATGTGTCACCAGTCCACATCATATTTTTTTTTTATCACCGTGTACATCCAACGATTGTCTGGAAGAAAACTCTATTGCCTATAAGACCGCCCTTTGTATATAAACAATATCATAATCAATTATTGAATGACTTTGGTTTCGGTGTACAATAAAAAATATATCAACGCAAAAAGCAAAAACGCTGTAAATGACACAGATTTTAATGTTTTTAATTGCATATTTGGATCAAAAATAAAATACTGCAATGAATGGTCTGAGTCTCGCGGCATACATTATAAATACAAATTTTATACAGCATTGAAACTGTTTTATCTGTTATCAGATACATTTTTTTCAGAAATATTAAAAGATTTTTGGATGTGGTGGTAAGTTTTCATATTGCGGTTTATTACGTTTTCGCTTTTTTGTGTCAATATCTATCTATCTATCCTCAATCCGCCTATAGTTCGAACACGCATCCTCACGTTCCATAAGCATGTCTCAGATTGCGGTGACGCCTATGTAGAAGTCTTTGTTTGTTGTAGTAAAATTGACGGGATAAAGCCCGAATATCGAAACAAATAAAGACGACCCTATTAACGTGTGAACGAGGAAGTTGACCATTCTGACGAGAGTGCCAATAAATAAGGAGAAGCGAGTGCCAATACATACATATAGACACGCCTGTCTACCTGTAGGGTTAGGGAGAGACCACAGATATCCATCCGCTACCCACCCGATACACCTTTCTTCTTTCCTTGACACTCATCCATAGTTTCATCCATCCTTCCTCCCACATTAATCGTAGGCATACGGCTCTCCGTTCGTCGCTTCTCGCCGTCGTGGGAATCAGTACGTGATGGGTCTGACATTGATAAAATATAAATGAAATATAAATTTTAATGTCAAAATACATAATTTGAAAATATAATATAATATAATATTATTATATATTATAATATTATAATATATATAAAAATATAAAATATAATATTTTATTATATAATAAGGAATATACCTCGACCATATTTATATTTAGTTATAGGTCGATTAATAATACATTTTTAACGAATTAAGTATATTAAGATGCGTCATAGTGAAAGATGGAAAGTAAATAACGGATTTGCTTTCGCGAAATACAATTTTAAAAATAATATATGTATGTTTACGAAACAAGAATTCAATACGATTTTTGACGACTAAAATGTACACAACACGTGTTTCGCCTTATCACGATGCGTCCTCAGTATAGTAGACTCTACGGAGGACAACTTACTGAAATCTCTACGGAAATAAAACTAAGTAAACTCTACGGAAGACAACCTGCGGAAACCTATACGGAAACTTACTATTTGCCTTCCGTAGAGTCTACTATACTTAAGGATGTTTCTTAATAAGGCGTAACACGTATTGTATACATTGAAAGAACGTTGGGTTGTATGTATATAACGTGCCCGCCGTTCTTCTTACGGCGCCACCCGGGATCAAAGGGGCTTCACAGGCACAAGGGGATTTCTTCAAATAAAGTTCTTCAAAATGATATTAATTTATTCTTGCGTTTCATTGTACATTTATATTTTATTCGTTATTATTAACACTTTTCATTTTAAATTTTAAAACTCAATAAATATATTATAATTTCAATATTTTGTGCCGGATGGGTGACGTGTCTATTCAAAAGACGTCAGTCGATTTAATGCTTTTTGTTTTATAACAATTTATTTCTTTTTCATTTTATATTTAAATTTTACGAATGTCAAAAAATGTATAATATAAAAGGTTTTAATGCATCAGTGATACATTTATGAATGTATCACTACAGTATATTGATTCGTGAACGCACAGTATTAATCTTCAAATTGTTTATCGCGGAAATTATATAGGCGGTTATTGACTCCGCAAAGTAACGCTTGGATCCATTAAGGCCTTCAGACTAAAATAAAAATATTTTTCGTAGTGTGGCCGAGAAAATAAAAGGAAAGATCAACAGTCTTTAATACCCAAAGGGCGAGAACAGAACACGATAAGACGAAACTCGGGTTTTTCGTATCGTACCTATAACAAAAGAATAGCTTAAAAGGTTTAAGATATATCTGTTTGTTTATCCGAAAGTTGTTTACGTTTAACAAAAACATTTTCCTGTGCGACGGTGACACTAAACGAATCAAACAAACAATGATTACTTTTGTTGTGTTGCTGGGTTTTAAAAATAAAATTATTTAATATTAGATATTTAACATCAGATAAACCGCATTGCCATAAATATATGTATACCCTACATATATTTATTCGGGTAACCTCACCAATTCCTGTTCTTCCAGATATATCCAGGTCTGTGTTCAGCTGTTGGCCATATATGGGCTGTGAAATAAAAAATACAGAGAGATTTCTTTCTCTCTGTTTAGATGATTTGGGCACATTGAGAGGATGGATGAAAGACGACTGGTAAAAGAAATTTACGTTGCGGATGTGGATGGAAGGGTCGGTAGGGGAAGACCAAGAAAGACATACATTGACCAAATTGCCGAAGTTTTTAGGGAATGACTACCGGCGAGCTTGCATAAAGAGAGTAATGAGTGTAGAGGAAGCAAGAAAAGGTATGCCGAGATCGTTAGCAGATAGAGATCAGTGGACCCCGTGGGAAACAGGCGTGATGATATGTATATATGTATGTAAACATAATTAATATTTATTTTCTAATTTATTTTCATTTCAATAGACGTACCACTTATAAACATTGTAATAGGTATTCAAGTAGACTAACGGCTTATTTTGGTCAAATTAACCTCTTTATAGGATAGAGAGGCAAATGAGGAAGCGAGTCGTTGGAATACAATATTATTATTGCGTTTCCGATTTTTGAAATATGATGCTTGTTTTTGTAGGTTCCTATTTCGTAACGGTACAGAAATACCTCTGAAGGTGTTAAAATAATTTGATAATTGAAATAATCTAGTTGCATAGGTGACATCCTCAGGTGGCCAACTGAGATTAGCATTCTCAGGTGTAGTAGACTCTACGAAAGCCAACCGTGGAAGTATATTCTTTAGAGTTTTCTTTTATAGAGTCTACTACAAAAGTAGAGTGATTGACGTTGTCAGCGTTGGTTATTCCTATGCACTCCTTCGCAAACACACAAGATTATATTTCGGATTTGATTTCGAGGATCTTAGTGTCTTGCCATGGCCGCTTGCATCAACCGCTTGCGCACCCAGACTGGTCGCTATAGAGATAGCATAGCAAACTGGGACTTATCAGCCACAAACTCCATATGCAACTGTGGGAGAGACACAAAAACAATGGCACACTTGACATCCTGCTCTCTGTACCCTGTCACCTGCTCAGCGGATGACTTTATGATGGCAATGGATGATGCGGTGTCAGTGGCCAAGTTCTTGGCTGAAGAAGAAGCAAAAGTAAGTTTCAAAACTATCCAGCTTTGTAATGGATTTCAGCAAAGTAACGCCTGACTCCATTATATATTGCAATGACTAAGCTTAGTTCGTATTAGATTTGCTTGTTTCTTTCCGATAACGCCTGCAATGTCATTTTGTACTCGAGTCTATATGATCACGATGCGATATTATTGATCAGATAATTCTATATCTAGCCGCGAGAGATTACTAGGATTTATTTTTGAAGTAATTTGCAACACTTCAAGATACATAATATTGGTCACATGATCGCGCGGCATATATATGTATCACATGAACATCAAGATTGTATACTAAATGCCAAACCACTTCAAATGATGAGTTCTCTGAGAACTTAAAGATTAGTTTGATATTTTAACAATTGATTCGGTTACGGAAAGATACGAAGAAGAAGAGAAATACACTGCAGACGAATACTTTGTCAAGAATGGCGTGTTATTTGTCTGTGGCATGAATGGGCCGGCTCGCCCGGGGAAGTATCACACTCCCGCAGAAAAGCGGCGTATCAGTGATAGCTTAGCTACCGCGCTTCGTCCGGTGAGCGGTCTGAGTTTCGGACGCCGAACCCCCACCCCACCCCACAATGATATTTTCATTAAAAGTTAGCAACGCTTCTGCATTGCCTATGGCGCTGCGGATGTCTATAGGCGGCGTTGATCGCTTTCCATCAGCTGACAAACCTGCTCGTTTGCCTTCCTATCTCATAAAAAATCACATTTACGAGTACAATATCATAAACAAAGCATAAGCGTTGCCGACCTTTGAGAAAGTTTAAGGCTTGTTTCTAGAAGATTCCAATGGCATATCGGTTCGAAAATATCGCTGTAACTATTGTACAGTTTCACAACAATATGTACGGAAAGCAATAGACACGACATTGTAGTTTTACGTGTCATTATGTTCGTTAGGTATGGAGAGAAAAGATGACGAAATAACGTTGGCGATTCTAAAAGCGAACAAGGCAACGTAGATAGGCGATGTATTGTATGTAATATTATAATTTTAACGATTTATTTAGCTCAGTGGTAAAGCTACTGCTTTCGGATTCAGTGATCGCGGATGCAATTCAAAAAAAAGAAAAAAATAATTTTTAATTAAATTTTTTTTTTTTTATAGGATAGAAGGGCAAACGAGCAAGCGTGTCGCCTGATGGAAAGCAATCAACGCCGCCCATGGACAACCGCGACACCGCAGGAGTCGCGGAAGCGTTGCCGGCCTTTTAGGTATGTATAGGCTTATATATAGTTACGAGAGAAACGCGCAGTAGTAGATCGCCACTCATCCAGATGGTGGGGATGAAATTTTCTCTGCTTGTCTCTCTAATCCGCCTTGAACAAGCGGTGGGTTAGGATCCGTTCTCTCAGGAAAAGGGAGGCCCTGTGTACAACACTGAAACGTGTGTAGGCCGTAGAAAAAATTTAGTAATTTGGTAGTGTTTCCTTTAATACAGAGTTTATGTAATAAAGGATAAGAGATAAGAGAAAGGGGCACACAATCTACGGAGAAATTAAAAAAAATAAAACCTGAAAATAAAATAAAAATTGGACCCTTCCCTCCAATTTACATCAGTGACGTTGAGTTTTAATTTCATTCTCATAATGTCATTGTATCATCACTTATATTGTTTAATTCTAGTGACGTATTACTAAATAGAGTTCGATGAGGAGGTAGAAATGTGAAACGAAATAAATGCGTGTATCGTGTTCTTTCAACTTGACTGCAAAAATCCATGTAAGTTTTGGTAGAAAGACCACCATTTTATGAAACGTATCGTTAAAAGCTGAATTTTATTATAAGCTGAACTTGTTATTATTGTCACTGTCTGGTTTACTTGTTACTGGCATAATAGTTATAACTAATTGCCATCAAAAAAAAATTAATTCTGATAGCGTATTTTATTACTATATATATATATATATATATATATATATATATATATATATATATATATATATATATATATATATATATATTCTATATAATTCGATCAAGGCGTAAAAGCTAATGAATTACCGTATATCGTAAAATTTAAATTCGACTGCAAAAATCAACAAAATGTTTTGGTAAATGACCGTGACAAGTTTGTCATATTATTTTATTTGATACTGTCATAACACGAATACCCAATTATAACTTATTGCCATCAACGAAAAAGAAAATAATTAAAACATATTTATTGTGCATATTCTAATAAAATATAATAATGGATGTACACAATCCAAAATCCACTAATGTCCAAAATCCACGGAAAGTTTTGGTTGATGACCATGACAAGTTTTTCTTATTATTTTATTTGATACTGTCATAACACGAATATCCAGTTATAACTAATTGCCATCAACGAAAAAGAAAGTAATTAAAACATATTTATTATGCATATTCTAATAAAATATAATAATGGATGTACAAAATCCAAAATCCACTAATGTCCAAAATCCACGGAAAGTTTTGGTTGATGACCATGACAAGTTTTTCTTATTATTTTATTTGATACTGTCATAACACGAATATCCAGTTATAACTAATTGCCATCAACGAAAAAGAAAGTAATTAAAACATATTTATTATGCATTTTCTAATAATAGATGTGTTACATGTAACATTATTTATTTGAACAGCGATAATACTACTCCAATAAGAGCATAGCAAATAAATATGATAGCTGACACTTTAACTTGTTTATTCGTTATAATGCGTTACGTTTGAACCGACATTACAAAGGGAGTTAAGCGGTTGGTGTTTCATTTCAAAGTGTAGTTTTTTCGACGACTTCCTAAAAAACGTATTGCAGAAAGTCGTCTTCTTATTTGTAGGGTTGCTACTACTTCGAGATCATGCCGATGTTTAAGCCTAATCTTTAAATAAATTCAAATTTATTGTCTAATTATTCAACTGGTGATTACCAGAATGATCAATCAACAAGGGACTAAATAAAATATCTACTTATATTGTAATATGTTACTGTAGGCGCAATGCGTAACCTCTTACCGGGTTTGAACTAACCTTTCCTTTTTTTTTAGCGATAAATAAAGATTGTTTTTTTTTCTTTTTTGATGGCAATTAGTTATAACTATTATGCCAGTGTCAATTAAAATACAACAATATCAAATCTCTTGAAGTCAGCTTGTCACTTTACGTCTTGATAAAATGGCGGCTATTCTATCAAAACTTCTTCAATCAACTTAAACAGTCACGATACTAGGATTTATTTCATATCATTCCACTTGTAGGCCTCAGTCGAACTTTATTGTATAATACGCCACTACAATTAATCATGTCACTTATGACAATAATACATTGCGGGAAAATTCCAAAAGTTGCTTTATTGTAGATTATCTTATGCATAATTTTATTTGATCACTGAAAATTTGATAACAAGAACAAACAAAACAATAAATAAAGACAACATTGATTTTTATAACTGCCAGCGTTTCTGTACCGTGATCAATAAATACATTATTGTATAGGCGACAAATACGTACCATGGGATTAAAATTATTACTTATTATAACCCGCTAACAACTAACCGAGCGGGTTATAACAATTACTTATTATAATCCGCTAACAACTAACCAAGCGGGTTATAATAAGTACTTATTATAGCCCGCTAACAACTAAACAAGTCTGTTATAATGATTACTTATTATAACCCGCTAATAACTAACCAAGTGGGTTATAAGAATTACTTAATATAACAACTAACCAAGTGGGTTATAATAATTACTTGTAATAACCCGCTAATAACTAACCAAGTGGATTATAATAATTACTTATTATAACTTGCTGGTGTACCTTTTCTATAAACCTTAAAAAAGGTCATACAAACATCGTCAATAGCCTTCGACATTTTAGAACGCAAATTGATTCGTTATGATAATACCGATAGAGCTCAAGGTATGTTAAGCAACCTTTTGCATAAGTTATTCAGGTGATGCCTTGTTGGGCAATCAACGCACCGTCAACTTTGCAGTGTTACCGTATAACTGCTGGCTACCAAGGTAACAATTGTTACATCTCTAAACATACCAAATAGTCCAAGAGCCAGCGGCCGCCAGACCTTTGTTATTTTATAATAACTGAAAGTTTCTCAACGCATGTCCCTAGCACTTATTAGAACGGTGGTTCAGTATGAAATTTAGATTATGTTCGCTTTGGCAGGAAACAGGTAAAAAAGGTGTGTAATATACTAGCTAAAATTAGTTAATTTATAAACCCAATTTATTACAGGATAGAAATGCAAACGAGCACGTGTGTCACCTGAAGGAAAGCAATCAACGCCGCCCATAGACATCCGTAGCGCCATAGGTAGTGCGGAAGCGTTTCCGACCTTTAAGGAAAGTGTCATTATGGGAGTTGGAATGAGAGGGGGTGGGGAGGGAAGGGAAAGGAGAGAGGGAAGGGAACTGAACGGCCGTTCACCGTACGAAGCGTACTTGACAAAGTATTCGTTTGCAGCGTGACTTCACCACGCAATTCTTCACAACTTCAGCAATTTGGTCAAGACATGTTCTCCTTGGCCTTCCCCTCTTCCGTTGTCAATTCCCCAACAAATAAGCTATTACCACCATTTCATTATGATGTTCCTCTAGACAGAAAATAAGAGAAGAAGTTAATTTCTCTCCTCCTTTGTTTTTTCTTTCTTTTATTAAATCTCCATGGCTTGAGACGGGAAAAATGAACAAAATTGGGGGCTGAGGGAGAGATTTTGTTAGAATAGACACCATTCTAACAAGACGTAACGTGACAAGCTGACTATATAAACTTATAAGTCGTTTTCAAAAAGGTTTGAAGCCAGAGCCGTAATACCATTAAAAAACAACCTTAACTCGCTTGCTACACGTGAGAATCACTGCAACACTCCACTCTATGTACGATAATGGGTGACGATTGTGCGATGATGGGAAGCCAATGTCCGAAAATTGACTGTTACAGCTGCTGTAATTTATGTCCGTGAGCACAATTAGGTTTTCAACTTTAACTACGACGTTCAACCAAGGAATATTCTACTCTATTTATATTAGATTATAGGTCGAATAATACTTGATCCTTGATCTGTAAGCTGACGAATAGTTTCCCTATTTGTGTGGAAATATTTAGATTTTACAAAATCCGCCGACGCTTACGCTTTGATGACGTCATGGGCGTGGAAACATGCGGTCGGTATAATCTTGGTACCTACTTGAATACGTCACAGGTGATTGTGTACAAGATTTATAAGAATTGTAAGTCATGCATATTTAATACCAAAGTATTATACGTAATTTGACCTAAATTTGAATCACATGTTTTAACCGACTACATAGAAAGAGGATTATCGATCATCTATATACACGTAATAGCCGGCCAACGATACGATAAAATATTATATTCTAGTTATATATAAATGTTTTTTTGAAAAATGGCAATTAAAAAAAAGAAAATATTTTTGTGTCTTTTAGAGCATCATTTTGTTTCAAAAAAAGTGATTGTTTGTTAGTTTTTATTAAAATATAATATCTTGTTATATGTATATAAGATACAAATGATTTTTTGAAAGATAGCAATTAAAAGAAAGAGAAACATTTTTATGCGTTTTCTTCTCTCTCAGAGTACCATTTCGTTTCTGAAGCGGTGATTGTTTATTAATTTTAATAAAACATAATATCTAGTTATATATAAATGATATTTTGAAAGATGGCAATTAAAATAAAGAAAAAACTTTATTTAAAGTTGCCAGTCGAAAAAATATTACGCTGCCCGACATTTAATTCAATATTCTGTGACAGACGATATCAAAGCTACAATAGTTTAATGAAGCACTTGTATTTATTATACAAATAGTACATTATTTACCCAAAAGAAGACATACAACATTTGTCACAGGTTTATATAATAGTAACTAGAGAGACGATTTCTGTTTCTTTCCAACGCAATAGTATTACGTAATTTTTAAAGATATTTTATGCAAGTGAATCCGCATTTATTACGTATGGCTAGAGACGAAGTAAAAAATATAAATAAATACAAAACGGAAGAACAAATTATTAACTCTAACAATACCACTAGTTTTTTTACTAGCTTGACTCTGCTACCTAAATACAGTTTGTTTTATTTAAACTGTTGTAATTATACGAAGTTTCATTTTAACTGGCAACTAATACCCGAAAAATTAAAAGAAAATTAGTGGTACTAATAGAGAGAAAGGAAAATGTTTGTGTGTGTGTGTGTGTGTGTGTGTGTGTGTGTGTGTGTGTTTGTATGTAAGAGTGATAGAAAAAAACTTTTATGTAGTTTTACTTTCCTTTTAAATGTTCATGGCCCCAAAATAGGATTGCGTATACCACGAGTTATATCTGTAGGGAGTTTTTAAGCTATGTATTTTTATTTATATATATTGTGAAAAATAAAGGTTGCTTTATATTGATTAGCCAATTTCGTATAATTTATTTTGACAACTGAAATGTCAACAAGAAAAACAAAATACAATAAAAAGGAAAACATGGATTTTCATAGCTGACAGCTTCATATAGGCTTTCATAGCTGGCTGCACATAATTTACGAAAAAAAAACATAATTTATTAAATAATAAAAATAAAAAAGTACTTACCAGTATTTTTATACAAGATAAAAACAATCCTTATGAATATTATTAATAACAAAACGAATATTGGCAATAATCCTAATATTTTTCCCGTAACTTCACTCATTTGATGTTCGTATTTTATGCTCGGATTTTCTGTGTCTGTATTATCGTCATTAAGTCTATTCATTATGGTTTAATTTTATTCGAAATTAAATTAATTTTATCACGCCGAAACACAAATAAATATTTAAACATCGAAACGTGTCAAATAACAATTATTTTTTTTTAAATAGCCAATTATATTTAGCCAGTGTCTATTAAAAATAATAAATCACTTTATTTTTATTTTTAAAGTGGTTTCCGAACTTTAAAACTCCCTTGACGCGTCGAATGCGTTTCAATGACTGCTTTGAGTTGTTATTTTTATTGTGTTCATCACTGTGCAAGTGTTATTGAATGACAGTGTAAGGCTTAATGCCTGGCAATAAAGATGGTTTTTGTTGAACACCATACATGCGAATGGATCTCAAAGTTTTAAAGTGATTCAGACGTGAAGAGATAAGAAGTAAATAAACGTTAAAAGTGTCATAGGGCTGTAATTATGATTGTATTTTGGTAGGGTTGGCAAAATTAAATATGTATTAACAATTTTCATGTTAATTAAAAAAAAAACAATCAATTTATTTGGATAAATTGAAAAATGAAACAATAGAAACAACAAGTTTAAGAATTATATAAAATAAATTCTATATTATTAAGATTTCGTGGTGGCGAAGGAAAGAAAATATTCAGATTATATTGATTTTAGGTATAAAAAAATAATTTTACTTTTACATTCCATAGGCATGTAAAAGTGCTGGGTACCAAGCCTTTCCATATCTGGGGAAATCGACAACTACTCACCACCCTATGCAAGTCGGATTAGAGACTCAGAATAAATACCTGTAGGCCATAAAGATATTTATTCTTATCCAGGACCAAACCCACTACCATTGACTCGGAAAGCAGTAGTTTTTGCTTTGGTCTGTGGGAATCAACTTAGAACATCACTATAAACGCATTTATTTTATTTCAGTTCGTTTCTACATCTTTCCTTATTGAGCTATATTGGACACACAGATTCCTTTTTTTAATCCTACTATTAATTCACACACTCTCTATATACATTTATATATCTTGTTCAAATTGTCAATCGTAAATAAATTACTTTTTATTCGTCAACTCAAGTTCTAACACATTTTTTTAAATTTGTAGTAGATGATAGTTGATGTTAATACAGTCTTATCAGATATTAATTTATGAACTCAATGAATAGTAGGACTTGTATTTTTTTATATTACTTGTTATCATGTATTCTTACATATGTCTGAGCGTCCTTGGTTATCTCTTTTTTTGTGTTGAACAAAGACTTTTGTAGTTTATTATTGTTAACAGGCTACAACAGGTTAACATATCCTTCTACATCTACGTATTTTGTCGGATAAATTCGGTTGGATAACCTATAAACACACACACACACACATATATATATATATATATATATATGTGTGTGTGTGTGTGTGTGTGTGTGTGTGTAATGAAATACGTAGATGTAGAGGGATCGCCTAATAATGATGTTATTACTATTCATTGTTCTTACAAATTCTTTTTAGATAAGATTATAATAAGTGTTCGTGTATGTAACTCAAAGTTTTCCTCATTATGCCTGCGGAGTTGTGTTCTCGCCGTTTCTTTTTCTTCGAAAATAACTTCACTGACGTTTGACGAATGAAACATAATTTATTATTATGTTGAAAAATAAAGAATTAGATTTTGAATTTGATTAATAATACAGACGTTGGAATATAACTTTTTTATCTATTTTTTATTAAACCTTTTTTGGGTTACAATTTTTTTTAAATAAAAATATTTTTTAAATAATGAAAAAACGGATACACTAAAAGGGTACAGTAGAAATAAAGAATATGTAACATAACGTTGGCATTTTTGCTTATTTGATGTTAGTTTATCTGTGTACAGTATATATGTGATGAAGATCACAACATGTTTTTTTTAAATGTGGGTTTATCTCTTTTGGGCCCGTCTAAAAAGTTAATGTAGTCAGATTGTCACTTAACGTCTTAATAAAATGGTGGTCATTCTACCAAAACCTATTTGTAGTTAAAAAGTCGCGATACACGCATTTATTTCATATCACTCCACTTAAACAAGTTGTTTACACCTTAATCGAACTATATTGTACAATATGCCACAAATAATAAGATAAGAACGTAAGATGGAAATGAAAAATAAACAATATAAGTGATGTAATTTAGCGGGAAAAGCCCTACATCACAATTGTCGACGGATTGCCATGATCCCCACCTATGTTGTATTATATAATTATACAATACGTATGTGTATAATTATTTTTTTTTTGAAGTACAAAATATATAAATATTGTTCCATAAATTTAAAAACGTGTGGCCAACCTATCGATGTCCAAATGGAATCGTTTCAATGGATGACGTCATCGCGGTAATTGTTTGTTTTGGTTACGGTGATACAATTTTATTCTTATACATTAATTTCTGGAAAGCGTGTCGCTTAATTAGAAGCAATTATTGCCATTGATATCTGAAACACCAGAGGCGGTACAGAATCAGAGTCGGCCTTCAAAAAAAATAATATATATTTTGAAAATTTATGTGACAACCCTGTCCATCAATGTAGGCAATTTCTGGCTATATAATAATTACTAGATGGCGTAAAAACCGAAACGTGTATTCTTCCGTGAGTTGTGCACATATCTTTATAGATAGTCTTTTGTTATCTGTGAACCAATTTCGTGTACGCGCAGATAGTGTATGATTATAAGAACACAGTACAATAAAGGTTTCTCGTCGTCCATGCATCAGAGCGTAAAGATGAAAGTGTTCGAGTAACGCGTCATTTTTTTATAGCAATGCCAGCTTTGCTTTTTAAAGGTTTCACGTCGTTCATACCTCAGAGCCTAAAGACGCGTCCTTTTCATTTTATAGCAAAGCTGGCAAAAAGTGCACTAACACTCTCACTTGGTAATAAGTTATACTCGTAATGCCGGAGGCGTCGTAAATGCGTTGTCGGCCTTAAGCGAACACATAAGCTCTTTTCTCGAATGCCCCTATGTTATATTCACTTGGGAATACTGCAGGTGCATTTGTTACACATTTGCACAGTTCATGGCAAAAAACTGGCAACAAATCGGACGGTGTTGGACGGCCAGTTATCACGTGGCATCACATCAGCGTGGCTCTACCACCATTTTATAGTGGTAGAGCCACGCTGCAGATGAATACTATGTAAAGAATGGCATAATATTTGTCTGTAGCATGAATGGGCCGGCTCGCTTGGGAAACTGCCACAATCCCGCAGAAAACCGGCGTCTGAGTGGTAGTTTACATACCGCGCTTCGTACGGTGAGCGGCTGAGTTCCGGAGGCCCAAACCCCCACTCCCTCTAACCCTTAAATATAAAATGAAGTAGAACCTAAATCGAAAGTAGAATTGAATAGAATTCCAGTATTGCTTTTTGAAAGGGCATATCCACATTATGATAGCATATTGCAAATTCGTAAAATCAATATACCGTGTGATGGGACGTAATCGGATTATGACTAGACATGAGGCTGTCACCTAGGTAGTCTATACTCGAGGTTGCAATCCCCGCATTGAGATAAATATATGTATGGCCTACATATATTTATTCCAAGTCTGGTTACCCCGCCAATCCGTACTGGACAGACGTGGTGGGTAAATGTCCATTCCTCCAAATATGGGGAGGCCCGGGCCCCGAGGGACATATGGAACTGGACACATGGACTGCGAAAGAAAATGTCATAAGGCTCTGTTAGAAATATTATATATTTCTTTACAAAACGATTGACGATAGAAATATATGTATACACATTTAAATTTGGAATCTGTCATTGTTATACGATTGTTTATTGTGTCTTCTCGTTTTGACGCCAATACTTTGTACACTATTTTGCGATATTCAAATAAGTTTCCGCGGTTTGTCAAAAGATGGCCCCACCAGAAGGTTATGGAGAAATTGTCAGATGTAAAACGTAATATCCCAAGTTTAGTCATCTGGCAACACCATAACTTTAAAGTACTAGTGATTCCGTATCAGCATCACGTAATTTTTTTCGTGCAAAAATGTCAAGTTTTATTCCGAATAAGCATCATTTGCGGGAACTTTTGATTTACTTCTTTAATGTGAAAAAATTGCAGCTGAGGCGCATCGATTGCTTCTAGAAGCATATGGTGAAGCTGCTTTAAGTGAGAGAAGTTGTCAGGAATGGTTTCAAAAGTTTAAGAACGGTGAGTTTGACGTTAAAGACAAAGAACGCAGTGGAAGGCCGAAAGTGTACGAAGACATGGAATTAGAAGTACTATTGGAGGAAGATTCGTCCCAAACGCAAAAACAACTTGCACTTACTCTACAAGTGACTCAACAAGCAATTTCACATCGTTTAAAATCGTTAGGAATGATTCAAAAACAAGGAAATTGGGTTCCATATGAACTAAAGCCGAGAGACGTTGAACGCCGATTATGCATGAGTGAAATGCTGCTTGCCAGGAATAAAAAAAGAGTTTTTTGCATCGTATAGTCACTGGTGACGAAAAATGGATTCACTAGGATAATCCAAAGAAGAGAAAGTCATGGGTTAAGCCCGGCGAACCATCAACATCGACAGCTAAGCCGAATATTCATGGAAAAAAACTCATGCTGTGTATTTGGTGGGATCAGCTTGGTGTCGTGTATTATGAATTGCTGAAACCAAGCGAAACCATTACTGGAGCTCTCTACCGAACACAATTGATGAGATTGAGTCGGGCACTTAAGGAAAAACGCGCCCATTACTACTCCAGACACGACAAAATTATTCTTTTACACGATAATGCTCGTCCACATGTTGCGGCGCCGGTAAAAACATACTTGGAAACACTCAACTGGGAAGTTTTACCCCACCCGCCGTATTCACCAGACTTAGCCCCTTCTGATTATCACCTGTTCCGGTCGATGGCACATGGTCTGTCTGAGCAGCGCTTCACATCATATGAAGACACCAAAAATTGGGTAGATTTGTGGATAGCGTCAAAAGATGAAGAGTTTTTTCGACGGGGTATCCGAATGTTGCCAGAAAGATGGGGAAAAGTAGTGGCAAATGATGGAAAATACTTTGAATAAAACGTAATGTACTTTTCCTTTACAATAAATTCCTAATTTTTTATAAAAAACTGCGGAAACTTATTTGTACACGTATATATATATATATATATATATATATATATATATATATATATATATATATATATATATATATATATATATATATATATATGTATATATATATATATATATATATATATATAATATATATACATCGAACGATATAAGTTTTCAATGCAATTTCTGACGTTATTACAACAAGGACGAACAAAAATATAACAGATTTGTCAAGATAGTGCATTATATTGAGATTCACGAATGAGATAAGTCGTTCTGAGATTTATTTTTATTATTATATCCATTATCACCGGAAACGCCGATTGATCGAATGGAATGGAATAAAACACTTGAGATAGCTTTTAATTATTTCCTTATTACGGAGATAATCACCTTTCTGTAAGATTTTAAAAAGAAAGATACGTTGTTTCTGTGTTAAGATCTCTGTTCTATACTATATATTATGATAGGGTTTCCGGTGGTAGAATTAGGTTTTTAAATATAAATAATAAAAATACATACATATTGTCACGCCTGTTTCCCACAGGGGTGGGCAGAGACCAAAGATCTCCATCCGCTACGATCCCGGCACACCTTCCTTGCTTCCTCCACACTTATCCATCTTTTCATCCATCTTTCCTCTCACATTCATCGTAGTGAAACGGCTCTCCGTTCGTCGCTTCTCGTCATCATTTTTTAACGAATGAGGTATATTAAGATTAGTCATAATGAATCCCACGAGCCGCAAGGGAGGATGTAGTCAGCCCCAGCAGAGCTTCGCATGCTGAGGTAAGGCAATATAGAACTCGAGGAGCTTGATCCCGGGACGGTCGGGATATGATACTACCGCAACGGAAGACAAGGAGTGATACGGTAGTAGCTCGGGAGCTCGAAATGGATGCCAAACTTCGCAAAACGGAGTACTGATTAATTGATAGTCTATTAATTACAATACTATCACAAGGTTTTTTGTAGTATTATATAGGCACTTATTATTTGTAGTATAAACAGGTTGGATCATACAGGTGAATCACAAAAGTCTTGCAGAATCGCGACGTTCTAAATACAAGCTTTGCTCCTGAACTTCGTTTGGTGAGCTTTGAGAACTGGACACCTAGCCTCTTCCATTTTTGTTATGGACAATAGGTGAATGAGTAAATGCTTCATATAATGGTAAAAAACTCTGCCAAAAACGTCAATAGCACTGCAAATGTGTTGCCTGCTTTAGGATTTTAGTAACATATGTATTAAATTGTAATAGAATGACTGAACTACAAGTAATTATTCAAACTATGTGTAGTGAAAACAATTATTTCGAATTGTGTAACAAATTTTAATTTGTTTTACATTTCATCATTATAATGCAATTCATTACTGATGTAATTTTGAATAATGTGAGAAAATTTATTTATACATAATTTTATGTATTGTGCCATCTAGTGACGAAAAGACAAAATTTTAAAATACTCTTCATAATAGTTTTTCTACTAGTTAATAGATGGCGCTAAAACAAACTAATATGTAAATATCACTTTTTTTTCATCAATCATCTTAAACTGATACTCGAAACAGATAAACTAATTTTAATAAGACTTTCAAAAGAAAAAAAACATTATATGTCAGGAATGATTAAAACTGCTATTGACCTATAAAAATGATTTAATTTTTGTACTCTTTTTGATGGTCCTTACAAAAAATTTAAATATAAGAAAAAAACACATCTTGTAACGCCTAACAATGGAGAGTTCAATTAAAATTATCCTTCAAGTTCGAACTTGTATCTCTTAATTAGAAACGGTATCGGTCTCCTTTATCGAAATGATAACGAAATAGATATGATGTAAGTTCGCTGATTTGAGCAAAACTGTCCGATATTAAAATAAATCTATAATTTAATGAAACATAATGGAGCCAAGAATGAAACTGCTCTTGACAATGAGGCAGTCTAGTTTCTTATGACGCTCCTATCCACAAACACATTCCGGCCGGAAATCATTCAAGAACAGGCAAAGAAAACAAATACGAACTTATATATAAAGAAAATAACTTCCTTGAAGGAGAGATAAATTATTTAATGTCAACTTGCGTGAATTCAAGTAAGCTTATACTATAAAGAGCAGAAAAGCTTTATTAACTTTTGTTTTGTATTTAATTATACGAGCTTCCTTTTTTATATAAATTTGTTTTATTTTGTTTAGTATATTTATAATTTCTATTCATTGTTGTTATTCATCTTTAGTACATATGGTACCTTAAAAAGCTGATCATTTATTTCTTTCATTCTTTTTATGTTATTTCACATGTGTTGGTTATTTGTGCTTTTAAATAAATAAAATATATTATTATGATAATGGATCATAGTAGAAAAATATTACGTCACGAATATCCTGGCTTAACCTGGTAATAACCACAACACACCTTACAGAATGTCGGCATCATGTAGTAGGTCGCATTTTTGTCTGGTGGGTCGCATTCAATATGGCTTGTTATTGTCTAAGTAATATTAATGGATAAAATGTTATGTGAATGGATGTTATATCAAGATAAATTTGTAATGTATTGAAATAAATATCAATAGTACAGTAACATATTTACAATATTATAACAGTAAAATACTATATTATAATACAATATTCCAAGTAATAATAACGAGTGAATTTAAGAAATGTATAAAACAAACATGCCACTTCCATGAAAAGAGACTGAAAATAAATATTATATTGAATCGAAGGATTATTAAAAGAAAACGATATTATGGATTATTTTATAAATCAAAATAAATTTTACAAATCGCTAAATGGATAGTTTTAAAAATCATAATTTTGAATTATTTTAATAATCGTGATATAGGATCGTGATTAAAAAATAGTGTTATAATAGTGATATCAAACTTTTGTTATTATTTCTATATACTGATTAAAATACAAAATAGTCATCAAATAGATTATTAGCCGTATTTTTGTTGCCAACTGGTTTAAAAAGAAAAATGTACACCAAATAGATAACAGTAATGCTAACATAAACGTGTTAATATGTAAATAAATATTTAAATTGATAAGAAAGACAGTTTGTATTACAATATAATATAATACGTTTATCACGTTATCCAAATAGGCTCTACGAAAAAAATTGTATATGTATAAAACATATATATTACTGGCATAATTATCAAAAATCATAACCCAATCAATCAATCGGGGACGTCCACACCCCGCGCAGAGGTGTGGGATCGAGCCTCGGGGATGAACCCCACTGCTCGTGCAGCAACTCAATGGGGCAACCGCCCCCCGGTCTTAGGTGCCGCTATTTCTAGCGGCTTTTGGGCGTCCTTTAACGACTTCGCGTCGTCGAGATATGGCTGAACCTATTCCTACGTTGGGTCCGTCGCTGGCCCTCTTCCCTCGCGGGAGCCAGGAGGCGACAGGAGGATTTCGCGTGGGAGTGGACGTCCCTCAGGTGGGCGAGGGTGAAGGGGAGCAAAATTATTAAGGTGTGGGTGTGGTCCATTGTCGGCTCGGTCGAACATCTTCCGAGCCAACCGGACCACAAACTCATGGATGCTCTCCACCCTGAGGTCCCTCGCTATAACGTCGTTACGCACATAGCGAGCCGCCCCCACGATGGCGCGCAGAGACAGATTCTGCTGGATCTGAACGCGTTTGCGCTGGGTTGCTGATATCAAAGACCACCAGGCCGGCGCAGCATAGGTCAGTCGGGGGCGAACGTAGGCCTTATAGACCAACAGCTTCGTACGCACGGGTATGCGGGTTGATAATCATAACCCCCAAAAGAATTATTTTTCATAACGCACTTTTAATGCCATCTAATCGATAATTTTAAAACGTTTCCGGTGGAATATTTCGGACGTACCTGTAAAATACCACTTTTTATTCGTAAAAGAAGAATGATTTTATAAAAACTTCTCAACCTATGAAAGGAAATTAGTTTTTTGTTGTTCTTGTAAAATTTACTCATATGCACTTTAGAATTCTGATAATTAATTCGATGATATATAAATATTAGCTGAAATTTTGTTGCCATAGAGTATTTATTGATTTAAAAAGAAAAACAACTCACCGAATATTTGACAGATATGTAAACACATACATGTTAACGCGTAAATAATAATTAACATAAGAAATGGTGCAAATAACACAATATAATCCATTTTGTAGTCTCCAAGTCGCACTAGACAATACTTCCTCTACGATTATTATCAAAAAATAACTGTACACGTAACTTGATAATGGCCTATCTATCAATGGACAGGTAAAGATTTGATAATAAACTAATTGCATGCGCGGTGTTGCGGTCAACAACCGAAATCTGATAAATAATTAGGCAGCTGCAAATTAATTGTTTTTGTAATATTTGAAATCGATTTTATGTAACGTCTTTTATTCGATTTGACTACGATAATATTTGAGAGACAACAGAAGCATCAATTATATATTTATCAATATATAATAATATCAATTATATAATTATATAAAATAAAACCTACGTTCATTCAATCATCCAATATCATATCATATACAATATGTATAAAAATTTTAATATGTATACATACTGTATGTATACAAGATATTTAATCTGTGCTACTCGATTATGTTTATAATCATTTCCATAGACAATACAATAAGAGTAAAAATCATAATTATTGTCCTTATTTAAATAAAGGTTCACATATGATTGAATAGAATTATTTTTGATGATACAATTAAAGGACACAATTTGAGGATAATCAAGATTCATTTTTTTACAAAACTATATTTAATTCAATAAAGCATATATATATACATATGTAAATAAAGCAGCGATAGCTGAATCGGTAAGGGTCGTGCTTACTATTTGACATGAGTTCATCATGAGTTAATCTTTCATTGGACTCATCTGGACATCTTGGACACATCTGTTTCCTAACACAAGAATTTTTTGCTCTTGTAATTATAAGTGCATTAAGATCATTTTGTTTTTTTTTTCATTTATGTATAGTTTCATTTTTTGTTGTTTCCTTTTTTTATCTCTTTAAACTCTCGTAAAACTTGATGCAATTTTATTTTCTATAGTTTTATTTTTTTTTAAATTTTGAGTTTTTATTTGATTGTATGACTCACATTATTGACTTGACACTGGCAGAATTCACTGATAGTTGCCATAATGAAAAAATTGAATTGAACACAAGCATTATTAGCTTAGCCGGAATGACTAATAGGAATTCTAGTAATATTAAAAATTTTGCTCTATATAAACGAAAATAATATTTATTATATATGCCAAACAAATTTTACCTTTACAAAACAAGTAGTAAGTGATCTGGTGCCAAATTTACTAATCTAAATGTATTTATATATAATATAATTCCTTACTATAATCATAAAGTTTAGTTTCATTTAGTTTTTCCTATATATTTTAAATAGAAGGCAAAGTAATAAATAGTAATATGATATAATTTATTCAGTTATGATTATCATGTATGATACAAGTAAATATCTCTTCATAACGTATGTAAAATCCCTTTAAAATTTGACGATTTTTTTTGTAACATGTATAGTATGCCTTATCCTGAAAACCGACTTCTGAATATGATTTATCTTCTTCTTCTAAGAGTGTCTCTCCGCCTTGCGAAGGTTGGCAGCCAATTCAGAAAACTTTCTTCCTCCTACGCGAGGTGCAGCAGTTCTGGAGCACTCGCTATCCCAGTCCATTCCTTGACTTTTGCCCCTTATAGTAGTGTTAAATATTTAAACTTAAATAAATAAATATATACATCAAAAAGTAAAATAAATGATACGTGTTCTTAACGGTTTTAACACCACACTATTATCGCCGAAAGTTGTGTGTGTGTGCGCACACATAATTGATGTGCAAAAAATAAAAATGCACCTGTATATGAAATCCATATAAAAAAACGAAACAAAATTGATGATTAAAAACAAATCAAATGATTCAATTTTGTTTCATTCGTCCGCCATCTTTAGTATTCGGTATAATCTTTCATCTCTCATCATCATCTTTAGTATAGGTATAAATGACAGCATATAAATGCTGCGTTGATTAGAAAATTATATCGATATGCTGATAAGAACAATATAACTTTAAGTAAAGTTCTCGCAGAGCGGTTAAAACCAGGAAGTAAAAGACAGCAGGGAGAAGTTATAAAATAAATGCCAATGCAAGGAGCACATTAATTGTGCGGATAAGTAATTGTGAAGTGAAATTCTTTCTTCACGTGTAGTTTTTTTTATTGTGTACCGTTGTTATGTGTGTAGTACAAGTGGTATGCTGTAACATTGTGGTAGAGTTACGCTGTAGACGAATACTTTTGCATATTATTATACAATGTAGCTAGAATGGGCCGCCTCGCCCGGGGAAGTATCACACTCCCGCACAAAACCGGCGACTGAGTGGTAGCTTGGCTACCGCGCTTCGTACGGTGAACAGTTGAATTTCAGAGGCCCAACACCCTCCCCCTCACCCCTCCCCCTCCCAAATGACACTTTCGCGAGACGCCTGCTCGTTTGCATTCCTATCCCATAAAAAAGATCTAGTCAATGCATATAAGTAGGTACATAATTTGTCTAATTTTTTTATTAAATTGTAGTAATTAACTATTGTATTTTTTTATAAAATGAAAAAAGGGCTGCACACACAAAAAAAATGCGCACACAAAAAAATTGAAAGGGAACACTGGTTCGTAGTTGTTACTTTGTTTGATATAACATTTTGATACGCGTTGATAACATGTATTGTGGTATGAATCATAACTACACTAAAATATTCATGTTACAGTCAGTTTAAGTAATTAGCATAAATGTGAAAAATCTAAAATCACACATAGAAATTAAGTATTCTAATTTTCATGAATATGACGACACAAACATTATTTTAAAGAGAAACTATCAACGCTGTCCATAGTCATAGTTGGAGACTTACATTATGAAGGCTACACTGCCTTTTTTGTATCCCTTTTGCAGCCCGTCTACTGACATTTGCTTCTAAAGTCTCCACTTTTTCAATTACAGCATATTATATAAAGCAGATGAAGTTATAAAAAAATCAAAAGCGTATAATGCGTAACTCCAAAAAAATAAATTTCTCACTGCTCATTTTTGATGCCTTCGAACGGATAATCTTAAACAGTGTCCGATGGAATACTTCGTATTTACCTTAAAATATACCTCTTTTTATACGTAAAGTAAAAAATGGTTTTAAAAAAATTCTTTAAACTTTTTTTATCAAAGATTTTATTTTTCATAAAAAAAGTTTAAAGAAATTATTAAAGAAAATCAATTTTTTTTGGACTTACGTCTATATGAGTAAATTTTACAGGTAAAGCAAAAAAAAAACACAGGTAAGATAATAGACTAATATATAAATATTCTGATTATTCTATAGATTTATAGGTATAAAATTACTCACTGAAAACCTTAAAGATGTATCTGCTTATCACTAAATCACATATTTGAAGATACGTAAAAATCAACATTAGAATAATCACCGCACTTAACAAAAAACATAACTCTTTCACGGACGAAAACATTATTGTCTTTGGTTTTCAACTCACTTATAACACTGATAAATAATATGGGTCTTTATTTCAAATAAATATTCTTATACAAATGACTTTAAATAAAGTAGTTTTATATGGGAACTAGTGGAATACCTGTAATGGAATAACGATACTAAAACATAATCTTATCGTGTTTTAGTTTAACAATTCAAATTTAAACTTTATGTTCAGAAGATTAAGCTTATAGTTGAATAATGCAATTTTAATATTTCATAGGCGAACATTTTCACGGTTTTTAAAGAAGCAGTCTACAATTGTTGATTTAATACGAGTAATCTTCCGATGGATGCAAAAACTTAATATATACCTTAATACGTTAATTTAGAGTATAATATTGTTGAATTTTATCTTAAAACATAAGAAGATAATCTGATAAGTCTTATCTTGCACTTGATAGTTGAATGTGAGCTCAATCCAATGTTAAATGTTATGTCGCTTTTCGCACTCGTGAGAATCAGGACGTCACGGGTGGCGAACCACGTCACCGTCATTTTCAAAAAATTAATATATTAAATTCGTCTTAGTGAATCCCACGAGGCGCAAGGGAGGATGGAGGTCAGCCCCAGCAGAGCCCTGCATGCTGAGGTAAGGCACCATAGTAACTAGGGGTGCCCGATCCCGGGACGGTCGGCGCGCTTGCGACTAAGCTCGCCCCTAGCCACGCATCCATTTGCACGGCAGGTGGATTGGCGGAGAGGAAGGGAAAGGATAGAGAAGAAAGGAAAGGACGGGAAAGGAAATGCGGACTGGGGGGGGGGGTAACCAGATTCGGAATAAAGACATAAATCCATACATATATTTATTCCGATGCGGGGATCGAACCCGTGACCATTGACTCCGCAGGCGGAGGGCCCCACTACTGAGCCAATCGGTCGACAATAGTAAAATTCTGATTGGCCACAATATTTATACGTACGTCAACCGTAGCTATCGGCGCGACCATTTACAAATAAAAATACGACTTATATTGTATAATAAATGATGATATACATAGATATAGCCTTTCACAATACATTAGTCTATATATATATATATATATATATATATATATATATATATATATATATATATATATATATATATATATATATGCACCACCAGTTTCTGTAACCAGCTACCCTCAGCGGTCTTTTCGAACCTTTAAGACATTAGAACGCTAGGAGGGCAAACGAGCAAACGTGTCGCCATCAGGCGACACGCTTGCTCGTTTGCCCTCCTATCCCATAAAAAAAAATAATAGAGTCAGGCGTTACTTTGTGGACATTTCTTATTATGTAGACAGTCAGAATTTTTATTAATGGCTACGCTCCGCGATAAGTAAACAAAAGCATAAATGTAATACTATTTGTTTTTTTTTACTGTAGGAAGTGGATTCATAAGGAACTTAATATAAATCTTACCGAAAAGCGGCCCATAGCAACTCTCCACTTCCCAAACACTGTCACCAACACCAACAATATCAAATAGACACCACCACTCTCCCACAATATACACGACACGTGTTTCACCTCATCATCAGGTATAATAGAATACGGAAGACTACCGTTAACTAAGTAAGTAAAAGCACAGGATTATTTTTCTACTTTTGTTTGCTTATCGCAGAACGTAGCCATTAGTAAAAATTGTGATCGCCTACATAATAATGGATATCCGCAAAGTAACGCCTGACTATTAATCATCGTTTTCCTGGTTGTTTAAAGTTTAATTTATTCACTATAAAAGGCTATCTCTATGTATATGTATTATTAGTATACAATGTAAGTCGCGTTTTTATTGTAGCAACAATGGACGTTCGTATAAATATTGTGGACAGTCAGAATTTTACTACGCTGAGATTGGCGAAAAGGAAACAGAAGAATAATATAGTGTGTTAACTAAAATAAGTGGAATATATACAATAACCCGCTCGATCCAAAGCGGCCTTCGTCTTAGGTCGTCTTCACCCTTTAATTAACGCCCGCAACAAACTGTCCCTCAGACACAAGCTGCTTCTTTACAAAACATGCATCCGGCCAATCATTTCCTACGCAAGTGTCGCCTTCGCGCACGTGCATAAAAGAAAAATAAATAAACTTCAAGTGATACAAAATCGCTTCATTCGTCGAGCCACCGGTGCTCAGGGGTTCCAGCGCAATATCGACCTCCACTGCGACCTTAACTTGCCGAGCGTCAAACAACACTTTAAAACACTCTCTAAGAAACATTTTGAGAGATCCGAATCCCATCTGAATTCACTGGTGGTACAATCGGTAAATTATTCACCCGATTTAAACGCGCGCCCGAAAAGACGACGCCCGCGTAACGTGTTACATGATCCGGACGACGAAACAGCGTCATTCGGATCCACTCACGACACCAACACTCACACGCACCCCGGCTCTAGCCGAGCACGTAGAGTAGGGAACACTTCTACACCGGCTGCTTACACGAGATTCTCTCACGTACCCGGTCGGTTCTCACCCCCTAGACCTTAGGGTCTGTGGGACTAATAGGGAATATAGTTACTAAAGTTCAATCCTCCCCTACATGTTTAACGTAGAATCATGACGAGTTTAAAAATCAGCACAAACACATATGACGCCGACACGGCGTCAGGCCGATGGAGTCTGCAATTTGCGCAGATTCCCAATTTTATTTTACTTGGGCCCTGAATACGATTAAGCTGTTAAAGCCAATAGGCTACCAGCATTAACATCTTCGAATCCTCTCTCTATACAATAACTAATCCAATTGTTACCGATATAAAGGCCATCAGCAACTCATAACCTCTTCACTATTATCACTAACACCAACAAAAGAATCGTCGATGACCAAGATCACACTGATCGGCTTGATTCTCTAGCGCTGCGGAGGAATGTCTCATCTCTCAGCATTTATTACCGCTTTTATCATGGGGAGTGCCCCGAGGAATTGTTTGGAATAACTCCCGCTGTTGAATTCCACAACCGCACAACTCGCCGTAAAGAAAAGTTAAATACCCACCATCTGGATGAGTGGCGATCTACCACGGTGCGCTTCTCTCGAAGTTTCTTTTCACGCACCACCCCTCTGTAGAACCAGCTACCTTCGGCGGTCTTTCCGAACCGATACGACATTAGCACCTTCAAAAAAAAGCCTACACATACCTAAAAGGCCGGCAACGCTTCCGTGACTCCTGCAGTGTCGCGGTTGTCTATGGGTGGCGTTGATTGCTTTCCATCAGGAGGCACGCTTGCTCGTTTGCCCTCCTATAACATAAGAAAAATCAAAACAGTCATGAGGATGCTCTGCACATTAATAACTATTCCATTAAATATTTCTTCACCTCCTTCATTATCCTAAGGTATCATTAAGTGACCCGTTGGTCCTTCTTCTTATTTATTCCATAAAAACAATTATCACCGATTCACATTCACAGGCGATTCACACACACACCGATTCACAGGCGAATATTAACAATAGATATACCAGCGATAACACTAGATATACCAGTCAAAAACGCAAATTATTTTTACTAACAACATATATACAGTAATATAAACTTTATAAAATTAATTCTTTAGTTATAACTAGAAAAGTCATGATATCATTACGAAAAAAAATATTACACGTAGTAGGAATTTTAAATTGAAATACCGAAAACAGTCATTTTGACTGGTCTGGTATATCTAGTGTTAAACACAATTATCTTTCTTTTATCCTTCATAAATACGTATGGATAAAATTAAGTAAGATATTTTGGTGTACATATCTAAAGATATTAAGCTTGCGAAGTTATGAAGATAGTTTCATTCGAAGTTAAAAATAAACCCGTTTACCCCAAACCAGTCCAACAGGCAAGTCGGTAATTAACACAGGAAGGTGTCAAAATAAGAAGAACCCCACGCCGTGAAGACAATCGTTCGTAAATCATTGTTTCATTTGCACGAACAAGGTTTTTGATTTTTTGGGTTGAGTCTGCAAAATCAGTGGGAGGCTAATTTGTTTGTTTACAAAATCACTATGGCATATTCGTATTTTATTTTTGAGATATGTTTCTTATCAAAATTTCAATGGTATGTTAGTTAAATGACGACCAGTTGGCTCAGTGGCGGGCACCTATGCTCGCGGTATCAATGGTCGCCGGTTCAATCCCCGCATCGGAACAAATATATGTATGGATTACAAATATTTATTACGAGTCTGATAACCTCGCCAATCCGTATTGGACAAGCGTGGTGGGTTATTTTCCGTTCTTCCAGATAAGTAGAGGCCCGTGCTCAGCAGTGGCTGATAAAAAAATAGTCTTATTTAAGGATTAAAATTAAGTAGAGAATTAGAAAACAAATGGTAAAAACCTACTGTGGTTTTCATTAATTATACTATTGTTATTATATTTTATCTTCGTCTCGATTCACGCTACGTTCTTCTCCACTCGACTTTATGCAGGGTCACTTACACGTGGCCGTGAGCATACGGTAGAAACCGAACCGTAACATGTATTTCCGATGTACATGTAGATCTGATGCAGGGATCGAACCTGTGACCACTGACTCCGTGGGCGGGGGACCCCGGCACTGAGCCAATCGCTCGTCATTACACTAATATACCATTGAAATTTTGATAACAACATATTTCCTAACAAACTTATTATTATATTATTTTGTTATTATTCTACTTATTAATGGAGTCAGGCGTTACTTTGCGGAAATCCATCACTATGTGGACTGTCAAAAGTTTTACTTAGCTAAGATCCGCGACAAGCAAACAATAACAGAAAATCAATAATGTGTGTTTTTCTGCTGGATCAAGTGGATTTATTTGGAACTTAAACCAAAAACTTAAAAATCGGCCATCAATTCTTCGCCCACCAACCACTATACACAACACCAAACGCACACTACCACTTTTCCATCTTGTAAACGTCACGTGTTTCGCCCCAACACGAGGCATCTTCAGGTATAGTAGACTCTACGGCAGACAACCCAAAAAGTGACTTTTCGGTTGTCTTCCGTAGAGTCTTCACTTCATCCAGCAAAAAAACATACATTATTGATTTTCTGTTATTGTTTTGCTTGTCGCGGATCTTAGCTAAGTAAAACTTTTGACTGTCCACATATTATTCTACTTTTTAAAACTTATGAAGAAAACTTTATGAAGATTACTAGTATCCTTCTTTGGTTACAAAAAAGGATGACAAAGGATATTTAAGGTTAAAAACAACAAATCAAGAAAAAACAAGAAGTTTGTAATAATGAAAGCCATAACAAATATGAGTACAAAGAAACAATATATTTTTATGGGATAGTGGAAGAAACGTCCAAGCATGTCGCTTGATGGAAAGCAATTAACGCCCATTAGCCCATAGACGTCCGCAAGACCATAGGCATTGTAAGCGTTGCCTGCCTATGAGATATGTGTAAGCTTCTTTTTTTGAAGATTACAATGTTGTAATGAAAAACCGCTGGTGCTGGTTGCTTGATTAATGGAGTCAGGCGTTACTTTGCGTAAATCCATTACTATGTAGACAGTCAGAATTTTTACTTGGCTAAGATCCGCGACAAGCGTATAAAAATGCAAAAATAATAATGTGTGTTGTACTACAAGAAGTGGATTTACGGTGGTCTTCCGTAGAGTCTACTATACCTGATGATACCTACTGATATGCCTGCGGCGAAACACGTGTCGTGTACATTGTGGAAGAGTGGTGGTGTATGTGTTCGGTGTTGTTGATAGTAGTTGCGAAGTGGAGAGTTGCTGATGGCCGTTTTTCCGGTAAGATTTAGTTTAGTTGACCTATAAATCCACTTCTTCCATTAAAAACACATATTATTATTTTTCTCTCTGTTTGCTTAGCTAATAGTTGTCTTATAGTCATAGAGCCACACTGCAGATGAATCCACCCCCCTCCCTCTTTGCAGTAATGAATCTCTCATTCATCGCTTCTGTACCGCCTTCGGCACTACGGATGTCAATGGGCGGCGTTGATTGTTTTCCATCTGGTGACACGCTTGCTCGTTTGCCTACTTATCCCATAAAAAAGAAACTTAATAGACCGATACATTTATCAAGCCTTCATAAGAAAACGAAAATTTAAAAGCTAAATGCGTTATGCGGATATCTTTAAAAATTCTTTTATCGCTTATCAAGGCATAGGACTTCTGCGGATGTTCCAGTTCGGTTCGGTTAAATCCAGTTCTTCCTGTCTTAACGTACATGGGAGTCTCTGGTACACGATCCATGTAGTACTCCTGCCAAAAGTTACATTTACTTCTGGCTATTCCATCAGTTATTATTTGTAGCCATTTTCCGCCAACATTAATATCGTTATAGAAATCCAACTGAAATTTGATAAAAAAAAAACATTTAATTATACCATTCCTATGTATTAATTAATTTATTTAAGGATGCCAATAACTCATATATTAAAATAATATATGTAGGCGTATTAGAATTCATATCATTATTTATTTATTTTATACAATAAACAAATAAGTATATATGTTTTAAGACGACCGATTGGCTCAGTGGCGGGACCCTCCGCCCACGGAGTCAACGGTCGCGGGTTCGATTCCCGCATCGGAATAAATATTTATATGGATTTATAAATGTTTATTCCGAGTCTGGTAACCCCCCCCCCCCCAATTCGTATTTCCTTTCCTGCCCCTTCCTTTCTTCTCTATCCTTTCCCTTCCTCTCCGCCAATCCACGGTCTGCCGTGCCAAAGGATGCGTCGCTAAGGGCGAGCTTAGTCGCAAGCGTGCCGACGGTTCCGGGATCGGGCTCCCCCGGGTACTATAGTGCCTTACCTCAGCATGCAGGGCTCTGCTGGGGCCAACCTCTATCCTCCCTTGCGGCTTGCGAGATTCACTAACACCAATTTAATATACCTAATTTGTTGAAAAATGACGTCGACGTGGCTCGCCACCTGTCACGTCCTGATTCTCACGAGGGCGATAAGCGACCAATGGAGAGCCGTTTCGCTGTGATGAATGGTAGCGGATGGAGCTCTGTGGTATCTTCCAACCCCTGCGGAGGATAGGCGTGAGTATATAAAATGTCTTAAGACGCCATCTGTTGGCAGATTATGTAAGAATAATATTGAGTTATATAAAATAATTATAAGAATTGTAATTTGTATAAAATAAATTATTTAGAATTATCTAAAATTCATATAAATATTTATTTTGAATATTGAGCTAAATTTTAAGCATTGATATGCAGTAATTTCATTCGTTTGTTAAAAAAGATATTGTTGATGTTACCGGTTGGTAAGTGGAGAGTTGCTGACGGCCGTTTTTCGCTAAGATTTAGTTTAAGTCCCCCATAAATTAACTTCTTCCAGTAAAATACACACATTATTATTTTTCTATTTTTGTTTGCTTGACGCGGATCTTAGCTAAGTAAAAATTGACTGCCCACATAGTAATGAATTTTCGCAAAGTAACGTCTGACTTTATAAATCATATTTACGTTTATTTAACGTAAAAATTTTATTATTATTATTTAACGTAAAAATAAATTTAATTTTGTTTGTTTATCAAAATAAAAAAACTTTTTGTTAGAGGGGTGAAGAGAATACTCTAATATCTCTAACTCTTTATAAAGAGGATATTTTTGCTAGCTATAAAGACTTTTGTTGACTACATTCTGAGCTATGTGAAAAGCGACACATATATAGTGATATTTTACCTGATAAAATACTATGGTCATCGGGCAATTCGAACTGAAGCGTTGTATGTCTGCGTAGAAAAATAAACCAGGCGCAGGTCTTTCGTATTTCTCGTATGATAACCTGTACAACTTATAATAAACTAGGACTTTGTTCAATTCTGAAAAAAAATTTATATTAAAATATAATAATTCTTAAAATAATGTCTTTATAATTAATTACAAATGATATACATCAATAAATACATATATGTCACTCATCACTTTTGTCAGAGATCCTACAACTGGAGAAGTCGAGTGCTGGAGTAGAGATCGCGTCTTGGTAAACGTAGTGTGGGACGTCCCTCTAGATGGTGGGCTAGATGATGACAATGGCAGCCGATAGATCATTAAAATTATTGTTATTCTTCTTTTTTTATATATTTCTAATTTTTTTTTTAAATTTAATTTTATCTATTCAATTTAATAATAATTCATTATTACATAATAGTTAAAATGTAGCCATATTGTGCGAGAATTTAAAGAGTTATAGTCCAGGCGTTGTTTTTGTGCCTAATAAATAAAATAAATCTACGTAAGGCGCCTGGCAGAGACAATGATTGAAGCCGAAGATCGGGATGTATGGCGCTTCTTGAGAGAGGCCTATATCCAGCAGTGGACTGCCGTAAACTGTTGTTATTGATTATGACGACATTTAATTAAGTTTTAAACGAAAATGATTAACAACACCATTTCGAAACAATCAAAAATATTTTAGTATGTATAAAATGGTACATTGGCTGCTATTTGCATACAGAGGGTGTTCCATAATCTGTGATTCGCCCTACCTGATTGCTTTCCGTCAGGCGGCACGCTTGCTCGTTTGTCCTCGATACCATAAAAAAAAAACAAAAATAAATTGATTGTAAGGATTACAAATTCAATCCACGGATGGGTTATTGGCAAGCTTTATCCACAAAATGGATTGAAACATCAATCTTAGATAGCAAAAGTTCGATCTGGATTGGAAATTAATATCGGGCGTAAGATATTTCGTGGGGAGGGGTTTAACTCTGAGGCTTATGAAACCCCTGCCAACACCTTTGGCCTTTCCATCAGAGGACACACATGCTCGTTTTCTTCCTCTTCTATAAAAATCTTCCGATTGGCTCAGTGGCGGGGCCTTCCGCCCGCGGAGTCAATGGTCGCGGGTGTGATTCCCGTATCGGAATAAATATATGTATGAATTTATAAATATTTATTCCGAGTCTGGTAACCTCCCCAATCCGCATTTCCTTTCCTGCCCTTTCCTTTCTTCTCTATCCTTCTCTATACTATAGTGCCTTATCTCAGCATGCAGGGGCTGACATCCATCCTCCCTTGCGACTCGTGAGATTCAATTTTAATATACCAATTAGAATTAAAATATACCTAATTTGTTGAAAAATGACGGCGACGTGGTTCGCCACTCGTCACGTCCTGATTCTCACGAGGGCGAGAAGCGACCAATGGAGAGCCGTTTCGCTGCGATGAATGGTAGTGGATGGACCTTTGTGGTCTCTGCAAATCCCTGCGGGTGATAGGCGTGAATATATAAAAAAAATACTGACTTTTATCTAGAGCGAAATACGACTCGTTATAGAGATGGGTTGCGAAATCTTCTTGAGGTGCGTTGAAACCGTATGAAGAAGACTGAAAGATTTCACCTCGCCTTAATGAGGTATGTACATAGATTTGTGTATTATTCTTTATCCACGCGACGTACGGATATATCTCTATGTATCTTGCAGGTAGTAAGCAACCGGGGCCCTTAGTAGTAACACCCATCTGAAAAAAAAAATACATTGTCAACGTACGACGTACTCCTTTTTTATTTGTTTTTAAATTTCTTGTTTCAAATTAATCCATAAAAAAGAAGCCTCACAGGACACTCGGTAGAAGTGAATTTTTATTTTTAGTTACTATATATGGTATTGGGTATGAGCGTAGCCTGAATCGAGAAGATGGTTCGATCTCTACCGTGTGCTCACGGCCACGTGTAAGTGATCCTATATAGAGTCGAGTGGAAGAAATCGTAGCCTTAATCGAGACGACGGCTGGGTTTCTACTCTATGCTCACGGTCACGTGTATGTGACTCTGTATAGATTCGAGTGGTGGGGAGCGTAACCTGAATCAAGACGCCGCCGTCTCGATCTACGATTTCATTCCCATACCCTGAGATAAGATGTCTCACCATAAGCGCAACGAACAATTGACGCGATGACATCATCCATTTGTACATTTGTTTGTATTTTTATGGAACAATTACATAGATTTTGTATGAAAAAAAAATTCGAGGCAGTCACGAGAATTGCCAACAGAAATGAAAACTTAAAAACTGTATTTTGAAATTTCATATAAATTATATAAGTAAATAAAAATTGAAGTTTTAATAACATATAAATAATAAAAAGTAAATAAATTAATATTATTAATTAATAATGTTTTTAATAAATAAATAATTTTAATATTTTAATAATATATACCTTAAGCACTGGCATGTTGCTGAGGCCAACCTATAGATTTTTTCCCTACCCAGAGTCGTGAAATGCGACTGTAGAAGTTTTCACTTCAAAAGATATAGTAAAAAGTGACATTTTATAAAACTTTTTTCTTTTGGAATAAAAAAAAGTTTACACTAATTCTCCTCGTATTAGTGTAAAAAAACTTGCAGTTTTAATTTTCTTTTTTTATACTTTTGTTTAAATTTGTTTCCTGCTTTCAGGCTCGCTGGCTGCGGCTACATATCACAAAAGAATGTATGTTATGCGAAGAAATGCAAAGGGAATTACAAGTCTAAATTTCACCAATAAATAGCCGCCAGCAAATCCTCCAGCACTCAACGTAAAACGCCGACAACGTAAAACACACAATAGCATTCTTTATTGTAAACATAACGCATTTCGCCTCGACCTGGGGCATCCATCATAGTAGACTCTACTAAAAACAGCCGTGGAGTCTAACCAAACGTATTAAATTTCATCATACATACATACATATCGTCACGCCTGTCAGGCAGGCAGGCGCCTGTCAGGCGGGCAGGCAGAGAACACAGATATCCCTCCGCTACGATCCCAGCACACGTTCCTTGCTTCCCCTTACATTCGTCGTAGCGAAACTGCTCTCCGTTAGTCGCTTCTCGCCCTCGTGAGAATCAGGACATGACGGGTCAGTCAAGTCGCCTTCATCAAATTTCACGATTATATTAAAGAGTAACCATACCAACGTCCAATCATTACTAGCGTTGCTGACCAGCGACATTCCAGCTTCATATAAGCACTCCTTTCGATAGCCTAAGGTTTTGAAACATATAAAGTGCTTAGGCCATAGTCCGTGAAAGTTAATCTGAAAAAAGAGCATTGTTTTAAAGGACAGGGAAGCAAATCTCCAAGGATGTCACCTGACCTGATGTCACCATAGCAAGCAATTAATACTGCCCACAAAAATCTACAACACCATAGGCATTGAAAATGCATTGCCGGTCTTTGATATATGAGTAGGCTAGTTTTTTTGTTTTTTTTGAGGTTCCTAGTTCCTAGCTGAAGGACTATATAAAAGGACTATAGGAGGAATAGTAGAATGCTTGGAATGAAGTTTCGGGAAAAGCGCACCATACTGGATCTCCATTCATCCATACAACGGCCTCTGTGTAAGGAAATTGCTTTACGTGTCTTCAAGCCTTTGATGATACATTCTTCTCGTCCTCTATAATAACCTCAAGCGGTAATAATCTCAAGTGGAACGAACAACTGTCTAAAAGAAAATTTTAGTCAGAGGACTCGAATTATTATACAAGGGATATATAATACTTCCTTCTTCTCTTCCCTTGTATTATATAATTCCAGCGACTGAATTCAAAGAAAAGAAAAGCACTTTCAGATCGCCACAAAGAAAAGTTTAATCCCCAACATCTATATCAATGGCGATCCAGTACGGTGTGTATTTTTCCATAACTTCTTTCTGCGCACCACCACTTTATGGAACAGTTACCTCCAGCGTTGTTACCGCTACAATTTTCTTAAAGACCGGCAACGCTTTGCATCGCCTATGGTACTGCGAATGTTATGTGCGGCATTGTATGCTTTCCATCGCGTAACGCGCCTGCTCGTTTGCCTTGCTGTCCCGTCAAAAATATATACACCGTGACTTTTTAATTACCCGAGAAAATTAAGTAATATATTCAGTTATCGATATACATTAAATTTGGCGAAGAAAAAAAAAATTATTTTTATGAAATATTTATTAAAAATGTCCTTAATATACACCAAAAATTATACAACAAAAATCTTGCTAATTCAAATAGACATCATTATCATTCCAATATGAACTGCACCCAAACCAACCTAATTTGGACGCGTAATATTTACGTACGGAAGGGATAATTATGAATGAAAACAATTTGCGCAACCTGCCGACAAAAGACGCTTTTTCTCTTTGGCACACGCTGTTGCCATACATGCGTCTCATGTATAGTAGTAAACAAATACTACGAATATGGCGTACAAGTATTTGATGCATTTACAGGATTTCTTTGAAGGCCCATAAAACAATATTTTTGTATGAACGCTATAATATTTGAATGTTACTTACTGACGTACATATTTTTACAAACGCAAATTTTAGATTTCTCGGGTAATTTAAAAGTCACGGTGTATAATATATATTTAATGTTTTCTTGAACGGATTCAAGGAGACTTCGGTTGTTCTATTCTATAAATATGTGTATAAAAATACCTTCTCTTTTTCGTAAAACTTCTCACACTTTACTGCCCCAAAGTATGTTACTTTCTTTATTTCTTGCTGATAGTGTGGCCCACCTGAAATACGATGTAAAAGAAACAAAAATAGAGGCAGAGCTTTAGCACACATAATTGTAACTTGGTTACTGGCCCACATTTTTATGTATGTGAAATAATTAATGAATAAAGAACATTTCCTTAGAGTATAAAATATTTATATGTTTATATATGTATGGTTTTATATAGTATGTATTGTTATGTACATTACTATTATATTTTGTTGTTGTACGCTTATTTCTATCCTTACAGCTTATCTTATCTCTTTTTCACTCGTGGGTTTGCTGGAAGAAAATTCAATTTTGAGTTAAGCTCGCCCTTGTACATCTTCTTTCCTTTTAATTGTTGTATGTCGTGTTTTCTTTACAATAAAGTATTAAAAAAAAAGGTTCTGGTACAATAAATATTGAAAACAAAAATTTAAAATATACAGCAGAAATATTTATACTTCGCTTTATATATCCAACGTTGTATAAACTTATCCATTTGCGCATAAGGTTGCGGTCCTCGGGAAGTTTAATTGGTTTCCCTGAAATGTCACAAGATCTTTTATATATCTATATCCATTTATGGATGAATGCGACAATTGTCATGTAAATATATCGTAAGCGTATGAAGTATATGACAACAATTATGATTTAGTTGTTTTTATATATATATATATATATATATATATATATATATATATATATATATATATATATATATATATATATATATATATATATATATATATATATATATATATATATATATATATATATATGTATATATATATATATATATATATAAATGGATAGCTATTTTGTTGGTCTCGCTAAAACTAAAAAACGGCTTTACCGATTTGAATATTTTTTTTTATTCGCTCTAATACAATGAATGTTTACGATAATGTTTTAAAAAAATATAGGGAAAAAATGCTAGGGAACAGCTTGAAAATGAAAAATTTTTTCTTCCTTTTAGTTTCAATAGCTGGCGTTCGTGATGGCTTTATCGTATAACAAGACATGTTGTTCAAAACAGTCGTCTCCTTTGTGTGATTTTGAAAAGTGTTGCATACCTAATTACTAACATACCAGGAGAACATAAATACAAGGGAACCTAAATTGTAAGTGAATCGAAGTTCCCCGGGCTACTTTATTTATATTTATTATTGTTTTGTCTTTTATCTACATTATTTAAAGTAATAACTGACGTTTCCTCTTGATGGCACCCCTACATACTGGCATGCTAGGATTGGGTATTTGTAATTTACTCATGTAAGAATGTGTAGTATTGGATCGAAAACACGCTGAACGTAGTTCCACAGGGCTGCGGTGCGCGGAAATAAACTTCGGGAATAACGAACCATTTTGGATCACTACTGATCCAGGTGGTGGAGATGAAACACTATTTATGGCAAGTTGTGCGGTGATGGAATTCAACGGACTTAAATAATTAAGGTCGCTGAATTCCATTCCGAGTCTGATAACCTATCCGCATTGGACAAGCGTGGTGCGTTTAATGTCCGTTCCTCCAGAAATGGAGAGGCTCGTGCTCAGCAGTGGGACGTATGTGGACTGTTAACAAATAAAAATTATCCCGAACAATAATTCCTCGACACACTTCCCACGATAAAAACGATAAAAGATTATATTCTTATAATATTAGCTGCTTAGATTGTTTGGGCAAATAGAGAGGATGGATAAAAGACGACTGATAAACGAAATTTACGTTGCGGATGTGGATGGAAGGGTCGGTAGGGGAAAACCACGGAAAACATTCTTTGACTAAATTGCTGAAGTTCTTAGGAAAGGCCAGGTGAAAAGTACCCTTAACTAGTGAGCTTGTATGAAGAGAGTGACAAATTTGGATAAGACAAAGGAAGTGTGACAGGATCGAAGCAAATGGAGGTCTATGGCCTCTGCCTACTCCTACAGGAAACAGACGTGATATGTATGTACATATGTTATTGTTATAAGATCATAATATGATATTATATTAAATTATATATCTCAATAATACTTTTAGTGATTCACCAATATCACGGAAGCCAATTCGCTTCTATTTTAGTTAGTACGCCGTTCATACTTACATGTTATACGTGCCGAGATGTCCGATAGAAAAACTAGGGCAATAGTGTTTAAATTGTCTTCACTATATCCTGGATGCAATAGGTAATCAAAAATATTGCCTGTCCATTGAAATCCGTCTTCTGTGTAGAACTTTGCAGTAGTATGGTCCCTGTAAATTATGAGGTCAAAATTGCTGTACGCTTCCGCGGTCATACGAGGTGACTATCATCACGTCTACATATTATCACCAATCTGCAATCACCAAGCACCCACCAAGCGTGGGGATTACAGTAAACACCCCTTAATTTTGAGACCAATATCGAGGAGTGGAGTGACACAGTTATCTATATTTTTATTGACGTTGTACATCATAAAAGCATTAAACTCAATCTAAAAATTAAATTAAACTCATTCCCTAGTCACACACTAACATAAACACACATACACACACAAATACACATCCCCAAGATTATTAACGGAGTCAGACGTTACTTTGCGGAAGACTTCTCGGTTGTCTTTCGTAGTGTCTACTATACCTGAAGATGCCTCGTGTTTGGGCGAAACACGTGTCGTTTACAAGATGGAAAAGTGGTAATGTTGTGTATATTGGTTGGTGGGTGAAGAATTGATGGCCAGTGTGATACTTCCCCGGGTGAGCCCACCATTACATGATACGGATATAATATGCCATTTTGGCTCTACCACTAATATAGAAAAAACTTAAGGGAATGTTATATCACTCCTTTTCACCTTAAATCATCTTTATCCAATTCAGTAAGCTCTCTGGCAACTGCTATACCGGTACGTTCTTGAACTAATACCATGTTTGTCATGTCCTCCTCTGGCTCTGTAACGATTTAAAATATATAGTAACGTCTCCTAAAGGACAGTATGAATATTTATAGATTTTATTCATCTGGTTACAATGTTAATTATATTTATTAATTGAAATTTTTAATCTTTTATTTTATAATAAGTATCTTTCCAAAGAATAAAATTTAACCACTAAAAGATATTCTAACGCCTGCCTAAAAATATATGCAAAATACATGGAAACGTTATTAGTTACTTCAAAAATTAAGGTTTCGTGTGGACCGTCAAAAGTTTTACTTAGCTAAGATCCGTAACAAGCAAAATAATAACAGAAAATTAATAATGTATGTTTTTTGTGCTGGATGAAGTGGATTTATTTGGAACTTAAACCAAAAACTTACCGAAAATCGGCCATCAATTCTCCACCTACCAACCACTATACACAACACCAACCAATTTGACTGTCCACATAGTGATGGATTTTCGCAAAGTAACGTCTAACTCCATTAATAATTAAGGTTTCATAATTTTGTTTTCGCATATCAATAACTATTATAGTAATCTCATCATCATTGCCCTGCAATAGTCTAGATATAGGCTGGATATAGATCTTTCACAAGTTAGGTCATCTTATACTTTTAGTTATACTCCGGCCGTGCCAACATTTCTCAGGCACACGTCGAAGACTATTGGAACAAACTTCTGTCCCAAATCCAGACTTCATTAGACCAAGTTTCGGATTTAGGGTCAGCACAACTTCGTCCAATATAACCCCAAAAAGACACAAGTTTTTGTACTACGAACAAGACTCTACGGAAGACAAACTTTTCAGTTGTCTTCCGTAGAGTCTACTATACCTGAAGATGCCTCGTGTTGGGGCGAAACACGTGTCGTTTACAAGATGGAAAAGTGGTAGTGTGTGTTTGCTGTTGTGTATAGTGGTTGGTGGGTGGAGAATTGATGACCGATTTTCGGTAAGGTTTTGGTTTAAGTTCCAAATAAATCCACTTAATCCAACAGAAAAACACACATTATTAATTTTCTGTTATTGTTTTGCTTGTCGCGGATCTTAGCTAAGTAAAACTTTTGACTGTCCATATAGTGATGGATTTCCGCAAAGTAACGCCTGACTCCAATAATAACAAGTTTTTGCGTTTACTACTAAAAAGACTACTATTCATATTGTCGACGACCAAGATCTCACAGAACGGCTACATCCTTTGGAACTGCGGAGGGATGTTTCATCTCTTAGAATATTTTTTACCATGGGGAGTGCTCTGAGGAATTATTCGGGATAATTCCGGCCGCTGAGTTCCACTATCACACAACTTGCCACAAGGAAAAGTTTTATCCCCACCATCTGGATGAGTGGCGATATAAGTACGGTGCGTTTTTTCCAGAAACTTCTTTCCACGCACCACTCCCCTGTGGAACCAGCTACCTCCAGCGGTTTTTCTGAACCGATACGACATTGAAACATTAAAAAAATAAGCCTACACTTTTCTTAAAGGTTTGCAACGCTTCTGCACTGCCTTTGACGCTGCGGATATCTATGGGCGGCGTTGATTGCTTTCCATCAGGTGACACATCAACTCATTTGCCTTCTTTCCCATAAAAAAAATATCTAGCATGACTTCGGCTTAAAGCGTTCAGTTGCTGTCAGCCACCCGACATCGTTGCCACCGAATATCGTTGCTTCATGGGGCCGGAGGGAGTCCGAATAAGACGTTTAATAAGACGCGGCCTCTACTCCACCTACTGGAATGGTTGTCGATTCTTCGACAAATAGTGTTCTTTGATTTTTCGATTCAAAAAACATTTCTTTGAGAGGTTTCAGATACGATAAACACTACTCAACAGATCTCAAAAAAATTTATCAAATTAAAAAGAATATAAAAAAATATTTTTACCTTCATTCGGTTTAAACACCAAAACGCCAGCCCATGGCATTATCTTGTCATTTTTCAATGCAATTTCTTGATTTCTAATCAACTTTGTGTAAATCAATTGTGTTAAAAAACCTATAAAAGAAATAAATATCCTTTACATTACACACATATGTATTTATAATATTGATCGTGATCTCCTTCCTGTCTTACCTAATAAAGTAAGATATTGGAATATTAATTGCATTCTTGCAATACAATAGACAATCAGAACACCAATGAAAGTGAATGTGTAAACCATTTCAATATTATTTAGGGTGACACAACGTTCAGAGTTTTTCGGATATAAAAACTTCTTTGTTTTTTTTTTAAATTAGCAGATTCTGATACTGGTTTTACTAACATGGTCATTGGTAGAATTTCACCCCTCTTGTCATCCCTATTAAATTAAGTGTTTTTTTTACATTGTAGAGCAGGTAAACGGGCATACTGGTCACCTGATAGTTAGTGATCACCGCTCACATACGCTCGTCTCTTGAATAGTTCAGCCCCAGCAGAGCCCTGTATGCTGAGGTAATGCACCATAGTACCCGGGGGAGCCTGATCTCGGGACGGTCGGCACGTTTTGCGATTAAGCTTGCCCTTAGCTACGCATCCTTTGGCACGGCAGACCGTGGATTGGCGGAGAGGAAGGGAAAGGATAGAGAAGAAAGGAAAGGGCAGTAGCGGAAATGAGGATTGGGGGGGGGTTACCAGACTCGGAATAACTATTTGTAAATCCATATATATATTTATTCCGATGCGGGAATCGAAACCGCGACCATTGACTCCGTGGGCCACTGAGCCAATCGGTCGTCAGTTGTATATTTCGTGGCAAAATACTGCAACTCAACGTACGGTGATGGACTGTCAGCCATCAAGGTGATCGCGTTGGAACCTATTTTTGTGGTACCTATATTGCGTAGTCTGATAGTGGAACTTTGCGCTGGTAGGAGATTAAATAAATTCGCAATCGCTAGTAATAAACTCGATATAATACGTAGTGTTGTCGTATAGTCAACTCAAAGGAAGAAATAGGGTCGCCTTACTTTAAAGCATAACGTTAAAAAAAATTTTTAATACTTAAAAGTTGTAAGTTAAATAAAAAGTGTTTTTAGAAAAAAACTTTTAAAAAAAATTTTGTTTTTTAAATTTATTTTTTAATTTGCACTTCATAACATATTTCGTACAACTGTATACCTAACTTTATATTTATATAAATTCAATTTGCAAAACGCGAAGCTTCATTTCTTTGTTTTTCTACGTTAATTTATAATTTGATTTTATTTAAATCCAATTATATTTTAATTAATTATATTATATTATTTAATTTGATCGCGCAGTCAAGAGAGCGTATGTGGGTCGCCCAACTGGACGACGTCCTGTGGGGCGCCCCAGGTACCGCTGGAGAGACATGATTGAAAATGATTTGTGCAACCTTCAAGTCTCTAACTGGCAGGAGGTGGCGCAGGACAGGGCAAAGTGGCGTAAGATCTGTTCGGAGGCCAAGATCCATTTTGGGTCGCTGCGCCAACAAAGTAAGTTAGTTTTTTAAAGTTTATTTAAAGAAAATAAAAACATTTTATTTTCATTTAAACATTGTCACCCTACACTATTATCAAATGTTGACGGAAACGACATATAGTTATTGTTTCTAATATCCCGTTCCCGTGAGTAAATTAAACGCCACTTTTTATGCGATAATTTTCACATCACAATCCTAAGTGGTCATCCATGTGAAGAAGAGCTCTAAACTTCAACGAAAATCTAAAATATTTTCAATTCTATGACTATTACAGAAAATATATTAATAATTTCGAAAGCGCTGTTTTGATTTTATAGTTTCTAAATGTTGATTTTCATCGTGTTAAAATTGGACAGAAATAAATGGAAGAAATTGGAGAAGGCGTATACACAACAAGAAGTCCTTGGCAAATAAAATTAACAAATATGCTTTTTCAATATTGTAAATAGTTTAAATTGTTGAGGAAATAAAGGGATTTATTATTATTATGATTACTAAATGTGAAATTGCAAAATATGTCACACCAGGATCACACAAATGTGACCACGTGGGACAAAAACTGGGGACGGGGAGGAGGTTCCAAAACTTATGAAATTTGTTTATAGTAATTTATGGTAGGCCACTAAAAGGTGTGTGTTTATTATTTAAGATAGACTAATTTTAAAAGTCATTTATCGAGAAAGAAATGATTGTGCGTACATCCGCTTAAATGTGCCAATTAGTTAACAATGTAATGACTGATTACAAGACAATTAATTACCTGGCAAGAGTGGAACCAGGCGTCTCACACCAATCATGTTGTTGCTGTGATATTATGTACTGAGGTTGGATTTAAGGGTACCTATTGTATATGGCGGGGCCCTCCGCCTGCGGAGTCAATGGTCGCGGGTTCGATTCCCGCATCGGAATAAATATGAATGTATAGATTACAAATATTTATTTTGAATCTGGTAACCCCGCCAATCCGTATTGGAGAAGCGTGGTGGGCCCACGTCTGTTCTTCCAGAAATGGAGAGGCCCGTGCTCAGCAGTGGGACATGTATGGGCTGTTAAAAAAAAATATATGGTCGACAACAAGGGTGAGGCCGTCTCAGGGATTGGTAGAATAATCAGCCTAGCGGGAGAGCACTGGATGAGTAAAGGCGTCAAAAAAAGATGATCGGAGAGTTCTGGAGGAAGCGTATACCTGAAAAGAATCATCAAGCAATATTAGGTCACTTATAATTTTACAAATTTCCTAATAATGTTAAGAAATAGGTTAATGTTTAGTCAGAATTTATACTTGGCTGAGATCCGCGATAAGCGAACAAAAACGGAAAAATAATAATGTTTTATACTAGAGGAAGTGGATTTACAGAGAAATGTCCACATAATAATGGATTTCCGAAATAATTCCTGATTCTATTAATCAAAATAGGTAAAGGAAATACAGGCTTATTATTATATGGTCGTCACTGTACCACGTAAAGGTTTGGTTGACAATTAAGCGTCGGTTTAGTAGTAGGATTTTCAAATTAAATTTAAACCAATGGCCGCGTACAAAGTCGCAGGCAAAAACTACCACAAAATAAATCTATTTAAAGACTACAATACAATATTTATGCACTTCACAAGAATTCCCTTGATCTTCGTTGTGTACAGTGTAGTTTATAAGGCTCTTTACAAACGAACGACATTTCATTTCCGTAATATTTATTTTTGAAGTGAATATGTCCTTGTGATTTGAAACTCGATGAAAACCAAAAAGCTAAACTAAAAAGAGACAAACACATACATCTAGAGATATAATATTTTTACCGCGTGTGAAGTGTAAACATGTTTTATTTATCATAAAATAAACGTATATTATAAATCAATTAGCTCTATTGCAATGTCTATGGTGTCAACAATATCTATGAGTAGCATAGATTGCTTTCTATCAGGCGATAACGAATTGTCTTTCAAAGTTTGAGAAATTTTTATAAAATCATTCTAACTTTAGCTAGTGGAGCGCTTCATACTAAACTCAAAAAAAATATCTCTTTTAATATAAAGTAATTTACATCCTTTTTTTTTTAATTATTAAAAAATATCAGAAATTATAGAAATCGAGAAAAATTCAGCCAGGAATTCAAAGTTTGACCAAAATTTCAAGCAAGCAAAACCATCAAGCAAGGTATCGGATATGTATACCAAGATTTCACCGATCGGTTTGATTCTCTAGTGCTGCGGAGGGATATCTCATCTCATCATCAGCATTTTTTATCGCTTTTACCATGGGGTGTGTTCCGAGGGATCGTTAGGAATAATTCCTGCCGTCGAATTCCACAACCGCACAATTTGCCGTAAAGAAAAGTTTTATCCCCACCATCTGGATGAGTGGCGATCTACTACTGTGCGCTTTTCTCGAAACTTCTTTCTATGCTTCCGTGACTCCTGCAGTTGTCTATGGGCGGTGTTGATTGCATTCCATCCTGCAGAACTCTTTCTCGTTTGCCCTCCTTTCCCATAGAAAAATGTGTATATAAAGCGGTATTTTTGAGGTAAATATCAACTATTGTATCATATATGCTTTAATATTATCCGTTAGATGGCACCAGGAGCGAGAAGTGCCATTAGGCCGAAGATAGCCTTAAATTCCCACGTATTATAAACCTAATACAAATAAAGGGAATGCGATTATATATTTACCGTTTGTGGTCAACCTTAGACAGCATTTTCAAGTGCATTTCGAGATAAATATCACACAAGCAGAGCGGGCCTTAAGGTATCGGCATTCCTTGTCGAGATCAAACTAAATTGCACATTGTTAGGTCCAACCAGCTACCTGAGGGTTTTTCTACAGTTAATGCCTAGATTTAGAAGCGATAACGTGGACAGACTATGGGTTGTAGTAAATTAGTTCGACTCTTCATAATAGTGTCAGGGTCTTAATGTAGCACATTATTGCTGATAACTGCGGATAACAAAGTATCGTCTGTACCTTGTCCCTTCTCATTTTCTATTAATACTCGTGTTTGTGTGTGTATATGTATATATATATATATATATATATATATATATATATATATATAATATATATATATATATATATATATATATCATTATAATGAACAATTACGAAATATAATATTTGATTTTCAACGGTTTTATTAAATTTGAATCCATTTGTATTTGTTTGTTTCTTTCAAGTCTTGAGATGGCCTTTTCGACTACTTTTACTAAACCAATTCTTATGAAACTTTGTAGACACACACACACACAATTCTCGTGATAATACAATACTATCATAGTTTAAACTTAGTGACCAGTTAGGTGACTTTAGTTCTCTGGCGGATTTGTTCATTCCGAATCATATCTACCAGAGGAATTCCGAGCATAGCTTAACAGCAAGCTCTGAGAGAAGCAGATGGACTGTCAGCGTCCACGTTTCTGCGCCCTAAGAGAGTGCAGATAGGACATAGTGGTTGAAGACTTGCCTTCCGAGTTTCTCTTTTCGAGTTTCCTAAATGCTGCCCGAATTAGCTGAATCCTTCTATCGGCTTCTTTTTCGAAGTTGTCTCTGAGATTATGTTTATGCCACGCCCATTCCAGTCTAGCGTCTTGAAAACGTCTTCCAGTACATTAGTGAACAGTTTTGGGGTCAAGTTTGTCGGAGATCCGACAATCGTCGGAACAGACGAGTGCTGGAGTGGAGACCGCGTCTCGGTAAACGTAGTGTGAGACGCACCCCGGCTAGATGGTGCGACGATCTGCGCAGGGCGGCTGACAGAAACTGGATGCGTGAAGCCCAAGATCGGGCTAGGTGGCGATTCTTAGGGGAAGCCTATGTCCAGCAGTGGACTGTCGCAGGCTGTTGATGATGATGACCTGTTAGGAAGTGGATAGTGAAATTCTTCTATCGTTACTAGTAACCTGCTTGAGTTAGAGCTAACTTGATTGGATTCTACAAGTGCCGTTCACATGGTGAAAAAAAGAAACCAAAAATTAGGAAATAAATATAGGTAATTATTTTTAAATAAACAATTTTATTAACACGATAAAACTAAAACATGGGCCACATAATAATATTTATAATGACTGCATAATTAATTAAAGTCTTATGGGACCTTCCTATTTATACTAGTGTGTTAATGAAATTTGTTTAACTTTACGATAATAATTAATTTAATTGTGTATTACAAATTCTCTGTATAATTCAATGCAGGCAGGACGTCAGTCCTGGCTTAATATTATTAGTCATAACTTTCAATCACTCAGTTTAAAACTGTTTACGGAGGAGAAATCTCTCTTGTCACTCAACAATAGCATTTTATATTCGACACATCCTTCTTAACGAAAGAATTATGAATACAATTATCCGTGTATTAAAGTAGCTTATTTTGTAAAGTATGATTCACACTTGACGGAATTGATAAATGAATTTAGGCAAAATAATATACTAAAATAAAAATCAATGGTATAAAAATATATTCTTTTTAAGTAGAATAACGTTGTTAGCATTTCAAAATTCTGTCAGAAAGACTCACAAGAACAAACAAATGCTCTTCAATCTTGAAACGTCTGTGAAATGGTAGAAAAGGTATAATTACTGCAGAGAAGAGATTAGTAGGTAAGGACTCCTCAGGTGACGTAATGATCTTGACTTGGATCGCTATTGTAGAGGGAGAATGGGTTAGTCAGGTGGTACATTAATTAAATTTCTATGTACCTGTAACAAAAGTTGCTTACCTGGGTCATGTCATGAGACATGACAGGTACAAGTTGTTGCAACTGATCATGATGGGAAAAATCGCGGGCAAAAGACGAGTTGGTCGAAAAAGAGTGTTGGCTACGTAATATCAGGGCGTGGACCGGGATAACGAGTGCTCCAGAACTGCTGCACCTCGCTAAGGAGGAGGAAAGTTGTTCTGAATTGACTGCCAACCTTCGCAAGTCGGAGAGGCACTCCTAGAAGAAGAAGTACCTGTAACATAAATAAGTATATGAAATAAATTTTAAAGGTCAAAATTATTTGTGAAATACATTCGCCTCCGGCTTTGCGAATGTCTATGAGCGGCGGTGATCACATACCTTCAGGCGACCAGCATTATTGTTTGCCTGCTATGCTATAAAAAAAGAAATATCTTTAATAATCATTATCTTTGTATGTAGTTCATAAGATCACGTACCACATTAGTCAGGAGTATTTCTTTTATCAAATCGAATAGATTTAAATCGTACTAACTTATACAGTCAGGTGTGATTAGTACATAACAAAGTAAGTTGTTCTTAAGTCCTTTAAATATAGAATAAGATGTTTTGAAACTACCTTGAATCTTTGACATAATTAAGTATGACCGTATTGTGTTACTATAGTTTGTAGGGTTCTGTACAAGAAATAAAAAATCATTATAATTATCTCATTATAATCATTATAAAAAAAAAATATTATAATTATCGTTATGCTATTGGATGAAATAAGACCCAAATATATATATGTATATTTTCGCCTTAATACACGAAAACAAAAATCTCTTTCCACGCACCACCACTTTGTGGAACTAGCTACATTCTGCTGTATTACCGAGCCATTACCACAATAATAATGGTTCGGTATAAAAAATTAAGCCAACACATATATGTTGTTGATATATATCAAAGGCTGACATATGGTATTGCAGATGTCTATGGGACGTTGATTGCTTAGTTATTTGCTTCCTTATTCCATAAATGGTGAAATACCATCTTGAAAATATTTATTTATTTATTTACTCTTTCTGTAAAAAATTTAGTACAACGGCGGACTTAATGCCGATAGGCATTCCCTACCAAATATCATCATTGTCAATCATCATTAGTCTCCTGATGTAAAAAGATTAATATTTACTTTAAATTGGTATGGTTCTCGTTTAATCACGTCTTATGTATTTCAAGAAAGATGAAGAAAGCAATGTACGGAACCTTAAAACTTAATTCATTAACTGGTTCAAATAAACGTCGTAGATTTATTGTATTAATTTAAGATGACTGTTCAATCACAAGTTAATAATATAGTATAAGTATTTTCATTATACTTTTATTTTTATTTAACTTATTAGTGGGCACATAGAGAGGATGGATGAAAGACGACTGGCTAAAGAAATTTACGTTTATTAATGGAGTCAGGCGTTACTTTGCGGAAATCCATCACTATATGGACAGTCAAAAGTTTTACTTAACTAAGATCCGCGACAAACAAAACAATAACAGAAAATTAATAATGTGTGTTTTTTGTGCTGGATGAAGTAGATTTATTTAGAACTTAAACCAAAAACTTACCGAAAATCGGCCATCAATTCTCCACCCACCAACCGAAAAGTGACATTTCGGTTGTCTTCCTGAGTCATCTATACCTGAATATGCCTCGTGTTGGGGCGAAACACGTGTCGTTTACAAAATGGAAAAGTGGTAATGTGTGTTTGGTGTTGTGTATAGTGGTTGGTGGGTGGAGAATTAATGGCCGATTTTCGGTAAGTTTTTAGTTTAAGTTCCAAATAAATCCACTTCATCCAGGACAAAAAACTCACATTATTAATTTTCTGTTATTGTGTGCTTGTCGCGGATCTTAGCTAAGTAAAACTTTTGATTGTGCACATAACGAAATTTACGTTGCGAATGTGGATCGAAGGGTCGGTAGGGGAAGACCATGGAAAACATAGTTTGACCAAATTGCTGAAGTTTTAAAGAAAGGAAACGAACTCGCAGTTTTGTCTTCGGTACTAACCGAACATGTACGCGAAATTTAAACTCATTTGCACTTATATAATAAATGTATGAGAGTGGACCATCTTAGGAACAGGGCAATCTTAGAAAGTACTGTGGCGTGCCAACCGTACTTCTTACGGCGACATTTTGTCTTCATAATAAAATTCTTCAAAATTATATTATTTTATTCTTCTTATTTCTTTTAACATTTACATAATATTCATTTTTATTTTTATATAATACTTTTCAATTTACATTTTTATATGTGAGCCGGGTGACATGTTTAGGGTGTATTTTTATTCAAAAACGTCAATTGAACTAATCATTTTGTTTTAATATAATATTATTTCTTTTTAATTTTAAAAACCGAATTTAAAAAGAAATAAAACAAAGAGTTTTATTGCATTAGTGATACATTTATTAATGTATCACTACAGTACCTTATATTAACAGATTTTTAGGGCTAATAAAAAAACAAAGGCGCATCCGATTTGGTTTAAAATGATATGTGACTTCATCAAAATACATTTTTGCTTCGTTAAATGTTACATATATGGTTTATAGGCGCAGTAAATGAGTGTCACGAAATACAACTTACGTGATGTACATTCTAATATGACAGAACTTGAGTTCACGACTGTATGTAGTTCATTTATTTTAATTTATATATGTGAACGGATTTATACATTTTGTTAGGCACGGGCATACCTAGGTCAATCCATCACGCGTGTCCAAGGTGGATTAGTTAGTCATCCAGACCCAAAATGCAAATATATATTAAATTTATTCCGATGCGGGAGTGAAACATCAAACCATCGACTCTTAAAAAGAAAATGTGTATCATTTCTTCTCTTTTTAAACTAACGAACGTATATCCTATTACTTTTCAAATTTTTCACATTGAAGTTTTATTCTTATCCTTTCTTATAATTGTTCTTCTTGTAAAGTAACTTATTATTTTGAGAACAAATTATTTAAACGTATTAAACGAATTACTATTTCAAGCATTATTTCATACAACACTAACATTAAATTATATATTTTATACTTATTTCACAGCCAATATATCTCCAGCTGCTCGGCACGAGCCTCCCCAATCCTAGAGGAAAGGACGTTATCCCACCACGCTTGGCAAATGCAGATCCGTGGAGCTGTATTGGAACAGATGCGGCTGGTTTTCAGCAAGAACTTGTGCTTAGATCACGGACCACAGTGACGAAATTGATTAGGATATATATATACACACACACTATATATATATATATATATATATATATATATATATATATATATATATATATATATATATATATATATATATATATATATATATATATAATTTTCGTCATATACTTCATACGCTTAGGATATATTATATTTACATTACAATTCTCGTATTCATCTCTCAAATTCAATGAGGGTCAAGTCCTTCTATTTTAGTTTTTAAATGGACACTAAAACGCCCTAAAACCTTTGAACTGGTTAATTATGATATCATACATCAAACGTACAAAAGCATGTCAATAATAAAATCGTAAAATATCAAAAGCAGGCACCGAAGATATATAAACATGTAAAATAAATAAAGGGTCGATAACTCAAATAAATGGGTCGTATTATTTCGACGTTATTCAAAATCACAACCCCCAAAGGAAGTATTAAGTGTCAGACATATTAGTTACGATAGGTAAGAAAAAAAATTCAAGTGTCCATTATCATCCGATACGGGAACACATTAAAGGGCGACGGATTAGTTAAGTAAATGGGTTAAAAGTTCAGAACAATAATTTTACTTATAGTGCTAGGTATCATTTAGAAATTTTAAAGCCATGGAAACACTCATCAGCCGGCCCGATCGGAGAAGTACCACAATTGTACAGAATATCGGCGATAAGTGGTAGTATTTTACTGTGTTCCCGCTTTTATTACGGTGAGTGTGGGAACGCTGAGGCCATTATCCTTCCCATTCCTTTATTTTCTTCTTGTCCACTCATTAAATTCGTTCTATTATTCACATCCTTATCCTAACACTAAGTTAAGCAACGCATCTGCAGTGTTTTACTTCATGAGCTTCGTTGGTTAATTTACATCAAGTGATTCGCTTGCTCGTTTTTTCTTTTTCCATAAAAAAAACGAAAATATGATACGCATATCATATAATATTAATTTTAATTCTTCCACTGGGCACTGCTGGTTCCTTTTAAGTTACATTTTTTATGAAATAGGAAGGTAAATGAGCAGACGTGTCACCTTATGGAAATGCAATCAACACTGTCCATAGGTATGTCTATGCAGTGACATAAGCGTTGCAGAAATATTGTTTCGATTAAAATTATTAGCATTTCTTAACTTCTTAACAGCCCATATATGTCTCACTGCTGAGCACGGGCCTCTCCATTTCTGGAGGAACGGACGTTAACTCACTACGCTTGTCCAATGAGAATTTGCGGAGTTAACAGACTCAGAATAAATATTTGTAATCCATACATATATTTATTCCGATGCGGGGATCGAACCCGCGACCATTGATTCCGCGGGCGGAGGGCCCCGCCACTGAGCCAATTGGTCGTCATTATAAGCATTAAGTCCGCTTAAATGCATTTGTTATATTCATGATTAGTCAAAAAAATAATTTTAAAATATAATTATATATACATTTACAAATAGTGCAATGGAAACAGACACCGTATGACAATAGCCCATACTAATAATGTGTACTCTTTAAACTACATGGGTGATCCTTTCATGCCTTTTCTAATAATAACATCTCATTACCTCTTTCTACGACCCTGAGTATATAGGACGTACTGTGAGCGAGAATTTAAACGTAAATACCATATGACTACATTAAGGTTCGATGATTTAACTTTATTCCCCCTTTAAAATAATGTGAATTGATAAAACAAAGAGTTATAGTTCTGATTTGTGGTCTGCACTGGAATTATTCCATAATGGTGTCAAACTTATTGTGAAATTCAATATTAATTATTTTTTTATGGGATAGGAGGGGAGCAAGCGTGCACGAACGCATCTGCAGTGTTTTAGTTCATGAGCTTCGGTTGTTAAAAGACATTTTGTCCATAAAAAAAAAGCAAATATCATACATATATCAAATAATATTAGTTACCATCCCTCCTGGGCATGGCATATTCCTTTTAAATTACTATAATTTTTTTATGAGATAGGAAGGCAAATGAGCTGACGTGTCACCTGATGGAAAGCAATCAACGCCGCCCATAGACAAATCCGACACCGCTAGAATCACGGAAGCATTGCCGACCTTTAAGGTGTGTAGGCTTGTTTTTCGAAGGTGTCAATGTCGTATCGGTTCGGAAAGACCGTTGAGGTAGGTAGGTGGTTCCGCAGAGTGATGGTGCGTGGAATGAAGTTTCGAAAGAAGCCCACCGTAGTAGATCGCCACTCATCTGGATGGTGGGGATGAAACTTTTCTTTACGGCGACTTGTGCGGTTGTGGAATTCGGTGATAGGAATTATTCCAATAATAATTAGTTATTTTTATTTATGGCAATTTACAGGTGAAAATGGATGGAGCATAGTAGTCTCACTAAATAACATAAATAAGTAAACACCATATATATATATATATATATATATATATATATATATATATATATATATATATATATATATATATATATATATATATATATATATATATATATATATATATATATATATATATATATATATATATATATATACATATAACATAAGTGCCAACAAGTGAAGCATTCTACCCTGTAAAAAACATGTGATTTTTTTTTTTAACTTTTACTTTTTTATTTCTATTATTCTTGCCCAGCAATGATCTCGGGAACTCATTCTGTACTTTATTTGGCCCAATGTAATAAAAATTACCTTTACGCCATATACATAGTCTTCGAAAGTGGTTGCTTCGTAATTAAGAACATTAATTTTCCTCATTTGCTTTCGCGACCTTTATCAAAGTATGTTTTCATTTCCATTTTAAAAATGGACTGCCTTAAAATTACCCCTGATTAAATGCAATCAGCGAAAAAGGCATTAGCAAAGATTAATTCAATCAACATCGGCAAAAAAAACGATTAGAATAGGCATATAACAAATCCTACTAATCCTTCTACAAATATTATAAATGTGAAAGTTTGTGAGTATGGATGTATATTTGTTAATCTCTCACGAAAAAACTACTGGACGGATTTAGATAAAACTTTACAGTAATATAGGTTATACATCGGAATAACATATAGGCTACAATTTGTAATGGCTTTATGTAATTTTGGTCGTAATATAACGATACACGTCAATTTAGTCGAAAAAAAAATCTGGCCTCTGAGAGCTATCTTGGTGTACGCTGCCTAAACCATTGGAGTTACACAAATATGATGTAGGTACCGTAGTATTGTTTGTCTTGAATAGTTCTAAATAAAAGTCCGCGACAGCATATATCTACCTTTTATGTGGAAGACACTATGTGAACCATAAATTTAATTAAATTAGATACTATTTTACAATGCACATTTTAGTATATTTATATAAAAACTTATCAAAATCAATACATTTGTCGCTTTAAGTATTTAATGTATAATAGATAAACTCTTTCACACTAAGTAATTTGGCCGAATAGTTTAAAAGTTATCACGATATGATTAACTTGAATAGAGCGCCATAGAGCGCTTATAGGCGCAGTACGCGACACGAGGGAGTAAAAAAAAATTATTTAAAATCATCTGTCACGAAACATAATGTGGCAGGCCAAAATCCACGCGAGCGAAGCCGCGGGCAAAAGCTAATAAACACATATAATAAAGTCCTATTTAAAAATTGATCCAAATATTTTTCGACCTATAAACCGTACCCATTGTGGCAGCGCCGCGTATGCCTCAACCCATAAATATGTCATCGGTCTGATTGTGGCATTCCATGGAGACGGTCCTTTGGATCCCGGGCCAGCGATTGCGGGTTAAAGGCAACGCTTTTGATATTATTTGTGATTTATCGGATAAGGGCGTTATAAATATTGACTGTATCATTGTTCCTATTTCTGTTTATAATACAATTTAAGATACGACTATTATGGAATTCAAATACGAATGATATATTTAATTCAAAATTTAAAATCTTTATTTTTCGATCCAAGAAATTACATTTCGTTTGTTGAATTTATTTTCTTCTTTTACAATTCACTAATGAGTATAAATTGAACTTTATAGATAGTCTCACAGATAAAACAGGAAGCCATTCGGCTATGGATACCTAAATTATAAGGTAGGTAAGGTAACAGTGCCACAGGATCTAATAAATCATTCAACACATCACTAGAGGATACAGACTATCGTCCAAAAACGTTATAAATACAGGCATGACCAAGAGCGTTCACAATTCAACAAAATTTAGCTTACAAACACAATTGTATTGAACAAAGAGCGCCGTATTACAAATACCAACCCAGTAAAATTTTACAAAATAGTCACATTAAAATCTATTGGTACATAACTATTATTACTGACCAAAACTGTTCACTTCTATAGACCAAATATAACAATTTAAAAAAAAATGTGCCTATATATTACAATTATTAATTTGACTACAATACATACAGAAAATGTGGCAAAATACATATATGGACTTGTGTATTACACTCTAAAAACAATGCTGGTTATATATAATATGGTATATATATGGACAGTCAAAGGTTTTTTAAACGACAAGACAACCGAAAAGTGACAAGTTTCGGTTGTCTTCCGTAGAGTCTACTATACCTGAAGATGCCTCGTGTTGGGGCGCAACACGTGTCGTTTGCAAGGTGGAAGGGTGGTGGTGTGTGTTTGGTATAACACCAAACACACAGTATAGTGGTTGGTGGGTGGAGAGTTGCTGGCCATTTTTCGGTAAGTGTTTGGTTTGAGTTCCAAATAAATCCACTTCATCCAACAGGAAAACACACATTATTAATTTTCTGTTATTGTTTGCTTGTCGCGGATCTTAGTTAAGTAAAAAACTTGTGATATATATAACCGCATAATTGTTAGCTCTGCTATAAAAATGTGGAACAAAACCATGACGATTGACTCCAATATTTGTAGTCTCGGCTTTGAGTGAATGATGTCGTCACTTACTTTAGATTTAACAAATTAAGTTTGCCAAGTTTAATAGATATAGTTCACATAAACACCAATACATCAGTGATGTTCAACGAACGAAACGTATCATTCAACCAGACGGCTCGCACTTCAAGTCATTACTGATCGTTATTCATCTCTAATGATTGCGCCGACATCTTTCAAATTACCTAGAACACGAAGTAAGTTAGTTCGCCAGATGATTTATAGATGAGACTGTTGAGAAATCTTGAAATTATCGCATATAAAGTAGATGTAAGCTACGATGCAAACAAATTTAAGGATATTTTTTCATTTTATCCTCCCATTATATCCTTCTTCCCTGAGGCGGCTTCACCTATGTTGCAGGGTGTGCTTTGCATACGGGCGCAGCGGAGTTAGAGGATGCCTGCTGCGGCACATTCAATGAACTTGCGCTCGTGTTGTGACGCCAAGCGTTATAACTCAATCATAAAAAAAATTACTCTCCATACTAAATGACCGATGAGCTGATCGAGTTAGTATGAAAGTCGATTCTTTTACAATAAAACTAAATTAAAATAAAACAATAAATTCCATTATTGAATATTGACATAACATTTAGCGACGAACGGAGATATATATATATATATATATATATATATATATATATATATATATATATATATATATATATATATATATATATATATATATATATATATATATATATATATATATATATATATATATATATATATATATATATATATATATATATATATATATATATATATATATATATATTATGGCGTAGAAGGGCAAACGAGCAAGCGTGACACCGCAGGAGTCACGGAAGCGTTGCCGGCCTTTTAGGTACGTGTAGGCTTGTTTGTTAAAGGTGCCAATCAGCAGATTGTCCAAAAAGTTACGCAATTATTCACTTAATTGATTCCGCCACTTGTGATATTACTCTGATTGACTATATATATTCCTTCTGGTCGGACCATTCATACCATATATTGATAATGATATTAGACCGTACGTTACACGTATATTACACCGTTATATATTAGGACATCCCAACAAATAGCAAAAGCTATTTCGTTATCTTAGTATACAATTATAATTATATAACGAAATAGCATTGTGTTTGTATACGACCATCCTTAGTCCCGTTGTCGTTGATAGGTTACTATATCAGCAAATTTTTACACACGTTACACAAATATTGCGTAACGTGTGTAATAAATTCCGCTGCTTGTTTTTGTTAATCTGGTTGGGCCTTTTACACCACAAAGTTACTTTAACATTATGAAAATCTCACGCTATATTAAAATCGTTATATCTTAACTCACCCCACTAAATAGCATAAGCTATTTCGTTATAATAGTGTACAAATATAATATTACAACGAAATAGCGTTATGTCTGTATATACTAATTAAGTCGTGTTGATAAGTTGATCGGTATATCAGCGGATAGTCCAACAAGCTACACAAATATTCGCGTAATTGTTTAAGCCGCTTGTTATTATATTATTCTGATTGTTATATTTCTTCAGGTGGAACATTACTCTAACATTATGTAAATCGCACTCTATATTACATCGTTACATCCAAGCTCATTTATATAAATAGCAAGTGCTATTTCGTTATATTAGTATGAAAATATATCGAAGTATCGTTGTGTTCGTACAAACATCACTAGTCAAATCGCCGTTGGTAAGTTGACCGCTATATCAGCGGATTGTCGAACAAGCTACGCAAATATTCACACCGGCCCACGTAATTGATTCCACCGCTTGTTATTATATTATTCTAATCGGTTATATTTCTTGACAAACGATGACGGTAATTGTGTGTAATGCCCGTTGGCTACAATTTGCGCGGTGAATTGTGGTACAGCTAGTTCGCGATATTTACAACTGGAGCGGCCGGGATAATACTTCCGTTATTTGTATTGGTCTTAAATATGTTAAACTTATTGTGTATGTGGGTCAGATCGTTTTGTCTTCTTTGTTCAGTTCGTACAATGCTATGGAGCGTGTTACATTTAACATCGACGTTTTTATTAGAGTTAATGGATGGTTAAGGTTTTAACTCTGCTCCCCGTTAAGTATAATGGGTGTGCAGTTGCAGAATCAGGACTACAACCTTAACCACTACTTTCAAACAAGGAATATTCGACTTAGTATCTAATACAAATATGGTCGAATATTCCTCTTTTCAAATTAGTAGTTAAGGTTGATAACGTAATTCTGCCACCTTTATATCATCTTTATTTAAAGATGAACTCATTCACTTCAAACTTCCAACCATCTTTAGTGAGTATTTAATAGATGATAACGAAGTTTCATCCCCACCATATGGATGAGTGGCGATCTACTACGGTGCGCTTCTCTCGAAACTTCTTTCCATGCACCACTACTTTGTGGAACTAGCTACCTTCGAAGGTCTTTCCGAACCGATACGAGAATGGTACCTTCAAAAAAACGATCCTACACATACCTAAAAGGCCGGCAACGCTTCCGTGACTCCTGCAGTGTCGCGATTGTCGATGGGCGGCGTTGATTGCTTTCCATCAGGCAGCATGCTTTCTCGTTTGCCCTCCTATCCCGTAAAAAAGTAAGGAAAGTAAAAATAACGCCTTTTATAATTTTTACCCCTATTTTGCGAGAAAGAATGTTTGTCCGGTAGTAAAATTAGGTTAATACGACTTTAAACAAGGATTATTCGACTCGAATCGATTATTCGAGTCGAATATACCTTGTAGTAGTTAATGTTGAAATGTAATTCTCCTAACGGACAACCAATGTATTAAAAATGCTTTATAACAACCTTAGGGGAATAATAGGGTAAACGATTCTTTCGATTCTAAGGCGCCGCTATATTGTTAGCTTTATGATACAGAGGAATGATGACTGGAAAGAAGGAGTGGTATTTTCTCCGTGGATGTTGTATCGGGATCAAACAGCTATAGATGGCCAGTAGCATCTGACATGGAAATAATAATAATTAATCTGCTATTCTCAATCCAACTATCATATGCGAGATTTATCCTCGTTTTTAAATCAGTATCTATCAGTTGATTATTTCTATGAGTATTCGGTGGCAATCAAGGCATATTCGACCTAAAATTCAATATAAATGTGGTTGAATATTTACATTGAATTTTATAATTAACAGTTAATTTTTTAGTAGTTTTTATAATTAATAATTAATTAGTTAGTATAATTAATTTTGTAATTAATAGTTAAGGTTGAAAACCTAATTCTACCACCACATATCTTTTATGATTGATTCTATGCCCGGAAACAACATAATAAATATTACTATTGTATATCGTCTACCTAATTATTAGATTCATTATTCCTAATGATTAAATTTTACAGGAACGAAAAAATTTTTTTCATAGTAAGTTTAATTTTTATAAAACCATTCTTACGTTAAGTACAATAAGACGTATTTATTGAGGCAAATACGCATTTCATCGAATACGTTTTAATATTATTCGTTAGATAGCATAAAAATATACTTCGTGAATTAAAATAATTGAACATAACATTATTTAAAAAAAGACTATATGAATGGCTAATAGATGCTAATATATATAATAATAAGAACTTTTTTACTTTAAAAGATCGATCAAATGTAATAGATAAACAAAAGTGATATATAAATGTAATAATAAATTATAATTTTTATGTCAATATAATAGTTTAGTTATGTATTTATATCTCTTCGATCTGTAATAATAATTTTAGTTATTTTTAATATTATGTAATAATACTAGAAAACTGTACGCCATAAGTGGCAATGTGATGGAGCTTTTATATGTCTTTTTTCGTCTTGTTACACCTCATATTATACAAATAAAGAATTTGTGGGCAGTATTGTCCGAATTATTTGAATTGAAAAGACGGAAAACTATGTTTCCAATAGCAACCGAAAAACAATCAAGATAGATGTCATAAAAAATGACTTATTCGTATTTTTGTTACGCCACAAATTAAAAAAAAAAGCGATAAGTGAGAATATTTTTTTTTGAAGTTACTAATTCTGATAATTTAACCAACGATATTTCATATTATTTTTATTAATATAATAACGCTATCGTTATAACAAAGCTATTTTTAAGCTAATAATAGCAGAGGACAATGTTAATGGTGATTTAACAATGAGCACTTTCACTCTTCACTCTAATGTTGCAGAACCAGCTGTTTTTATAGCGCAGTGTGTTGAGTACTTGACCGGTTGTTGTAAATTATTCGGTTTAGGGTACGGAGTTCGTTCACCCGGTTAATATCGTCGTGAGTGGTTTTACAATTCCCCAATCCAATGTTAAATTTGACGTTATAACGAAATATACTGCTCATGCCCTGATTCTGAAATAAATTGGAATTTTATAACGTAATTGGTTCTCAAATTTTTGGGTTCTTTTGATTTTGATAATTCACACAGCTACACTAAATATTTTTAAAGTTATATAAATTCCACTACCGTACGGCTCGCCACGAATAAAACTCACCACCATCAGGATGTATATGTAGCCGAAGATCGGGCTAGGTGGCACACTTTAGGTGAAGTCTATGTCCAGCAGTGGACTACCTTGGGTTAATATCGATTGACTGATGAGTGCGTTTCGATTACGTCGAACACCCGTGAAGCGATCAATGCTCACATATATTAGCAACGTGTCAAAACACCGCATTTAATTGGTTATGTAAGTCAGTTTGTCAAATATGTTATATATGTATTTATATGTGAAGACAAAATTGTGTATCCCTTTTTCAAAGTTATATAAATTCCACTATCGTACGGCTCTCCACGAATAAAATTTTTATCACCACCATCTGGATGTATATGTAGCCGAAGATCGGGCTAGGTGGCGCACTTTAGGCGAATTCTATGTCCAGCAGTGGACTACCTTGGGTTAATATCGATTGACTGATGAGTGCGTTTATCCCGAAACTTTTTTTACAGCAAATCAGGCAAACGGGCATACGGGTCACCTGGTAGTAAGTGATTAGTGCTCCCCATAGACATCTGGAACGCCGGAGGTGTCGCTGATGCGTTGCCGGCCTTTGACGGACAAATACGCTCTTTTCTTGAATGTCCCTATGTCATAATTACATGGGAACACATACAATATATAATAATATGTATCCGAGATCTCTATCCGCTAAAATCTCGTTACACCTTTCCTGCTTTCTCCCTCATTTCATCCATCCTTCCTCTCACATTCATCGTAGCGAAACGACTCTTCGATAGTTGCTTTTCGCCCTCGTGGGATCGTCAAGACGTGAAGGGCGGCGAACCACGTCGCCGTATAATCAAAAACTTACATTATTTATTCGAAAAAAGCTATATCATTGCTTTTCTCAAATCTGCATTTAAAACATCATGATATTTTTTGGGTTAACCACTGTACATAATCTCCCTAGTCGTCAATTAAGACAAATGTAAAAGAACGAAAAGTAAAGGATATACAATTATCATATTAAGACGACCGATTGGCTCAGTGGCTCGGCCTTCTGCCCACGGAGTCAATGGTCGCGGGTTCAATTCCCGCATCGGAATAAATATATATATATGCATTTATAAATATTTATTCCGAGTTTGGTAACCCCCCAATCCGTATTTCTTTTCCTGCCCTTTCCTTTCTTCTCTATCCTTTCCCTTCCTCTCTGCCAATCCACGGTTTGCCGTACCAATGGACGCATGGCTAGGGGCGAGCCTAGTCTCAAGCGTGCCGACTCTCCCGGGATCGGGCTCCCCCGTGTACTATGGTGCCTTACCTCAGCATGCAGGGCTCTGCTGGACCTGACCTCCATCGTCCCTTGCGGCTCGTGGGATTCACTAAGACGAATTTAATATACATAATTTGTTGAAAATGACGGCGACGTGGTTCGCCACCCTTCACGTCCTGATTCTCACGAAGGCGAAAAGCGACGAGCGAAGGAGAGCCGTTTCGCTGCGATGAATGGTAGCGGATGGAGCTCTGTGGTCTCTGCCAACCCCTGCGGGGGATAGGCGTGAATATATGAAAAAAAAATAATCATATTAAATTTAATTAATTATTTTAAGAATGTGAAATATTCTAACCTTTATTTGCAATCGCTACTTCATTTGCTTAATGTCAGAGGTCCGCGGCGTTCCGACGCAAGGTCAGGCGCCACCTCTTCACATGTTCCTTTCTTTTTTTTTTGTCCACCGTACATTCGATCGAGTTTTATTACGTCGGACACCCGTGAAGCGATCAATGCTCACATATATTAGCAACGTGTCAAAACACCGCATTTAATTGGTTATGTAAGTCAGTTTGTCAAATCTATTATATATGTATTTATATGTGAAGACAAAACTGTGTATCCCTTTTTCAAATGTGTGAGATTTGAGACATGTTATTTCCAGTTGTTCCCAGCTATCAAACGGGGACTATTTGCACAGACATAATCAAGTAGCCAGAATTGTGCATCAGCAGCTTGCCATTAAATACGACCTATGCTAGCAGGAGGTGCCTTATTATAAATACGATCCAAAGTCAGTTTTCGAAAACAGTCGTGCAACATTATACTTGGATCGATCCATTATCACGGACCGGCACATTGTTGCCAATAAGCCTGATATTGTGATAGTGGATCGAACTACACGCGAGGCAATGATATTTGATATTAGTGTTCCGCATGACAAGAATCTCATCAAAGCGGAAAAAGGTAAACAAATAAAATACATAGACCTCGCACATGAGGTTTCCGCCACGTGGCACGTTGATTCAACTGTCCTTGTACCCATAGTGGTCTCTGTGAATGGACTTATCGGTAAAAATTTGGACGCCCTTCTGTCCAAGTTAGGTTTTGGTAAGTAGGTTGAATTCAAAATTCTAAAAGCAGCCAAAGCCAAAAGCAGCGGCTAAGATCGTGAAAAGGTTTCTTTCCTTGGATGCATAATCCTTCGTGTGCTTGATTTATTCCATCACGAAGGATTAATAACCCTAGTAATAATATTATTTTCATAGAGATTCTTTTTGTATTAATAATATTGTTATTAAGAGAAAAATATGTAAATAAAGGATAATAATAATAATAATTCTTTATTTACATAATGTGAGGTATAACAAGATGAAAAAGACGTATAAAAGCACCATTAAATTGCAACTTATGGCGTACAAATTTCATTAATCATTACATACATAAAGATCTAAATACATAACTAAACTATTATACTGTCATTAAAGTTATAATTGATTTATCTATTACATACATTCAATCGGTCTTTAAAAGCAAAAAATTCCTTAGTATTATAAATATTGCCATCTATTAGCCGTTCATATAGTCTTTTTTTAAATAATCTTGTGTTAAATTGTTTTAATTCATGAGGTATATTGTTGTAGATGTGTATACACATGAACAGGCAGCTTTTGATAAATTTACTCAGTCTGGGGTGATCATCCGGCACTAATCTTTGGGATATAGTCATGGTTCGTATAAAGAAGGATTACAGACATAAACTATATCTATAATACATGTATGTATTTATATTTGTATGTTTTATTATTCAAACTTAAAAATTTAATGTATTACGGTCATTGATTTTAATTTAATTTTGTGCATTGATTTTCAGACCTATATCAAGAATTTCCCCACCATAGCAAGGACAAAATTATAAGATATTTAAAAACTTAATTAACTTTTTATTGCCTAGGACTACATCAGCACTCTATGAAACCAGACTACTACCGACTACCTTCAGAGTTTATCCTGAACTGATAAATTTCAATTAGAACCTTAAAAAAAGAAGCCTACACATGCCCAAAGCACTGCTTTTCCTGTTGCCTCTGGTGTTGCATTTGTCCATCATGGACGTTGATTGCTTTCCATCAGGCGACTTCTACTCGTTTCCTTACCATTCTAACCCATAAGAAGAAGATTCTAAGCAATGGCAAAGAAAAGATAATGTTTCGGGTGTAATTTGCATCAATACGCTAATAAAACTAATTTATATTTTCACACGCGAATAATAATACATTTTAAGTGTATTTTTATTCATATAATATATACTAATTAATGCTATATTTACACAAAATTAATTATTATATATTCAAAAACACTATAACATATTAGACGACAGAGCATATCCAACAGTTTAATCTCAAATTTCCGTATAATAACAATTAATATCACCAAAATATTTAATGCCGTCTCAAAAATAGCTGGCAAATTACTTTAAAATGGCGCATTAAAAGAAACACCGGTTTAGCGATAAATAAAAGGTGCCAATAATAACAATTAATATCACCAAAATATTTAATGCTGTCTAATAAATAGCTGGCAAATTACTTTAAAATGGCGCATTAAGAGAAATACTGGTTTAGCGATAAAACAAAAGGTGCCAATAATAACAATTAATATCACCAAAATATTTAATGCTGTCTCAAAAATAGCTGGCAAAATACTTTAAAATGGCGCATTAAAAGAAATACCGGTTTAGCGATAAAACAAAAGGTGCCCATAAAAACAATTAATATCACCAAAATATTTAATGCTGTCTCAAAAATAACTGGCAAATTACTTTAAAATGGCGCATTAAAAGAAATACCGGTTTAGCGATAAAACAAAAGGTGCCAATAATAACAATTAATATCACCAAAATATTTAATGCTGTCTCAAAAATAGCTGGCAAATTGCTTTAAAATGGCGCATTAAAAGAAATACCGGTTTAGCGATAAAACAAAAGGTGCCAATAATAACAATTAATATCACCAAAATATTTAATGCTGTCTCAAAAATAGCTGGCAAATTGCTTTAAAATGGCGCATTAAAAGAAATACCGGTTTAGCGATAAAACAAAAGGTGCCAATAATAACCTACAAGGAAAGGCTAAAAGGTTTATCTTTGCATAGAAATGGCAATTAATAGTGTTTGGTAAGCCATTTGTATTGCATAATAGAAGGACATGCATCATTGTTAAGGTGTGTATATGCCATAAGAGGAGCGATAAGCGGAGCGGATACACAAGTACTAATTAAATACGTTTTATAATGACTGATGACGACCGATTGGCTCAGTGGCGCGGCACCCACCCACGAAGTCAATGGTCGCGGATTCGATCCCCGCATTAGAATAAATATATGTAAATATGACCTACAGATTTTTATTCCGAGTCTGGTAACCCTGCCAATCAGCATTGGACAAGCGTAGCGGGTTAACGTCCTTTCTTCTAGAAATGTAGAGGCCCGTGCTAAGCAGCGGGACATGTATGTGTTGTGATTGAATGAATGAATGATGGACAGGTAAACTTAATTTGCTAATATCCGCTGACACAAATCAGAAAAATAATATGATATGTTTGCGAAGAAGTTTCTAGAGAATTCTTCTTCTTAGTCGATCACTCTTAGCGAGTGGTCGGGGTCATGGGTAGGTCGTGTCTTGTGTTGCCTGTCTCACGATACGCCTCCATTTCTCTCTGTTCCTGGCCTCTTGTGAGCATTTATGGTATGTAAGTGTGAGTGACGGACTTTATAAAGTAAGTCCATCAAGTTGGGAAGCGGAATTGAGGATTACTCACCGAAAAAGCCGTCAGCATATCCTCCGACACTGGTCACTAACTTCGACAACGTCAAACACACACTACCACTTTTCACTACAAACACAACGCGTTTCACCTCCTTCCAATATTAAAGATATAAAGATTTAGTTTAAGTTCCCCGTAAATCCATTTCTTCGAGTAGAAAACACACGTTTTTTATTTTTCTGCTTTTGTTTGCTTGTCGCGGATCTTAGCTAGGTAACGGTTCTGACTGTCCACATAGTAATGGGTTTCCGCAAAGTAGCTCCTGACTCCATTAATCAAATATAATTCAAAAAAATTAAATCCGCCGGAGAACGAATATCAGCGACATAGCTCTATAAGTTACCAAATTGAAGCGGGTATGAGCTAGTCACGTTTGTCCGAGAACCCACAATCATTGACTGTGACTGAGCAGATAAATAAGCATGCAGGTGACCTTATAGTAAGTGATTATCACCGCTCGTAGACATCCGCGAAAGAAGAGGAGATTTGTGCTGAATTGGCTGCCAACTTTCGAAAGTGGCCGACCAATATTTGGTGTTTGATCATTGCTTGTAAATTAATTCTACCATCACTTAAGGCGTTAATGAGTGGGCCAATATAATGGTAAAAACAAATTGAATAATAATGGTAATAAGAAGTCACCATTGAGGATCACGCTGTGAATAAAATGCTAAGCTATTCTCCGACGATCAACGCCTCCGGTATCATATCCAAAAGCGTTGCCTTTTAGACAAAAACCCGTCACCTTTTAACGAGGAATTAGCGCTGTGTCGCGTCGAAAACCATAAATATGTCAGCCGCGGTATCTTCGGCAATAAAACCTCTGACGGATCGCTACTGGGTGGGTACGATGTGGGGTTCTGCTTTGCATTTTTACTTGTGGTGAATTTTTTCAAATTTATTATGCAAACATAACACAGGATTACAATATCGAAGTATAAAACTTAGTGTTCAGTGATAATTAATATTTGTAAATGGCTAGTGAAAATCATATAGGTTGTACGTTTCTCGCCAATTTTAACAAGGTATTTATTAACGCTCTATCTACATACTTATAATATCTTAATCTACGTATGTATATAAATCACGTGTCATTGTGTTTGTACACACTTATCTCCAAAACAACAAAACCGGTGTCAGTGAAATTTTGTGAGTATATACGCGTGGTCCCAGTTTGAAAGATAGGACAGTTTTGGGTCCAATGGGTAGCGCTGTTATTGGGACCTAGCTCTGTTTTCAACGAAAATGATTTTAAATTTCTTTTTTTTTTTTTGGTTCCTAATCTAATACTGTATGTAATCCAAAATGTTATTGATCACACCGCCAACTTTTGGACCGTCGGGTCCAAAGTTAGCGCTGTGCTCAAAAAAATTATTTTTTAACGAAAATGTTTTTTATATGTTATAATTAAATTTTTATGTTCCTAATCAAAAACTATATACAATCCGAACTTGCCACAGTTCGGATTGTATATAGTGTCGGATTCGGACAGCGTCTGCTTGGCACACTAGTTTTTTTTTTGGGATAAGGAAGCAAGCGTATCATCCGCTGGAAAGCAATTATTACCGCCCATACTGCAACGCTGCAACATTAGATGCATCATAGATACTAATAAGAAGTGATATATAAAATAAATTAAAGTCAATTCCTACTTTTTCCAGCGATCTACACGCTTTACCACCGACGATATTTATTCCTACATTAATATCCAGCTAAATATGTTATATCAGATTTTCTTTTTATTAATTAATTTAATTTAATTAATAAATTAATATTTGAAAAACTGTATTAACTTCACGTGTCATCCAGTACAAGTTTAAAAAAATGTATTTGAACTTGAGTGGATGAATAAAAAATATTTTATATAGGGAGAGTGTGAACTAATTGTGGGAATTGAAAAATCATTTTAATCATCTCTCTCTCTCTCTCTCTCTCTGAGTTCTAAGTCACAAGGGCATACCCCACGATTGGGGACTTAGAACTATGGGGCAGACACGACGTTTTCCAACTCGACCACACGCTTTACTTCGCTCCAAGATAGGCCCATCTTCTGCACTTCGACCATCGCAGTATACTGCTAGGTTTGTTTTGGACGCCCACATTTTCTTTCTCCTGCGGATTCCATTAGAGGGCTTGTTTGGGGATATAACTGGCGTGGCTCCGGAGAGTATGCCCTATCCATCTCTATTTTTGTCGACGTATCTGGACATCTATTGGGTCCTCTTTGCTGATTGTCCACAGCCCTTCGTTGGATACCATGTTATCTTATATACTTTTAAGATTCGGCGTAGGTAGCGGTTGATGAATACCCGGAGTTTACATACTATTACTACATTTTAAATATACAGAACCCAATAATCCGTTTGAATCAAATACGTTCCTTACCTATGGGCTGTATGGCATTTTTTGTTGCTGACCTTTTTATCCCGTGGCCCTCTGTCATTGTTTCAACGCCTATTTGTTTACGAATTAATTGGAACGGAAAACCTTTTGTAGGATCCGTGATCATTTGTACTATTGTCGTAAATCTTCCCGTCTAATAGTGTCCTAACGCGTTTTGGTTCGTTGTGAAACAGCTTAACGCGTGCCGTTTAACAAGGCTCCTGAATGACAATAACAGAATAACATGTAAAATTTTTTTTTTAATAAATATTATTACTTATATACAAGACGCCTAATAATAACGATTTATAAAATAAAATTATTAAATATTAATTTAAAAATATATAGTAATATTTATCTGTCCGCTAGCTTAAATGAAACACCAATAACAAAAACACAACGTCACTAATTTAAGTTTGCGGGAATAGCCTTTTATTATATATTTGCCAACAGCCAATCAGAATCTATTTTTTTTTTAATTACTTAAAAGATATTTTGACTGACTTACAGATGACACAGCCAGCATAATGACTTCGTATAATATGAATCCTTTAAAATATATAAGCGATTTGGTATATTTATTATTTTATAAGGCACTAAAACAAATTACAGTCTTATAGAATAATATATAATATAAACTTAACAACGCCCGGACTATATATATATATATATATATATATATATATATATATATATATATATATATATATATATATATATATATATATATATATATATATATATATATATATATATATATATATATATATATATATATATATATATATATATATATATATATATATATATATATATATATATATATATATATATATATATATATATATATATATATATATATATATATATATATATATATATATATATATATATATATATATATATATATATAATAACTCTTTAAATTTGCGCACAGCATGGCTACATTTTGACAATAGGATTATGTATACTTACATAATAATGATATACTTTAATATTAAATAAAAAATATAGAAGGATAATAACTTCGCGATCTATCGCTTTAATTGGTGCATTTTGATATCAAAAATATCGAACGTACAGTGATCAACTACTATTATTGTATAGGCGATAATATTGTATAGCGTTGAGAGAGAACGAATTAGTATCAATATCTTATATATTACATTCAAATCGTTAAAGATTAATACGCCATTAAAATATCATACAAAAATCCATTTATACGCTTTAATCGAACTATATTGCACAATATACTACCAAAATTAAACAATATATCTGATTATAATATAAGATTATTGTTTTTTATGCGTTAGGAGGGCAAACGAGCAAGCGTGTTGCCTGATAGCAAACAATCAACGCCGCCCATAGACAACTGCGACACCGCAGGAGTCACGGAAGCTTTGCCGGCCTTTTAGGTATGTGTAGGCTTGTTTTTTGAAGGTGCCAATTTCGTATCGGTGCGGAAAAACCGCTGAACGTAGCTGGTTCCACAGAGTCGTGATGTGTTGAAAGAAGTTTCCAGAAGCGCACTGTACTGGATCGCCACTCATCCAGATGGTGGGGATGAAACTTTTCTTTACGGTGAGTTATGCGGTTGTGGAATTCGATGGCAGGAATTATTCTAAACAATTCCTCGGAGCACTACCTCAAAACGTGGTTTTCATTTTCAAAACATAACGTCAGTTATTTAAATTGGCGGGAAAAGTTCTTGTCTTTTTCTTTTTTTGATGGCAATTAGTTACAACTATTATGCCAGTGTCAAGAAAAAAAACAATAATTTCAAATCTTTTGAAATGTAACTGGTCTTGCCAACGTTACGTCTTGATAAAATGGTGGCTATTTTGCCAAAACCTTCTATGGACTTTTTCAGTCAACTTAAAAAGTCACGATACACGCATTTATTTCATATCACTTCACTTATACACCTTAATTGAACTATATTGTATGTACGCCACCACAATTAAACAATATAACTGATAATAATATAAGATTATAAAAATGAAATGAAAACACAACGTCACTGATGTAAGTTGGCGGGAAAAGTCCTTGTCTTTATTTATGAGATTGGTGTGATCAGTCATTTGAAATCGACACCAATTGAATTGAAGTCGACGGAACAATTGCCACAAATACTATTAACTGTCATTCCATTTAACAGTTAACCTTCTTAACTTTATGTTGCGCACCTAATAAGGAATTAACAATTTGTAGAACCGAACCTATTTTAAACCGTTACGTGAATAGCTCACAGCGATAGTTAAAAGACTTTTACGAGTAACTACTAAAGGTGTCAAATGTTTATGGGGTAGCTTCGGTATTATTTATATATCAATATTATTGGTAATTTACTCTGTACGTTTTGATGGCTGACAGTAAGAAGAGTAACTGAACTCAGAGCCAAACGTTCTGGGTTCAGATCCAATTGAAATTAAAGTGTTATCTCTTTCTGATTTTTAGATTGAGGTTTTGGTATTATGTTAAAAAAATTGAGAACATTTCTTCTGCAGGTTCACTTCAAACGTCAGGTCAGCTCAGGGAGTATTGGTACACGGGTACGCGACCCCGGCCTCCCGAGCTACTACCGTAGCACTCCTTATCTTCTGTTGCGGTAGTATCATATCCCTATCATCCTGATTAAATCCATCTTTCCTTTCCCCAGCCCTTTGACCTCCATCCTCCCTTACGGCTCGTGGGATTGACTATGACGAATTATAATAAACCTAATTTGCTAAAAATGACGGCGATGTGATTCGCCACCCATCCTGATTCCCACGAGGGCGAGAAGCGACTAACGGATAGCCGTTTCATTACGATGAATGTGAGAAGAAGAATGGATGAAAAGATAGATGAGTGTATATATATATATATATATATATATATATATATATATATATATATATATATATATATATATATATATATATATATATATATATATATATATATATATATATATATATATATATATATATATATATATATATATATATATATATAAACTAAAATAAAAAAGCTAAACGTACACACATGTGCCAATGTCCCTGACGTCAACTGAGGTCAACAAAGTGACATCATGTGACGTCATAAGGTTCGTGACTTCTCATTTATAAATCTAAATTGCTATAATTATAAACTTCCTCACTAACAAAAACTTTAAAAAACTACTAATTCTATCAATATTTATGATAATATATAAATAATTTGAGCAGTGCTGTTTTAATTAAATATTTTTCTGCAAAATATTTGTCACAAAAATTGAACACGTGTGACCATGAAGTTCGTGTGATGTAATTTATGGATTGCACCCATGTATTGTATTATAATTTCAACTTATAATAGTGTATCTGATATGCCTTAGAATAATCTAAAAGAACAAATAGAATATAAATTAATTATAACACATCTCAACTATCATATATATGTATATTATTTTGTAATACGTTTGGGGTGAACTATGTTCGGTCTTACGTTACATTACAAAATGAAACAAATAGGATTGCAACTTATGTAATATAATCGGCCACAAGACATGTTGCAGTTAATAATTATATTATGCCTTTCTACAAAAAGACCAGTTATAACCTATTTAACCGAGTAGTGGAATATTTACATAGTCATAGAGAGCTAAGGAGGGAACATAGCTCTCCGAGTTACTTTAAGCTAATGAATGAGCTTACAAGAATAAAAGAAATATAGATAAATAGAAAGAAGAAAGCAAAATGAGGGTATCAATAAAAATTCCATTTTAATGCACTTGCTAGTATAAAAAGCAATAAGGCGGACAATTAAAATCATTGTGTAATCTCAAATAAATTAAAAGAAACTGAAATAAATTTAACAAAAATTTTTCGCTTCTGTATTTGATAATCAAATTACTATCGTTATGTGTAAAATATTACCATATATTGGTGACAATAATTTAGGTGCGATTGTGGTTTTCTTTATGATTTTAAAAACTTTGTGCGTTTTTTGTAAAGGTTTCATAAAAATTTGATAGCGAATGCCATACATAGTATGCATAAGCGATAGAGAAGAATATGTTTTTGATACAATTAACGATCGAGCAATGTACTGAACACATTTGTCAGCTGATAATGATAATCAATGAATGTTTCATGTAAATTTAATGACATAAAACCATATTTTCTTTTCATTAATTCCTAGAAATTGTCATCGTAGATTAAATGATGAATTATAAAGACATATACGTACATATGTTTAAAAACTAGAATGTATTGAAAAAAACGTAGTAAATAAAGTGACTACGACAGACTCACACATGCGAGCCCAATAATAATGACACTAACTATACTTAGCCCGCGGCGTCGCTCGGTGCCTCATTACCGGCCCATTACAATGTCATGTCTGTCCGTCTGTCCGATAGACATACAAAAAGTGTATGTGTTTATGTTTTTTTTATTATTCGATATGTATTGGCTATAATTATCTTATTTGATTGGACTTATTACATTTTTTTCTTTTAATGATTCGTGCAAGAGTTTAGAAAATCTTATATATGGCAAATGTAGAGATTAATACATAAATAGACGAAACGTAATGGGAAGTAAGAAGAATCAAATCTTGGTGCCTTACTAACCGTAAACTTTGCCGTTTCCTGATTCGTAATACCTAAACTATTTTCTGCTTTGCAATCTTTGAGAGCTAGAGGCTCAACTTCTCACCTCTTCCCTATGTCTCTTTCTCTCTCCTCTTATCAAGTATTTCTTTTTTAGTGGCAAACAACGAATTGTTTTTATTACACAAACTAGTGGGCGAGCTACAGCGCATTTGATATCAAATCATTGCTGTTCATTGAAATTTATAATAACAGAGCAGATGTGATATATATATATATATATATATATATATATATATATATATATATCCTCACGCCTGTCTTCCTGTAAGGTTAGGCAGAGACCACAGATCTCCATCCGCTACGATCCTAAAACACCTTCCTTGCTTCCTTCACACTCATCCATCTTTTCATCCATCCTTCCTTTCACATTCATCAAGTCGGAAAGAAAAGAAAAATGAGCATATTATATATACTTATAATCTATTCGAATGAGAAGAACCTTTTAGTCGATTGCTTCTTATGCTGATGTAACTAGAAGAGATATCATAAAAGAGAAAAAGCTGGAAAATATGAATTGAAATCCTTTTTTTATAGGTTAGGAGGGCAAACGTGGCAAGACAACCGCGACACCGCGACACCGCAGGAGTCACGGAAGCGTTGCCGCCCGTTTAGGTATGTGTAGGCTTGTTTTTTGAAGGTGCCAATGTCGTATCGGTTCGGAAAAATCGTCGTCGACTCTGTTTCCACAGAGTGGTGGTGTAGTAGATCGCCACTCATCCAGACGGTGGGGATGAAACTTTTCTTTACGGCGAGTTGTGTGATTGTGGAATTCGGCAGCAGGTATTATTTCAAACAATTCCACGGAACACTCTCCATGATAAAAGCGGTATAAAATGCTGAGAGACATCCCTCCGCAGCGCTAGAGAATCAAGCCAAATCTGGACAACGTGTGAAAATAACAATTAATATTTAGAATAAAGATGTCCACGTTTCGTAACTGGTCACAAGATCTCCGGTAGGTGGCAAACGAAGTGAGCGGCGGTGTTATGTTACACATATTATTTGATTGACTATTAGGTAGCGTTAGCAAAAAAAAATTAAAAAATATATTTTATATTTTTATTTTATACTTCGATATTGCTAATCTATTTTAAAATTTATCATTTTACGCGTTGGAACTTTAAATTTTTCCGGAAAAAACATTATAAAATAATGTATATTTCATAATTTTTTTCCGCTTAACTTCCGGACAGCTAGTGTGTCCCGGCAGATGTTGTCTTGACCTGGAAATAACAAGTAATATAAAAAGAATCATAATTTTTTCCAGCGATTTACATGCTTCGCTCTTGACGATATTTATTCCTAAATTTATATGCTGCTAAATAAAAATAAGAGATTTTTTTTCTTCCATAAAAAACTTTACTTTACTTTTTTAATTAATCAAGATAAAGATGTACAGCTTAAAGGTATTATTAATTTCACAAGTGTGTCCGATATGGCAGTTCACAGGATATTATTAATGGAGTCAGACGTTACTTTGCAGAAATCCATCACTATGTGGACAGTCAAAAGTTTTACTTAGCTAAGATCCGCGACAAGCAAAACAATAACAGAAAAATAACAATGTGTGTCTTTCTGTTGGGTTAAGTGGATTTATTTGGAACTTAAACCAAAAACTTACCGAAAATCTGTCAAAAAGTGAACTGAATGAACACTTTTCGGTTGTCTTCCGTAGAGTCTACTATACCTGAAGATGCCTCGTGTTGGGGCGAAACACGTGTCGTTTACAAGATGGAAAAGTGATAATGTGTGTTTGGTGTTGTGTGTAGTGGTTGGTGGGTGGAGAATTGATGGCCGATTTTCGGTAAGTTTTTGGTTTAAGTTCCAAATAAATCCACTTAACCCAACAGAAAGACACACGTTGTTAATTTTCTGTTATTGTTTTGCTTGTCGGGGATCTTAGCTAAGTAAAACTTTTGACTGTCCATATTGTGATGGATTTCGGCAAGGTAACGCCTGACTCCATTAATAATGGTACAAGTTATTGCAACTGATCATGATAGGAAAAGTCGCGGGCAAAAGACAAGTTGGTCGAAAACGAACGTCTTGGCTACGTAATATCAGGGAGTGGACCGGGATAGCGAGTGCTCCAGAACTGCTGCACCTCGCGAAGGAGTATGAGAGTTGTGCTGAATTGGCTGCCAACCTTCGCAAGTCGGAGAGGCACTCGTAGAAGAAGAAGAACCTTACTACGCGTGCTAAGCAAAGAGAATACGGCAATACCCCTCATTTCAGGTGATCAGTCACCCAGCCGCCTGAAATATACCGTGAGAAATATCATATTTTTTCTTCTTCTTCTTCTACCCTAAAACCTAGGATGAGTTTTGGCTTCCTCCACTATTCTTCCCCATTTCTCTCTATTTTTGACGGCATGGCTCATAATCAAGTCTTCAATGCAGTCATTCTGCCTCTTCTTTGGTCTATTCTTCTAATTTTTTTACTAACTTTATTATAAACTTTTCTGTTGCCTGTACGTATTTAGATATTAGGGAAAGCTGCGGTTTGTGGCTGAAATGAAATATCAGCGCGCTAATGGTACTCCAGGGTTTTAGGACAAGATGTATAAACTTATGAGTTTTAAGACATATGTAAATAAAACCAAAGAAACCCCATCATTACGTGCTATTAAATATAACCAAAACTAGATACTGTCGTGTTTCTTTTATAGGAAATATCTGTTGAAGATGAAGCTGGCAGCTTAGAAAGCCTATATAAAGCTGGCAGTTATGACTGCTAATATTTACTTTTATATTGTTCTCTTTTTTCAAGTTTTTCAGTTTTCATGTTGTCAAAAAAAATTAGCAAAAAAAATAATTTTAATCTAACAAGTATCATAAAATGGTTCTTGCTCAGCATATACCAGGCGTTCTATTGGAACACCTGGCGTTGGTTTTCAACAAGAACATTGATACGGACGCACACACATACATACTAATACATCCATATGTATGTATGTATGTGTGTGTATGTATTTATATATATATATATATATATATATATATATATATATATACTACTCATATACACACATAAATAAATACAATAAAATTAAAAACAGCTAAATCATGTAATAAATTCACCGCAACAAAAAAAGAACAAACTTCTTTTTGCATACTTAAAATTAGATTTTTGTATTTTTTTAAACATATTTATAGTATGCAAGTCACGAAGAGGTGGTGGCAAGTTGGCAAGTTATCTGTAGGATCATCCTTACAATATCCAGCTGACCTGACAGGCACGAGCCCTTCCGATTTCTGCAGAAATAGACATTAACCCATTATACTTGTCCTAGAAGGATCAGCGGGACATCCAAACTCGAAATATGTTCCTGTAGGTCATACATATATTCATCTCGATGTAGAATTTAACCAGTGACAATTGACTCTGAAAGCTTTGCTTATAAATCATTATAAGTACTTAGCTCTGTAGTTGCCGACATAGAATTAGGCCACCAAAGTTTTTCCAGTCAATAACCAATTACCTTAGTAGCAGGGCTGTCGTCTACGGGGTGAATGGTTACCGAGTTTGACCTCTACATCAGGATAAATATATGTATGGCCTATAGATATTCATTCTGAGTCTGGTCATCCCCAATCTGCATTGGATAAGCGTCGCGGGTTAATATGCGAAATATATACATAATGGGCTGCAAAAGAACAGTTTTCATAAGTAATAAGACTAGGAGATTATGATAGCAAATGCCTGTAGGTGGGCAGTGTCTACCTGATAATAAATCCAACCTACTTTTCCAAATCTCCTAGACTAGTGTGAGGATTATGGCGCTATAGGAAATCACCTGATCATGATAGACATTAATTATAGAACAGCATTTATTTTACAATATCTATACACTGGTTATAAATCTAGTATTATCAAAATTTAATCAAAGATTATCTAAGGATTTAATACTAATAAGGATTCAAACTAATCGAGAATAATTCATAATAAGCACTTGTATATTTGTGCTATAAAATCTCATTAGATATTAATGAACTTTAAGTGATAATAAATTGTGCAAATTCAATATTAGTTTGGATAACAGTAATAAAATTTAACAGCGGTAAAGCCATACAGAATGAACTAGCTAAAACGGGGAAGTACCGAAACATAACAGAATATTTCTTTATTCAATACAAAATCTACATCATGTGCTAACACTTATAAATAAAAAGTATTGGGGCCAATTACGAATTTATATTTTAATTGTGATAACTTATAATAAAAAAAATATATATATATATATATATATATATATATATATATATATATATATATATATATATATATGTATATATGTATATATATATATATATGTATATATATGTATATATACATATATATATATATATATATATATATATATATATATATATATATATATATATATATATTTTTTTATTATGGGATAGGAGGGCAAACGAGCAAGCGGGTCGTCTGATAAAAAGCAATCAACGCCGCCCATGGACATCCTATATACAAATTACATATATACAAATTCTTTGGTCGTGACGGTTAATCAAGAACATATTATATATGTACATATATGTGTTATATTGTGTATGTGTATGTGTGTATGTGAGCGTGTGCATGTGTATGTGTGAAAAGAAAGAGTGTATACATATCTGATATTAATTATTGTCAGAGAGAATTTTTAGACCAGTTTTTTTTAAATGTGGCTTTTGTAGTGTGAAATAAATTCACAAAAAGAAGATATTTTCAAAGCATTTTCTATGTAGCACCTCTCTTTAGAACTATAATAGCTTCTTTCAGCGATATTTTCGAACCGATACGACATTGGAGCCTTCAAAAAACAAGCCTACATTTATTTCAAAGGCCAGCAACACATTTGTAATGCCTAGTGTTGCAAATGTCTTTAGGCGGTATGATCACTTTCCATCAGATGACATGATTTCTCGTTTACCTCCCTATTCCATAAGAAGAAGAAAAGTTAAGTTACCTTCAGTGGTATTTTCGAACCGATACGATATCGAAACGTTCAAAAAACTAACCTACATACTTCTCAAAGGTTGGCAAAGCTTCTGGCAATGTTTATAGGCGGCGCAGATTGCTTTCCATTATTAATGGAGTCAGGCGCTACTTTGTGGAAATCCAATCCGAAGACAACTTTTCGGTTGCCTTCCGTAGAGTCTACTATACCAGAAGATGCCTCGTGTTGTGGCGAAACACGTGTCGTTTACAAGGTGGAAAATTGGTAGTGTGTGTTTGGTGTTGTATATAGTGGTTGGTGGGTGGAGAATTGATGGCCGATTTTCGGTAAGTTTTTGGTTTAACTTCCAAATAAATCCACTTCATCCAGCAGAAAAAAAACACACATTATTAATTTTCTGTTATTGTTTGGCTTGTCGCGTATCTTAGCTAAGTAAAACTATTGACTGTGCATATCCTTTCTATTAGATAATTCTTTTGTGTCCTATCCCACAAAATAAAATACAAAGTTAAGTCGAAATTATTATATCAAAACTGCACAATACTTATGAATTTAATCGCAAAAGGTTTAATATATTCAAAATAGCGTAATATATGGAAGCTGAATATTTATGCAGGATTATTTACTTACAACGATATTATAAGTGGGGTCAGACGCCGACTGGCAATATTCTTGTTTATTAGGTTTTAAATCTGACACTATTATAGCTAAATACATAAACACATATCAATCTTTATCTATCATCTATCAGATTATTCAAATGCTTTTGAAGTTTAGGATTATTTGCATTTACTGCACAGCGCTTGAAGATTATATACCGCAAACATTTTTTTTTAAGAAGCATTTTGTGGTAATAAGTGAAGACCTATAAAATTGCCTGTATAATTAACAAAATGTTTGGGCCAAGTGTTACATGTGTATTAACTAAATGCCTGGTCCGAATGTTATATGTATGTTTTTTAATAATACCCTCAAAATGCCGGCAACGCATTTGTGATGACTATGGTGATGCAGATGTTATCCAAACAATATATCCCATTATAATCCCATGGTATGCATTTGTCGCCTATACAATGATATATTTATTGACCACGGTACAGAAACGTTCATCGTTCGATAATTTCAATATTAAAATATATCAATTAAAGCTATCGCTCCGTGATATCTTTGGCAGATATATCACACACAGATAGATCACAAAATTATACTTATCCTTCTTTTTTATATTTCTTATTTTTTTATTTAATTTTATTCCTTCAATTTTATAGTATTTGTTTATTACATAAGCAACCCTAGTGCTAAAATGTAGCCATGCTGTGCGCAAATTTAAAGAGTTGTAGTCCGGGTGTTGTTAATTTTAAATTATATAGTATTTTTTAAGTCTGTAACTTGTTTGTGTGCCTAATAAATAAAGAAAGATGTATATGGGCGGCGTTGATTGCTTTCCATCAGGTGACACGCCTGCTCGTTTGCCTTCCTATGCCATAAAAAAAAGTTTTCACGGACCACTATTGTATAGAAGATAGCTGGCTTCAGCGGTACAGCCGCCCATATACATCCGCAACGTCATAGGTAGTGCGGAGGTGTTACCAGCCTTAAAGGAAAGTGAAATTATGGGAGTGGGATTGGGAGGGGGAGTGGGAATCGGAGGGGGAGTGGGCCACCAGAACTCAAGCCGCTCACCGTACGAAGCGCGGTAGCTAAGCTACCACTCAGATGCCGGTTTTCTGCGGGAGTGTGGTACTTCCCCGGGCAAACCGCCCCATTCATGCTACAGACAAATAATATGCCATTCTTGACAAAGTATTCGTCTGCAGCGTGGCTCTACCACTAGCAAACTATTTTTGGGAAAAATATTTTTGAATTAATTTTTCAATCGTCTTCTATAAAACATAGATCTAACGTTAGCTATTAACTTACACTTAACTTTTTACCATTAATACTTACCAAAAATTTGACCATTGAACAATTCTGGCAAAGATGTTTTGAAGGAATTTTATCCACAGCTTAGCTAAGCGTTTTTCTGATTCACCATTCACCATCTCTCTCAACTTTGTTCATCTATTACTTAATTGCAGTATAAATGTCTCGGCCACTATAACAAACAAGTTAGTTGACATAGAAATTTGAAGTCGTTGACCGCTCTCGCACTGAGATCTATGCGAATTCCCGCAGCTTTTATTTCTCAGAGACAATCTTGCAGTGCGATATCTATCAGTGATATATTACTAAGCTTACTTTTCCAAAGTGATCCGTAATTGACGAATTTTTATATACTTTTGTATTATGTAATATTTATTTATGTATACTTACGCAGCCACAAAATGTTGGAATAACAGGCAACTATCACTTTATAGCCTTAAGATGTAGTTTGAAAATAAAATATAATTTTGTACTCTTAAATCAACAAATAATTAACCCGCTTGACTTTTTTTATGGGATAGGTAGGCAAACGAGCAGGCGAGCACGCTAACCATAGACATGAAGCGCTGCCAACCTTTGAGGAAAGTGTCATTATGAGATAATAATGTATGTATGGTTTTTTATTTTATTTATTTTTTAGACATATTGCAATATTTTGTTTGTAAAAATTTAATATTAATATTTTAAATTGCATGGACCCCGCGCAAGTAAAGGCATTTCCATTTTTCTCTATTTTTTGCTGTTTGTTACCAGTTTGTTCCTGAAAGAGTCTCATATAAAAGACATCAACGCGTCTTGAAATATTTTATTTTTTATATTAAACATTTTTATTTACTCGTGTTTAGCATTATTATAAACAATATCCCATTTTTTATTTGCAGTAACAATATTTAAAAAAAAACTTAAACGTCTTCACTACAAGTGTCTTCATAAGATATAAAATTTATCTGAACTTTTTAATATGTTATATATAATGACCGAGTAACCAAAGATTCAGTATATAGAGATGGAATGTAAGACGATATCCTTAGTACAACCCTTGTTCATGCAAGTTTTATTCGATGTAATCTTAAGGCAGATAGTTCAAAGCTGTGTAACAAACTTTACATTTTATACACCCATAGAAAATCACTGCAACGTGACAAAAAAACAGGATTAAAAAACATTATGGGAGCATTGAAAATAGAATGAAATATCGAAATAAGCAACTACCTCCAAAGGTGTTGCAACCTTCAAAAAAACCAACCTATACTTTCCTTAAAGGCCCGCAATGCTTCTTCAATTTCTATGACACTGCAGATATCTATGGGCAGCTATGGGGCCTCCGGAACTCAACCGCTCACCGTACGAAGCGCGGAGGCTAAGCTACCACTCAGACGCCGGTTTTCTGCGGGAGTGTGGTGCTTCCCTGGGCGAGCCGGCACATTCATGCTACAGAATATAATATGCCATTCTTGACAAAGTATTAGTCTGCAGCGTGGCTCTACCACTACTACTAAGATACTATTATTAAGATCCTTATGAATTACATTAGTTTCGCCACTTGACTCTTCAAAAAGAAAAAGTTTGTCAAAAAACAAGCCGACACTCTTCTCACAAACCGACAAAGCTTTTACAGTGCGTACTAATACTACAATTGTGCTACGGACATGGGTGGCGTTAGTGTCGCTTGACGAAAAGCAATCAAAGCCACCCACAGACATCTACAATACCATAAACATTGTAAATGCGTTGCCAGCCTTTGAGCAGCCTTTTTTTTGAATATTCCAATGTCTTATCGGTTCGGAAATATCACTGAAGGTAGCTAGAGGAATGTACTTTTCGAGAAAAAGCATCGTACTGGATCGTTATTAATCCAGATGGTGGGGATGAAACTTTTATGTTTGGTGAGTTATGTAATAATGGAATTCAGCAGCAGGATAGTCTATCTACTCTCTGATATACGCATCGGATATTCCAAGAATTTTTTCCTTTGTTCACCATGATAATATTCATATTATTCTTCTTCTAAGAGTGACTCTCCGACTTGCGAAGGTTGGTAGCCAATACAGCACAACTCTCCTCTTCATTCGCGAGGTAGAGCAGTTCTGTAGCACTCGCTATCCCGGTCCACTCTCTGATATTACGTAGCCAAGACTTTCTTCTCTGACCAACTTATCTTTTCATCAATCATGAACAGCCTAGGGCAGTCCAAGCTGGACATAGGCCGCCCCCATGAAGCGCCACGTAACCTGATTTTCGACTTCACGCATCCGGTTTCTGCCAGCTGCCCTTCGCAGATCGTCGCACCATCTAGCCGGAGGGCTAGTTGGAGGTTACTACATTTACCGAGACGCGGTCTCTACTCCAGCATTCGTTTGCTCCAACAATTGTCGGATCTCCGACAAACGTGACCAGCCCATTGCCACTTTAGTTTGCTAATTCGAAAGGATATGTCGATGACTTTAGTTCTCTGGCGGATTTGTACATTTCGAATCATATCTACTAGAGAAACTCTGAGCATAGCTCTCTGAGCGACTCTCAGGTTGTGAAGCAGACGGACTGTCAGCATACACGTTTCGGCCAAGACGGTCTTTTGCCCGCGATTTTTCCCATCATGATCAGTTGCAGCAATTTGTACTGGTCATGTCTCATGACCCAGGTAAGCTAGTTTTCTACCTTTGATAGTCTGCAAAAGTTCACGTTTAATATTATGTATTTGTTTATTTATTTACATTCCACTACAGCAGCGAAATCACGGGCATCGATACGAAACAATGAGATAAATCCAACATCCAGACATGGAGTTTAAATAGGGAAGCGCACGACCGGTTCGTCTGTGCCAAGATCGTTCGCGATACCGACACTAAATAAGCAACGGCGTCTAGAGTTACTTATCCAACAAACTCACCTGTCCTAAGTTGAATAATCCTTTTTTCCCGTCGATCTATGTTCCACTACTTTTTTATAAACATAAAAGTCATTTATTTCAACCTTCCATGTCGTATTTTGTTAGTAAACACACAAACACACACACACACACACACACTTATTTTAGCAATCTCAACCCTACAACAAGCTAGATTTGTTATGTCATTTTATCAGCCCATGGCAGACCTAAATAGAGCTTGATAAAAAAAAATAAAAAAACAAGTCTAATGCAGTAATACATTGATAAATGTATCACTAATATAATAAAACTTTTTATTTGAATATATTAAAACCTTTTATATTATATTACTTCTTTTTAAATTCGTAATTTTAAAATTTAAAATAAAAACAAATAAATTGGTTTTTTATAAAAACAATAGGATTAGTTCGACTAACGTCTTCCAATAGACTGTTATGAATGTTACCTTTCCGGCATAAAAAATTGAGATTGAATATAAAATGTAATACACAATATTATTAAAGAATATAATTAATAAAAAATGTAAAATGATAGATTAACAAATCAATTACATTTGGAAGATATTCTATAGTAGTTGAGCCACGCTGCAGACGAATACTTTGTCAAGAATGACATAATATTTGTCTGTAGCATGAATGGGCCGGCTCGCCCGGGGAAGTACCACATTCCCGCAGAAAACCGGCGCCTGAGTGGTAGCTTAACTACCGCGCTTCGTATGGTGAGCGAGAGTTCCGGAGGCCCAACGAAATCTCTTTTTTCTTCACACTCATCACTCTCTTCATACAAGCTCGTCGGTTTAGGGTAGTCTTGACCTGGCCGTTCTTAAAAACTTCGGCAATTTGGTCAAGGTATGTTTTCCTTGGTCTTCCCCTAGCGATCCTTTCATCCACATCTGCAACGTAAATTTCTTTTGCCAGTCATCTTTCAAATTGTTTCTTACACCTTTAAAATTACGAAAGGTTTTATTAAATTTAACTTAAAGTTTTTGTAAATTAATGTTACATTAATCTATGTATCACTACAATAACCTCGCAGCTACGCAAGCTTCAGCAATTAATCCGGTGAGTTTGCGGAAATCTGACCACGTACATAACCCAACTAGCGCAGCGATGATGTGTTCGTTATCTGAATTCACAGCCGTGATTTCGATTCCCGCACAAGGTTAAATGTGTATAACTTACATTTCTATTGTGTGTTTGGATATTTAATATCTAAAAATATATAAATAAGTGTAAATTTTCATAAATAGAATTAAATAAAAATAAATAAAAAAATTCTATTCGTTCATATTTGCATGATGAAAAGCAATCAACGCTGTCCATAGGCGTCAACAGTGCCATAGGTATTGCAGAAGCGTTGCCGGCCTTTCAAGAAAATGTAAGCTTGTTTTTTGAAGGTTCCAATGTCGTATTGGTTCGGAAATACGGCTGGAGGTAGCTGGTTCCCCTGGTTGTGCGTGGAAAGCAGTTTCTTGATAATCGCATGAGTCTGCCTAGTGAAACCTTCTATGCTCTACCCAATCTGACCTCATAAGTGTCATGAATAAAATAAATAAATAAAAACTATATAAGTATGTATACAGAGTAAAAGACGCGAAGACGACCATGTGGTACGAATTGCGTTGAACCTACTGGAGAAGAAAAGTGGTAGAGGCCGTCCGCCATCGACCTGGTAGTCAAATATAAAAAGAGACCTCAAGAAAGCCCAATTGCGGCTTGATTCTCTAGCGCTGCGGAGAGATGTCTCATCTCTCAGTATTTTTTACCACTTCTATCATGGGGAGTGCTCCGAGAAATTGTTTGGAATAATTCCCGCCGCCGAATTCCACAACCGCATAACTCGCCGTAAAGAAAAATTTCATCCCCACCATCTGGATGAGTAGCGATCTACGACGGTGCGTTTCTCTCGTAACTTCTTTCCACGCACCGTCAGTTTGTGGAACCTGCTACCCTCGGCGGTCTTTCCGAAACGATACGACATTGGAACCCTCAAAAAACAAGCCTATACATACCTTAAAGGCCGGCAACGCTTCCGTGACTCCTGCGGTGTAGCGCTTGTCCATGGGCGGCGTAGATTGCTTTCCATCAGGCAACACGCTTGCTCGTTTGCCCTCCTATCCCATAAAAAAAATTGCATGAAAGACATCCCAATAAAGATTAGCTTGGCGCAAAAAAAATGAGGAGATCCGACCCCAAACAACGGGAATAGGGACAGAAGAAAAAGATGAATGTATTCATAGTACAAAAGTTATTGCTATAGCAAAATCATCCAATGTTTAAATGTTATGTTATTAATAAGTCTGTAGTACGATTAAGAAATCATCATCAAGGCATTACAGCCGCGAGTGGGCCTTAGTCTGGTTCAGTAAATTTTTCCAGTCGGTTCTTCGTTTAGCTTTTTCCCTCACACCAATTGCCTTTAAGTCGTACTATTAAGAAAGTAGTAAGCAAAAAGTACAGTAACCTATTAATATATATATTATATTATATTAGTACGTGCAAATGGAATTACAATAGGAAATATAAATAAGATTTCGCTTCAAAACCTTCCCGCACAAATCGAGATATTGGTACTTTCATCTCGACATTTTAGTAAAACCACCTCCGGAAAAGGTGGCAACATGACAACATATAAAAAACCAATCAATCGTGCAATACTCAACAATATAACCCGCTTCTGAATTCTCCACCCATGTAATACATACAACGACAGTTTCGCTTTTCGGTAAGCTTCGTCAGTTTTGCAATAAAACAAATATTTTTTTATCGAAATAAGCCGGTGATGGACATTGAAGTGGAGATTGACACAGTCGGGTTTGTAATAAAATAAATGCAACCAGAAATGTCGGTCCATTCCATTTGTAACGTTAGTGGATGCTGAGATCTTGGTACGAGCGCACGTGAACAACTCAGAACTTTCCCGCGCATTGTACTACGTCCGAATACTTTTTTCGTCAACACAAAACTTTTGGTGAACGGTACTTTTTTAGTGTGTGCCAGTGTTTTTATATTATGTGTTAATTGCCGTCGATTACAGATAAAAAAGATCGTATCATCGACAATTTAAAAAAAGGTAATATTTTTTATTTTTACACTGTCTTTTATGACTATGTTACGCTGATTTATTTACCTAAAAACGTTATTAATTCTATTTATTAAACAGCCCCTTATAATTTTTTATATTTTGCATTTAATTTTTTACATTTTTAACTTTGTATTTTAAGTCTGAAACTTTTGAAATATGTCGATATCAAACTTATAAATTATATAAAAACTAATCGTAATGAATTTGAAAATTTCCGAAAATAAATTTTTCTCATTTTCAATTTTTTCTATTTCTTCCGTCCAACCTCTGAAAAAAGAAAGGAAAATGAATTTCTTTATTTATTTTTGTGTATATACGCGCAGCAACAATCGTAGCAAGATATTATATTCCAAAATCCTTCACGGTATTACACTCAACAACTTCCCAAAGTTTCATAGCGATCGGATGAATGGTGTATTAATTCATAAAGGAAAACAGACATACATATATTTATATATATTGCACATGTATGTACACATATATATTAGCAGAATGATTAATAATATAACACACAACAAAAACTATTTTAACATAAGAATCAATAAAGTTCTGGTAAAAACTGTAATTTTGATATACGGTTTCCAGCATAAAATAAGACAACAACGTATCTTGCCATGGTTGTTGTACGAGACGACTATGTGGGCAAATACTAATAGACAGACAGAAATGTCTACCTGAACAAAGAAACAATTTACTAGCCCCAGTTCTCTCGCCAAACTTCGGGACTTAGACAATAACCCTCGATTTTGACAACGTCTGTCAATGTCTTTTTTTTAGACAGCCCATATATGTCCCACTGCTGAGCACGGGTCTCTTCGGTTCTGGAGGAACGGACGTTAACCCACCACGCTTGTCCAATGCAGATTGGCGGGGTCACCAGACTCGAAATAAATATTTGAAATCCATACATATATTTATTCCGATGCGAGGATCGAACCCGCGACCTTTGATTCCGCGGACGAAGGGTCCCACCACTGAGCCAATTGGTCGTCAATGTCTTGTAACGGACTATAGCGGCTAGTCATTACCACCATAGGATGATAATGTCTAGTTTTGCTATACATAAATTTAATTTTTACCATCCCTCTATCATCCTAGTTCTGGACATAGATATATTCTTTATTATACACAAGAAACAACGTTTTATTTTGATTAACTATAAAACATGTCCACACAAAGAGCACTCTATCACTCGTCATCATCATCATCAACAGCCTGCAGTCCACTACTGGACATAGGCCTCCCCAAAGAAGCACCACCTAGCCCGATCTTCGGCTTCATGCATCCAGTTTCTGCCAGCCACCCTGCGCAGATCGTCGCACCATCTAGGTGGAGGATGTTCCACACGACGCTTGCCAAGACGCGGTCTTCACTCCACATATAGAGATTTATTTGAGACAATCATCGATGGTAAGATAAGGTGAAAAAAAAAAACAGAATTATATATAGACACAAATTTTTATCGAAACTTGCAAAAGCTTTGATAGAAATTTGTGTCGTTGTACGTCCATATTTTCGGTGATTTTTTTGTGAGTAAGATGTATGGACCTGATTGATATGTAATTCCTTTGCCTTACCACGGAAGAAACGCATTCATAGAAAAACGAAGTTGGTATTAACTTTACTACTTCTTTTGATTCCCGTTGTCGAGCCCGAGTTTCAACTCCTTTCTCCTTTCTTTTCTTTCCTCTTCCTCACACACATCTTACTCTAAAGTCAAGACAAGAGGTCCGAAGTGGCGTTAATGTTGAAGATGTCTATAGGAAGGAGTGTCTAGAATGAGGAGACCCGTCCACTCATTTGTCTACCTGACTATAAATATTTGACATTTAACAATTTCATTCAATGACCTTTGCCAGATTTTCGGTTCTATTTTATTTATATATACTTCATATATTTATTGATATCTTTCATCTATTTTTCTTAATATCTTTCATTTTGACGATTTAAATCGTCTACAGTTACTTTTTAATGAATCGATATTTTTTTTATTAATTAAACGAAACACACGTAAAGCTCGCCATCCATAGTTTCCCAAAATCATAAAAGAATGCTATAAAATCAGTTGCATTGACATAAAATTAGAAATATCACTTATATATTTAAATAAGTTCATATATTTACACAAAAAAAAGTGTCAATACGTCGCGAAGCGTTATAGATTACTGATAAATATGCATTGGATATTAAATTGACCACTCATATACACCTGATCAGTGTATATTAGAGATCCAATTTATTTGATCGCGGTATTAAAATTTTTATTAGTTACTGCAATGAATTCATATTTTTTAATAATGCTGAATGAACTTCACTAAGTTCCATACCCTCTAAGTTTTTTTTCAATTCCTGCTACAAAATCGGGATAATCAATTCGTAACGACATAGCGGAAAATATATAAAATAGTACAAAAGAACTGATTCAAGTTTATAATAAACATAAATGATTTTAACTAAATTCAAGCAGACAGATACATACAACTTAAATTAAAAAGTAAATAAATAATATGTAGAAATTCCTTTGTCTTTTAATAAATATTATACCAAGCGACATGGGGTTGCTTCTTTAGCCGGACGTCTCCTATGTGCTATCATGCGTACGTTGCATCAATATTGCGCTATGGATTAGTAAAGTGGGGAAATAGCACTAACCAAAATAGGACGTTTGTAGCACAAAAAATGTATTAGGGTTAAGTAGGTCAACAACCACAGGAGTCCACCCAGCCAGTGTTCAAGAACCTTGGGCCAGCTCTCTATATATGAGGTGTGTGTGTGTGTTTGTGTGGAGTCCTAAAAAACTGTTTAAAACAGCTAATGATAACGCTGGTCGTCACCGGCATGATCAATGACCAAAGATTAGTGCCGAATGATCACCCCAGACTGAGTAAATATATCAAAAGCTGCCTGCTCATGTGTATACGCATCTACAACTAAAAAAATTGAACACAACGTTATTTAAAAAAGACTATATGAATGGCTAATAGATGGCAATATTTATAATACTAAGGACTTTTTTGGTTTTTAAAGACCGATCGAATGTATGTAATAGATAAATCAATTATAATTTTAATGACAATGGAACAGTTTATTAATAATTTAATGCTAATTAATAGCTCAGTGGCGGGATTCTTGCCTACGGAAGATGTTCGCGGGTTACCCCGCCAATCATGAGTTAATGTCCATTCCTCCAAAAATGGGAATTCCCGTGCCCAGCAACAATTTTATATGGAAATAAGAAAGAAGGAAAAAAATATTCCACAATATTTATATATTTCCATATTCCCCACATTACGCTAATCAATACTTGATCTCACCTCCTGCACTCGTCTATTCAAGTAGCCGATAATTCTACGGCGTATATCGGAAAGCAATCAACGCCGTCAATAGACTTTTGTCTTTTGATCCCATAAAAAAAAACCATATCAACCATAGAAACTCCGAGCATAATTCTCTGAATAACTCTGTTGCTTGTAAAGCAAGCGGACTGTTAGTGTTCATATTTCAGCGCTTATCGAAGACTTTCGTCTTCAGATTGGTGTATGGATGAGGAAAAGACTCGACACAAGTCTTCGTTTATACTATTTCGTACATACAATTTTAATCTGCTCATAACATTTGCGTATCCGTGATAATCAATTATATCTGATCTTTCCAACAATTGGCACGTCTTAATTGACTTTGAAGACTTCTATAGGTTAATGAGATGTGTCAATATATTCTTAATTTATTAACGTGTATTATGAAGCCATAAGTTAAAACATTTATTTCTTCATTATGCATTTTGATCATTATCTATTATCATTTCTATTATACTATTATATCATTATCTATTATCATGCATTATCTGAATCTGATTTATGCAATTAAATATATTTTTAATCACATACATACATACATATCGTCACGCCTGTTTCGCGTAGGGGTAGGCAGAGACCACAGATCTCCATCCGCTACGATCCTGGCACACCTTCCTTGCTTCCTCCACACTCATCCATCTTTTTATCCATACTTCCTCTAACATTCATCATAGCGAAATATATATACCTATATTTCACTACGATGAATGTAAGAGGTATATATACCTAGTTTTATATAATATAATATAATTATAAAACTAGGTATATTATTATATAGTTATATAATTCCTGCCTCTGAATTCCACTACTGCACAAGAGAAAAGTTTCATCCCTACCATCTGGATGAATGGCAATCCAGTAGGCTACGTTTTGCCCTTGTGCCTTCATTTTTTATAGCAGAGAAGGCAAACGAGCGTGCGGGTCGCCTGGTGATAAGTGATCCCGCCGTCCATAGCCATCCAGAACGTTTGAAGCATCTCAGATGCATTGCCAGTCTTTGGTAAAAACATGCTATATATTTATTTTTTATACATACCATATATATTGTAATTTATTTGGCACTGTACTGTGAAGGAGGGGGAAAGTTGTGCTGAATTGGCTGCCAACCTTCGCAAGTCGGAGAGGCAGTCTTAGAAGACGAAGTACTGTGAAAGTGAAATAAATCATATTCTATTCTATTGTAATTTCTACATAATAAATACATACATACATATCATCACGCCTGTTTCTCGTAGGGGTAGGTCTTATTTAAAATATTTATATAGATATGTACATATAAAAATCACTGGTCACTGAATTCGTATAAGCTAATATCTCCGATAGGTGACATAGGTGTCTTAATAAACCTAATCTTTATTTTTGCAACGAAATTGTTTTATATGTAGATGCAAAAAAGCGAAAACGTTGTAAATGACACAAAATTTAAAAATTTTTCATTGCATATTCAGATCAGAAAAAATACTGTCTAAGTCTCACAGCTCTATGATTAATAGAAAAAAATATATATACAGCGTTGAAACCGACTGTTTTTGATTGATCACATACAATTTTTTCAGAAATCTTAAAAGTTATTTTTCGCTCGGGTGGCAAGTTTTCATTTTGCAGTTTATATACTAGGTTTTTATTTTTTTGCATCGATATATTTGTATGCGTTAAGATTACTTGTGCATATTAATTGTGGCACCCATATTCATTTATTCAATTTGCCCAAACCAGTCCGCAATCAAAAAAACTAATGTCTGAAACCAATGTAATGAACTCATAAAAATTTGATAGGACTTTTATGATCTGGTATCATAATACCGTAATTTTTGAAGCTAATGTCAAGATTATTTACTTGAGAAATAAACACCTTTGAAAGTACAATATTTACGACCCAAATGGCGCAGTGACGAAGTATTTAATTCCAACAACAACCGCATTATATTCTTTTATTCTCTTTTTATTTCGATGACACAAGTTTATTTTTCATGTTTATTTATAGCATATTTCAATAACAAATAATCATTAAAAATAAAAGCGTTATGTGCTGACGAATATGACAATAATGTATAAAGCCCTATTCCATCCAATTTAATTTATTTAATTATCTAATAAGTACATTAGATTTTTTAAAAATATTTCAAATGTTATTAAATTAGTATGTAGCACACTAAAACTATCAGAAGAAAATTATAATCTAAAAAATAAATATAAACCGTCTAGGAAAAAAAACAAATTTAAATGCTAATTTAGAGTTTATAATAAAAAAAATGTCATATATTTTTTTATATATAGATATTCACACCTATCCCCCGGAGGGGTTGGCAGAGACCACAGAACTCCATCCGCTACCATTCATCGCAGCGAAACGGCTCTCCATTGGTCGCTTCTCGCCCTGGTGAAAATCAGGAATCATTCACTAACACGAATTTAATATACCATAATTTAATAAATAAAAGTAAACCGTTTTAAAAAAAATTTTATATCGCAGTGACGTCATTAAACAAGTTAAATTGTTAAACCTACGCAGGAAACGAAACAAAACCAACCTAAAACCGTTTGTTTAACCATAACCATAGAGTAACAAGCGAAAACAGAAGGGTCGTTCCGTTTAATTATTACATTTATTCCAATAACAATAAAACTAATCGTTATTACACGAGGAAGAAATAATATAACAGGAGAATAATAGCAAATTAACAAAGAAGACACGGAATGGAATTGAGAAATAGCAACATAACAAAGCGTCTAATAGTTATAACCCAGAAAGGATGGAATGTAACAGAGTAATTATGGAAACAGAGGCAAATTATAACTTTGGACAATTAAATGACTTTGAGTAGTATAATTATATTGAAGGATGATGATGTTGCAGATATTAACCATGAAATATGACGATAATTCCATTAATTAATAAACAAACCAAATGGATCACTTTCTGTGCCAAGAATTATAAAATTGATTCTTGCTTTTCGAAAAATATATTTTTCATGAGACAAATAATAAAATGCAGTCATAGAAGCTGTTCATAGACAACTGCATGCTATAGGCATTACAGAAACGATACCGGTCTTTGAGAAACGTGGTGTCTTCTTTCTTTTATGGTTCGAATGTCTTATTGGTTCGGAAATACCGCTTAAGATAGCTGGTTCCACAGACTGCGTGAAAAGAAGATCGCTGTTTATACATATGGTAGGGATATTTTGCTTTATAGTAAATTGAGTGGTCAAATATTTGTCCTTTTGTTAAATGTTTTTTTATATAATAGAGCGAGTCACCTATCTTTCTCATTTGTGTACTTATATAAAACCGACGACACGTAGTGTTCTTCTTGTTAGGGAATATGGCTGTATTGTTTTATCATTTATTATAATTTATTAATAAATACTTTAGACTTAAGATCATCCCAGCACGTTTATAATATAATACAAATATATATTATTTTTAGGCCAATAGTCCATTTGTAGTAAGCTACTGAATTAAATATTTATTATGTGGACAGTCCAAAGTTTTACTTAGCTAAGATCCGCGACAAGCAAAACAATAACAGAAAACTGACTTTTCGGTTGTCTTCCGTAGAGTCTACTATACCTGAAGATGCTTCGTGTTGGGGCGAAATACGTGTCGTTTACAAGGTAAAAGAGTGGTAGTGTGTGTTTGGGGTTGTGTATAGTGGTTGGTGGGTAGAGAGTTAATGGCCAATTTTCGGTAAGTTTTTGGTTTAAGTTCCAAATAAATCCACTTAATCCAGCAGGAAAACACACATTATTAATTTTCTGTTATTGTTTTGCTTGTCGCGGATCTTAGCTAAGTAAAACTATTGACTGTCCACATAGCGATGGATTTCTGCAAAGTAATGACTCTATTAATAATCTTAAATATTTATTTATTTCATCTAAAAACAACAACTTATTCTATGATACATTATATATAAAACATAAGTGTATAACGATAAAGTACTTTGTCTCATAAGTATCGCTAAATTAATTGAAATATTACTCCATCAATCATTTTCATCACTACTTTATATTAGCTATTTCCGAAATTATTAGTTATTAACCCTAGTTGTTCCGCTAAGCAAGTTTAAAAAAACTAAAAGCAAATAGTGTGTTGACATTTAAATCTTTGCTATATCAGACATTTATTATTTAAATAAACATAGCAATAAAACACTTTCACACCTACATTTCATCAATCTCAAAAACCATAAATCAAATAGCACTAAAAGTTTTTAATGCCGCCTCTACGCATTAACTACTCTATGCGAGAGACACAGCGAGCCATTTTTGTCTAATTGGCAATAAAATTTTACAGATTCGTCCCTCGTTTGCGTAATTACATCCCAAAAACCGTATCGCGACATCGATTATAAATTTTATTACACTATTTCTAATCAATTTACATCGAGCATACCAGTCTATTGATGTAAAGGCAAGCCAATATGGAGAACTCCGAAATGACCTGTCGATATTTGATTAATTACTATATTAACTATTCATATGCGATTAACATTTGAGAACTTGTAATACTCCGTTATTATATCTATTAAGTCATTAATATATCTTAATATGATGTATAATAAAAGACAAATCTTGTTTAGATTTTCAATATGATAGCCAAAAGATATAAACGTATAAATCATAATAAAAAGTTAGTATATTACTAATTATATCTTAAATCTACAAGCGATGTAGATGCATTTGGTGTATGGTGACATTTTTTGGAAAAAAAATATTGATACAAGATAATTTATAGCATTCTTCTTTAATCGATCCCTCGTCATATTCAAGGAATTTAATGCGTTATTCTCCTCAAAAAAATTTACGTCATCACTATGAATATTAACACATTGAAGACGGGAGACGGGAAGTCCCGTCTTTTATTTTTCCACTGTTGGCGACGGATGACAGAAATTCACGTTTTTATACCGTCCTCAATGTGTTAACTAACTAACTTTGTTGGCGCATCGACCCAAAATGAATCTTGGCCTCCGAACAGATCTTACACCACCGTGCCCTGTCCTGCACCACCTCCTGCCAGTTGTAGACTTGAAGGTTGCGCAAGTCATCCTCGATCATGTCTCTCCAGCGGTACCTGGGGCGCTCCACAGGAATATTATATGAATATTACTTATTAGAATAATTCGAACGAACCTCAAAACCGTGGAGTCTATTCCGAAGAACGTGATCAGAATACATAAATTGCCGAGTGATTTGTTTCTTAGTATTTCCAATCGATCTTGTGGTTTTCTTGGTAAAACTGCGGTGTTGGCCCGGGGCGTTCCGGGGAGTTTCTGAGAATAACTGTTGTTTTAAACGGTTATTGCTATTTTTAATATTTAAAATAGCTTGTATAGTTAAAGTTACAGTGGTAGAGCTATGTTATCACAAATAGTTCGGGGAAGTACCAAACATACAGAGAATATTTTTATAGGATAGCAGGCAAAAGAGCATGCCGGTCACCTGGTGGGAAATTATCACCGCCACCTATGGACATCCACAGCGCTGGTGCCATCACAAATGTGTTGTCGGCCTTTAAGGACACACGCTCTTTTCTTGAATGCCCCCATGTCGTGTCTACATGGAAACACCGCAGGTGGTAAATTGTTCCACATTTGAACAGTCCGTAGCAGAAAACTGCGACTTTACTACGCGGTGATAACCAGCTATTCAGGTTAGAACCTATTAAAATATCAACGTCATATGATAGCATTGCACTATATTCTCGCGTTTCTTACAGTGAGTGCAGAAATCCGGAGAGCGAAGTACTTTCTTCTTCCTTTATTTTCTTTTTTTGCTCCCATAACTTCATTCTTTCACCTCTCATTATTCACATCCTTTCCTCAGATAGGTAATCTGATAACCCTTAATAACCTCACCCCTAGCATGACTTGTTTTTTAATAAACCTCTCTGTACCACCTGTCAAAACTGTAGGAAATGCTGAAGCATGCTACCACAGCCCCGACGGTGCTGTCCCAATTTAGGGGCCAATCTCATAGTGGGATTGGAGATAAGACTCCCCAATTCCTTTTTAATTTGGGGGCAAATATGGCGCACAACCTTGAAGTTCAGATTTTGGGTGGCGATGCTTCCCTTTTTCCGGTGTCCGAACCTCGATTATGCGCAATCCCAAGTACCATGGGGTAAATTGTTTACTCGATTTCCTAACTCTTCCATAAAAAAGGAACATCATTTCATGGAAAAGTCTTCAACTAGGCTGTACCAAAACGTACATTGTTGATTAGATTCCCAAGATACACTGCACGTAGTTATTGATGGGTAAAGAGATAAGATGTGATTACATCTATTACAACCCTAAAAGGAACAACTAAGTACAAATATAATACGAGCTACATTCAACAATATTCCTCTGATTTTAACTCTACCAGGCGCCTGCAATATTACATCATTGATATGCACACCTATCACATACTCCCATCTAGGGTTGAAACATTCTATACCGTGAATTATTTATTTATTTAAAATTATTTTTTTTATAGACAAAATTTAGAACCGAAGAATTAAAATCAAATGCTAAACATATAACAAATAACCTATTTACGTTCTTATAATAATATAATATTATATTACAAATAACGGCTTAACATTCTTATCACTCTTAATTTAATAACTAAAACAAACAATCTTAATTCAAATAGTATTATTATAATGATGATTATGCAAGACATATTTCTTCGCAAGAAAATTTTTACTTGTGTTTGCAAATTTTCCTGATATTTATCTTTTTTAGAACTGAAGCAACTAATTTTCATATTTGGTATTATTTAGAGTAATATTAATGTATAAACGCTTATATATTATATTATTATTTTTTCTTTTCTTTGATGGTATTTAGTTGTATCTATTATGCCAGTGTCAAGTAAATTGCGATAACATCCAATATCTTAAAATATATCTAGTCAGTTTATTATATACGTCATGATAAAATGGTAGCTATTCTACCAAAACCTTCTATGGATCTTTTCAGTCAACTTAAAAAGTCACGATAAGGTAAGATTATGGAAAAGTCCGTCACATTTATTGTTATATTTAATTGTATGTATATATATCTTTGATTTAGTATGACAATGGCCACTATGCACTAAGCCAAATAATTCGCCCTTAATAATTTTTCCTTTTTATCACTAAAAAAAAAATAATTGTATCACTAGCTTTTTTTTATTTCATCAACTTAATAAAAGATTTTTATTTACCATCTATCACATAACCAAGCTTTATAGTAAAAAGATACGAAAGACAACCCTACACTTAGCTCTTAATAGACCCTATTCCGATCAATGCAACTGCGATCGGAAAGGAAGATATTAAACAATATTGCGCAATTCCCACTTCACAATGGCTGCCAATATTCTTCAATTGACCGATGAAGTTACAAAGACCGTATCTCATTGTTTTTTTTTTCTAATTTAACGGTTGCCTAAACGGTCCAATCTGCACGGTACCTATTGTTCAAGAATATTACGCCCTTATAACTCGGTTTGTGGCGGGGCCACACTACAAGCGACTTTTCGCGAAGTTTTTGACAAAATTTTAATAACGATATTTACTTTGATTCCCGGAATGGAATAGGATCATTCTATTTCTTCACATGGGTGACATATGAGGCGAGGGGAGGGGAGGGAGGAGGGAGTTGAGCCTCCGGAACTCAGCCGCTAACCGTACTAAGCGCGGTAGCTAAGCTACCACTCAAACGCCGGTTTTCTGCGTGTTGTACTTCCCGGGCGAGTCGGCTCATTCGTGCTACAGACAAATATAATGCCATTCTTGACAAAGTATTCGTCTGCAGCTACCAGTTGTGTGTTTTTCATTCTTCAGATTCACATTGTATCTTCAAATTGTAAGCGAAATTACCAACTGAACTATTGTTGCTTTAATTGAAATAAGAGTGAATCAAAATCCTTTTACCCAATTTTTAATCTGTATAATACTATAACATATAAATATAATAAGTTATTTAATTAATATGTTATTCATAGCGCGAATTGAATTAAATATAAATGAAAATTATAAATTCATATATGGCAATAAATTATAACAACAAGTTTTCTCGCCGACTGTACCTGTATTGAATTTACCTCCGTCCGTGGAAACGGGTCGCGACGAGCCAAACATCAGCGATCTGTGACTCGCTGCAATAAATCATTGCAGCGCTTTAAATCAGCGCTCAGCTGTAAGCGGATATCGGAGACGTTCTCGTGTACGCTTCACATCTGACGGAAAGTGTAGGTAGGTGCGTAATATTTCATAGCTTTATTAAAATCATTTTAAAAATGTTATGTATAAGTGTATCGTACAATTATTTCGATAGTATTGGCATTAAATCGAAGAAATTTTCTCCTTAGGGAAAAAAAGATTTTCGACTTACGTACTCAGATCACTTGGACAAATGTCTTGCTTAATTGACGGTTTAAATTACGCAAAAGAAGTAGCAGCTACGGATTAGTTTCCTATAAATCATTCTTTTGACCGGTTCGTCTATCTTCTCATAGAAACTCTGTCAAAAAGACTAGCCTGGACGAATTAATAAGCAAAAGATAGGAGCTACAAAACTCAGTAAAGTAAAATGTAAATTACACATACCTAGTATAATAGTATATAGTAAAATAAACTTTTAAATGCAATGAAACTGTGATTTTATTTTTAATTATTGTTCTTTTGTAAAATGTTAAATGAAGAAAACTAAGCATTAAAAAAAAACTGTAATAAAGTGAAAAAATAAGACTTTTTTTTATAGAAGAATAAGCAAAGTAGCATGTGGATCACCTGATGGTAAGTGATCACCGCCTCATCATCCGCAACGTCTCAGTTACGTTTCTGATGTTTACAATTTAAGAATGATATTAATTAAATATTTAATAAAATCTATTTTTATAAAATAAATAATAGCTTAATAAATGCCAAACATACATTGGGATTTTTTTCTCTAATTTTTCGTCTTTTATTTATGTACCTAATAATTATAATAATAATATATTGTACCACATGATGGAAGAATTACCGTCTACGTGGGGTTAGGAAATATATTTGAATATAAATCGATTAAGTCAGCACATTTTCAATTCATTACACTGCACCGCACCCGTCAAATGTAACGCATACATGAATAAATTTTACGAGTATATTCCTTTTTAGTATTTATATCAATATTTTTGTTTTATAAATATTTTTTCCTATAAATTCGAATAGTATTAGAAACTGACATTCCATGAACTCATTTTTTTACAATTAAATATATATTTTAAAAACCCATATATGTCCCATTACTGGGCACGGGCCTCAAAAGGGCCCTTAGCGAAACGAACAATAACCCATCACGCACGACCAACGCTGATAGTCAGAGTAACCATTTTCGGAATAAATATCTGTAGGTTATACACATATTTATTCCCATGCAGGGATTGAACCCACGACCGTAGGCGACAGTCCCACCACTGAGCCAATTGTTCGTCTACATAAATTTATGTATTAAAATT